>JAEQBH010001559.1:222500-720744 GCA_016808115.1 Tetrastigma voinierianum | reverse complement strand
GAGTGTATGCACAAGAAGATCACGAAGAATCCTACGTGGGATAAAAAGTCGCAGAAAGGGGAGGTAGAGGTATTCCAAGGCATTATCACTGTGTAAGATGCGAATGTAAGTATGGAAATTGATCGCGAATCTAGCAAAGAGTTTTGAATACCAAAATAGCCGATACTTTGACTTTTCATTAAAAAAAGCTAAGTACAACGGGAAAACTCATCAATAAATGCAATAAAATACAGAAACCTAAAGTCGATGACTTCACATGGGATGATCCCAAACATCACGCGCGACGAGCTCAAAATGATATTCTGGTTCGAAAGACTCTGCTATCTTCAGAGAACGAAACACGGAAAGTATGTTTCCCTAAGTCACACGACCACACTTGCGAAGATAAGTCGAGAAAAGCAAGAAAACCATCTTCCTGAGCTTCGAAATGTTCGATGACTAAGGCGACGATGATTCAGAAGAGGTTCACCGTCAAGTGCAAACGTGGGAAGACGGGGTCGAATCGATGATAAAGCACTGAGACTCATGTCCTATGCTAATCGCTTCTCCTGCATCACCCAAGGTGATAGAAGAGTCATAAAAGGTAATCAAACAATTAAGGTCACAAATTCACTCACGTATTTATAATATTAAATGGAGAATCAGTGACACAGAGAACTGGCAAGAGGTAAAGATGAGAGGTCACATGGCTCGAGTCCCATTAGCTAAAGTAATCATACTTATGGTGAAGTGGAGGTAAGTGGAAGAGTAAGAGATCCTTACACGGACAGATGATCAGATGAACAACAATCGAGAATCCATGGGCCAAGAGAGTGTGTAAGATAGGTAGAGGCATTACCAGAAGCAATGGAGGTAGATTTGGCGGCATGGGAGAGGCGAAGAAACTCCTCATATGCACTAGGCGTAAGAGTCACTCCTTGAGATGGAGGCGAGGTCGATCCTCGCCGGGAGGAGAGAGGCAAGAGGTGGTTTAGGAAGATCGTCAACGAGCGCAGAGGCTGACTACCATGTAATCGATAACACCGATCTCAAAAGGTGTCCTTGGCCTATTGCAAGAAATAATAATAAAAGTCAAGTAAATTTCGCCTGCGCTACCACGGTCACTTTAGGAATCACCGTGAGGGTTAGATGGAGCAAGCATCATCGAGGTGTCTAGGGAAGCCTTAGAATGCCGAGACCGAGTCGCAGTGGATGAATGACGAAGAATGCGAGCAAAATGTCATCAAAGGTCAGATGGCGGTAATCCAAGTGAGGATCCTCAACCCAATATCATTAAACCGCGCAAGTTTAATAAGAGTAACGATCATAAAGATTAAGATCAATGTCGACAAGCAGGTCTCTGGAATCAATGACTTCACGCATATGAGCTCATTTTTCAATGTAGACATTCGCTCAACAACGAAAGATAATTCCAAACTAAAGCATTCTACTATCGACTATGAGATGACATCAGAGAGGCATCAACTTATCGTATATAAATTTCAAGCCAGTCCAAAGAGGCCGACATGTTTGATAATCCCGAAAGTTATCGAGTGTTTTGAGCTCTATGAACTGCTGGAGAATATTAAGGTAGCAAAGCCATGTTTCTCGCCTATCGAGGCATTTATCTCGCAGAATATCTAGACTTCGTAGAGGTCGATGGTCTTCACACTACTTCAGAAAACTATAACATGCAATATATCGGCCCAATGATAATTATCACCTCTTCACTTCATCGATTTAGTTATCATGGAGTTCCAACTGTAAACGAAGAAAGCTCAAGTTTTTCAGCCATAGCAGGAAAATCGACAAAATCAATACAGACCAAATACTAAGGCAAAAATGCAAACAAGAGAAAAGTCTCCAGGAATGATGTCGAGGCTCTAAAAATAGAGAACGCTTATTTAAAGTAAAGAGGTAGGCTACGAAATCTGGAGAAATCTAGGGTTTCATAGCCCGTTGGAGAGAAAAGAGGGCAAAATTCTATGCAGCCTTAAATGTAGAAACTGGTGGGCGGAGGATCGTCAGAGACATCAAGTCGAGAAGGAGGTGGTCGGAGACCGAGCCACTCGCCATCACACGCCACCACGCGACCGCGGTGCTGCCTGCAGAGGAAAGTCGCTGCCAGGCACGGATCGGATTTACGAGATATTTCTCCTGAGTGTGATCGTCGAGGCGAAGTTCAAAGATGGGTCGCTTGGTCGAACAAAGGTCGCTTGAAAATCTTTCGCAATGAGGTGATATGGATGATGACTTTGAGGATTCCCAGCATGATACACCCTATCGGGTCAGCGATTTGGAATTGCCAAACCTCAACTGCCTTCCCATGACTCCTGATATCATGTGAAGAAACAGTGGTGAAATGATTATTTTCTTATTGATCAAGGAATTAAAAACAAAGTATAAGTCCTACTCATTTATATACACTTCAGAAGACATATAAAAAGGAAACAAATGAAGAACAAAAAAGGATAAATATCAGATTCGGGAAGGTGTGGAATAAATAAGAGGATATTATAAGAACATTCTTAATTTCAACAGCCTTCCATTTCCTCAAGGATATCTTCTTCTCTCAGAAATGTTACTTTAATCTTGTTCGGTGGCTAGATTGACAAATCAGTTTATGATTAATGGCTAAGGGAGGAACTAGGTGTTCAATGTCAATATCTTCTTTTTTCCTTGTTTATCTTCACATAGCTTCAGATATCCCTATCACCTCTCCTATTTAGTCTTCTTATAACTGTATATCCATTGATTACCTCTCTAAGATTTTCATTCTTATTGTATTTACTATCAGATTGTCAGATTCTTCCTAAACTAAGGCTAGAATCCATGGATTTAATTTATTCTCGATGTCTATATATTGTAATTCTCTCTTAGTTGAACTGGAAAGGCACAAAATATTTTAGAAATTCTCTTCTTCTCGGCTTCATACGGTATCGAGCCCAAACCTAAGATCACTTCATCTGTGGTCAGGTTCTCATTCGCCTCCAAGATCTTAAAGGTTTTGTTCCTTGATTTTTTCTCCTGTTCTTCATTTTTCGACCCGATCTCTTAGTCTGCTTAGTCTAGTCATGTCTTCTGAACACTCTGAACATTTTCGTTTGATTTAATGCAAGAACTATTCGCCCGGGCATTCACTTCAAATTTGGCTGATGAAAGGGAATTGCGTGGTCATACTGGATGTGACAGATCTCACCCAAGAAACGAGAAGGAGAAGGATAAATATGTGAAACGGGAGGTGTAGGTGATGCCTCAGATTATGTCTTCGATCCTTCGAAGTGCGGAACCCTCCATACTTTAACTCAGCCTTATAAGACCTCTAGAGAAATGTGGGAGCATCAAGAAAATGATAAACTGTGCCAATACAAAGACGGTTTTAATCGGAACTTGAGTCATCAACTCAACAAGGAGCACGCAATCCAAGAGTTTTATTCTTCAAAATTAAATGACATGAACGATATTGTGTACGCAAGTACTTCCCATGTAATCTACCGCTATCCAAAGTGTGCAAGGAGGACTAGCAAGTGATCGCTTAATGAAGGCGGGGGAGTTCACAATCAGGTCCAACTCGATGAACAGAGAACCGCTCTCATTGGATATTTGTGTAAGAGAGTTTCTAAGGGAAGAATGACCATTGCCCAGATAAGAAAGCTCAAAATTTCAAGCTCCAATTCCTATTGCTTATGTCAAGGGAGATCTAAAGGTAAGAGATATGACTAATGTCCAAAGGTTAGTCAGTAAAGGATCTGGGCACACACAAATTAGTCAGACTAAAAATTATAATTATTGTAAGAACATGTGGCATATCATCGAATAAAATTGTTCCATTCGACCTCCAAAGAAATTTGAAATTGCCTACAATGCCTAGGTCGTCCCTCAATGACCTTTAGTCTCGTCGGCCTTCTATCACCCGATACGGTCCAAGAAATGGTCATTTCGCTTTTCTGCCAGCCTTTCGTGCAACAAAATTTAATCGTAGCCTCGTGGCTGATTCCCGTGCTTCCAATCACATGATCAACACTACCTTACCTCTAACTAATGTTCAAAATATGAGGATCTTCGTAGATTCATATCACATGGTAATTCTCACTACCACAAATTGCTGCGATATTTCGTTTCATTTGGGTCATCGCAGGTCTCCCAACCCGTCCATCACCCATTCATCGCCAATTAGTCGACAACAATCACATCGCTCAATTTTCAAATTTCGCTGTCTCTGCTGAGGATCAAGTGTCCGGGCATGATCGTAAGTAACTGTGGTATGTGACGCCTTCCTCGTTTCTACTTCCCATGTCGGACTATGTTACGACAATGCTATTCAAAGTAATAATCAGGTGTGGCATGACGCAGATTAATCTCTAACTCTGTGTACTTCGAAGTCTGGCTAATCAGTCACTGGAACAAAAATTTAATTTCTTCTAAAATTGATATCGTTGATCGTGTACTGCAAACCTGCAAAGCAACGCCTTTCTTTCCAATGATACAACCCGCACCACCTCAAACCTTAACTCCGTACATACCGATGTAATGTACGCACTGTAATTTCATGAACATTACAAATACTTTGTTACATTTATTTATTATTTCAATTTCCTTTATCGTGTATTTTCTTCCTTTTCGCCTAAAAGGGGAGGTTTTCTCTCGTGTTTGAAAGTCTTTCCTCGCTTTAATTGAACACAATTTTCATCAAAATCAAAATCTTGCGATTTGATTCAGGTGAATATATGTCAATGACCACATTTTTCTTTCAAACAAGGATCATATCAATAACGTTTTATCCTTCACTCTACAACAAAACTGTACAGCAGTAATCATTCATCTTCGATGTCACACTTTTCTAATTAGTCTTCAGGTTCTTCTCATTTTCGTGTGAAGTTTGTCTATTGCTAAGTTTTATTTGATTAATAGATTACCATCTCCCACCTCGAATGATGATTCTCCTATTTCCGCTTGTTATTCGGGCATGCACCAAATTATTCCAATCTTCATATTTTTGAATGTGTTGTTTTGTTCATCTTCCTTTACAAAAGAGAGAGAAATAAAACTTACTCGGCAATTTGTCAAGTGTGCTTTCTTAGGATACGCTGGAACCCAAAAAGGATTCCTTCGCTTATGATCCTCATGATAGCCTAACTCGTGTCTCTAGGAATGTCATTTTTTTAAAATCAGCCCTTCTTTAGCACACAACAACCTTCAGAATCCCTTTCTTTATTTGCTTTACCACATTTTCCTGAGTCGCCAACATCAATACAAAGGTTTAAACCTGGTAATGTTTATCGTAGACACACTCCTCCTACATTCATCCTCCTACGCTTCACCATGTCTCCCACATCTTCATGACATCCGATTCAATGCACCATTTCCAATGATCCAACTCCTTCGTGAGAAGCCCCACCTCAAAAACCTCCTGAAAGTTATGGCTTTTCAACCCCTGTGGCTATGTCTACCACTTTGTCTTCTATTTCCATTCCCACTTGTTACACACAAGCTATGGAACACGAGTGTTGGCAAAAAGCAATGGAAACAGAACTTCAAGCACTTGAGGAAAATCATACTTGGGACATTGTTTCTTGTCCTCCAAATGTTAAGCCCATCAGAAGTAGCGGGTCTATATTGTGAAAATCAAGTTCGATGGCTCTTAGATAGATACAAAGCTCGATTGGTTGCTCTTTTTGGCAATAAACCAGAATATGGTCTCGACTATGAAAGAAACATTCACACTCGGGCTTGCTAAGATTTAATTACAAGTGAGAACCATTCTTGCTCTTGCATGTTCTAAATCTTGGCCTTATACATCAAATGGATGTAAAAAATGCCTTCTTGAATGGGGACCTTAAGGAAGAGATTTACATGAAACTTCCAACCGGTATGTCAATGACGGCTTCTCATGAAGTTTGCAAGCTAAGGCGCTCTTTGTACGTGGTTGATGCACCTACACCGGCTTGAGAAGTTTCAAAGACTTTCTCACCTTCTCTTCACACAAAGTCATTATGATTCATCACTCTTCTTTCACAAGACAAATCCAATCGTATGGTCTTTCTTCTTAGTCTATGTCGATGATATTATCATCACCGGTAATGATGTTAATCTCTCTAAGCCTTCAAAATATGTTGCATAGTACATTTCAAAATGAAAGATTCAAGTATCTCACATATTTTTCAAGAAGTTCACTCGAGATCATGGTTTTGTTTCCTTAAATCAACATAAATATATCCAAGATCTTATCGAAATAGCTAGGTTTACGATGCTACTCACGAAGTGATTACGCCAAATGGAGGAAATGAAATAATCAAAAGATATATTTCGCTCGATCCTTTTTATAGGCAATCATGGTAGTCTTATCTACCTAACAATTACAAGGTCTTATATCTCATATGCTGTCTTATATATAGTTAGCAAATTTATGCACTCACCTCGCTATCTTCATCTGCAATTTGTTGCAATATTTGGTAATTTAATCGGGTCACCCACTCATGGGTTGTTGCTTCCTCACGAAATCAGCTTCTTCATTTGACTGCATATAGTGATGTGATCAATACGTCCTGGACATCACTCAGAAGTCTGCAACAGGCTGGCAAGGCTCTCTGAGAGATGCCTAATTTCCGGGAAGTACAAGAACGTGTCTCTAAATCTTCTATGGAGGCTGAGTATAGGGCCATGCCTGCAGCTTGTTCTGAAATTGTGTGGTTACATGGTCTTCTTTCCGAATCCTGATTTCCTCTAACTAACTTACCCACTTCATGGTGATAATACGAGCCATTCAAATAGCCGCAAATCCAAGAGATATCATGAATGGACAAAGCACATAGAGGTGGGACTGTCATTACATTGGGGAGGCCTTACTCGCGTAAGCATACTCTTCCTCATCTTACTATTGATCTTCAAATAGTTGATGTCTTTACGAAGGCTTTGACACGCCAACGACACAAGTATCTCAGTAGCAAATTGATGCTAATAGACTTACCCGCATCAATTTGAGGGGGGATGTCAATATCTTCTTTTTTCCTTATTTAGTCTTCATAGCAGCTGTATATCCTAGCTGTATATCCCTTGATTACCTCTCCTTGTTTAGTCTTCTTTTGTAGCTTTTGCCATCCCTTGATTACCTCTAAGATTTTCTATTCTTACTGTTTTTACTGTTGTACTGCTGTATTTCTTCCTCAACTAGGCTAGAATCAGATTTGATCATTCTGACGTCTATATATTGTAATTTCTTAGTGGACTGGAGCAGATAAAACATTTTTAGAAATTCTTTCATTTTTGTCATTGAATGCTTGTTCCCTAGTTTTTAGCATGATAATTACCCAGGATGTCCTGTTGTTTCTGTTCCATTTCCCACTGAAGGATCTCTTCTCCTTCTCCTGTAAATGCTGTAATTCTGATTTACAGAATTTTTTTTTGTTACACACAAACAAATTACTACTAGTTACAGTTGTCTGGAATCAGAAGCTGCACACCTTTATTCTTTTAGTAACAACTTTTTCTGTTTTTCCTGATATTGTGTAGAGTCTGATTTGGTAAATCATTCTTTTGGAGCCCTGTCCTCCTATCATCCATCAGCTTTTATATTTGAAATTTCTGTTCTGTTACTCATTTTGTGAATCAGAAAGGAAGGAGGAAACCTTGGAACAGTATAAACTTTGTGTGCGCACATGATGGTTTTACCTTGGCGGATCTAGTGACATACAACAACAAACATAACTCTGCAAATGGAGAGGACAACAAAGATGGAGAGAATCACAACAACAGCTGGAACTGTGGACAAGTAAATCTTGATAAACATGTGCACTCACATTCACATATTGCATAGTTCCTTTTTTTTAATGCCAAATTTTCCTCTATGATAGAATCAGCAACATGGTTCCACTCATTGGGAATATTCATATAAGGTGTCCAACATACAGGCTTAAAGTAACTTGAAATGTTTTTTTATGGAAAATATTAGTATGGCCAACACATTTGGTATGCGTCAAATTTAATACTAGGGAAAAATACTACTATTATATTTTTTTTCTTATCAATACTAAAATCTTTTTTCTTTCTTTTTTTTTTCATTAGAGTTTTTTGCACAATGTAGCTTCTAGGAATGTCTTCTCTTACATGTCACCCCAGCATTACTAAAAAGAGCTTGCTGACTTCACATCTTTCTTGTTTAAAGTGTTGTTACAGATATAGACACATGTGGAGCCTCTTTAAGCGATCAAATAAAATTTTAAAAGTTGCTCGAACGGGCATTAGTGATACTTTAATGCTCGTAGCATTTCGAAGGTTAAAGTAGTTCCCACTTTTCAAAAGCTCTTTTGACAAAGTTTACATCACTTTAGAAATTTAGAAAATCATTTAATGTTATGCATTGAAATATTTTGCTGCAATAATCTTAGGATTGTGGTTGAGATTTTGTCTTCATATCTTGTATTTACTCTCTTACTAAAATGAAATTGTGTCATTGTGCTTTTGACTAAGAATTATGTTGAACAATCAATTTTCCTTAAGATCTAGATTCTAAGATTTGAGCCTATTACCATATGTCATAAGGAAAGTATCGGGTTGGTCTAGTATGACTTGACTGGTAAACTCAATCAAAGTACTTGGACTTTTCCACGTATATTAACGCTTTTACACAAACCTACCAATAATCGTTAAACACGATTGCCTTTGTCGAGAGATTTCCTTGGTCGATTAAGTTGAATCATCACTATCTAAAATATTTGGCGCTTAAACCTAGAAAATAAGTTTTCCTTTACAACAAAGAGCAATTGAAATTGTTGAAAAAAAAAATCAAAGATTTCTAAGACCCATGACTTTACCCATGGTGATGAAGAAGAAAGAAAACATTGGTCATGCTGGTAATGTTGTTGTGATGATCATTTGATCGTAGAAACATCATGTTCTTCCATTGATGGTGATCTTCATGTGTTGGCATTGCCTCTCCTTGCTCTGTCTTTGTAGTGTCATCGGTTCATGGGTGTGCATTGCAAAGGAGTTTCTCTGCCTCAGCAAACTTGGTTCCCTCTCTTGTGGTGTGAGTTAATAGTGTTTGGGATTAAGAATTTGAAGAAAAGGGGTAAATGTATTGTTTTATATGAGAATGATTTATTATTTAAATGCTCATGTATGTGCATTTTCGCCTTTTATGTTACTAGTGTTTAGCAATGGGAATTTGAAAATGATCATTTTTATAACTTAAGTATGGTATAAATTGCTTCAATTTAGGTCATGTAATTAATTTAATAGTCCTGGTACCATATATGGTGTATTATTTTGTTCGCTTATTTATTGTTAGTAATATATTGAAACCATTGCATTTATCACCATGTTAATGCATTTTAAAGTTTTTTAGTTACTTAATTTATTGAATTGTATTATTTTTTTGTTGTTGCATTTATACTAATCTCATGTTCGATTTTAGAATATACACTCTTAACTATATTACTCGATGTCTCCTATTCTTATTCACATCTCTATCTACATGATACCCTTTGCATTAGATCCATAACTTTTCTCTTCATGAATTAGAATATTTATAGATTCCTAGGACTTTTTCATAATAAAGAAGTATACCTATTGTCATAATTAAATTTCAAAGAAGGAAATCTTCTACACAATATTCTCTATTAGAAGAAATTATCAACAAAATGGGAAGCCCTAAACATCAGTCATGACCAACTCATTTTTTGAATTAAAGAAATTCATAACACCTATTACCTAATGTATTGGAATTGTTCATCAAAATCATATAGTTGCTTTACTAGTATAACTCAATTCCTTAGATATAACCAATTCATTTTTCAATACAAATTTAGTTTGTCTTTTTTCTTGCATCGCAGCATGAAAGAAAACCTAATTCTTAGATAGGATTTAGTAGTGTAATCAATTACGACGAAACTTCTTGTTACCATGTCTCATTTTGGTCATGTCGCTCTCATCATGAAACTCTCCAATGATACTCCCTAAAGTCAAAATCCCCACCTTTTTGTCTTTTCGTGTCTGATGCACCCTTGTCTATGGTTTTCGCTCCAACAGCAATCCCCTTCCCTCTTTGAGCTTTGCAAATGTCTTGGACCTTTGGACTGGTGACCATTGGGGAGCAAACCCAAGGCCAGACTAACTGAGCTACCCCTCAGGGTTAAATTATAATTTGATCTACTACAGGATCTTTCCTAGAGTTTTAGTTTGATAAGCTCAATTGATTGAGTTTACACCTTGACAAATAAAAAGAAAATGTTTCTGCATAAATGGGTCAAGGGCTTGTTTTGGTTGATTAAAAGTGAAAACTTCAACCTAAACACAGTGAGCCAACTCTAGAATAAATCATATAGCCTTCAATTTTTTTTTCTTTAGCTCTTATTGTTGTTTAAAATGATACCATTCAGTATGCAAATCATTTTTGAGTTTTTTCATTGGAGTAGAGGCTGCCTCCGTAGTCACCGACTTAAAAGTGCTCAAACGCTTTATTATGGAGATCTCAAGGAATTGGCCATTGTTCTAAATATAGCAAGGCAGAAAACCGTTGTTCACTAGAACATGTGCAGAATTTGTTCCCAACTGTAGAACCCTAGAGGGGGCCCCAGGTCAGTGCATGAGAAGTAGATGCATGGGAAGCAGGGAAGGTAAATGAGTTCTTACACTGCAATCTTTTCAAGTTGATCATGATGGATTGGTGTTAGAAATGTTTTGGAAACAAAATTACAGCACTTTTAAAGTGGAAATGCCAACATGATGAAATTGATGACAGTTTATAAATCCTAAACTTTTTCTAAAGGTGTCTAATCTTATATATCACCGGGGAAGTTCTTTTCGGGTGAAACTTTTCAATTCCTCGAATGAAATAGCAACTTAGGAAAGTACTGGTGGGTGGTATCTTTTTATTACTGCTGATGCTCCTTATATGTTGCTTTCTTTCTCTCTCTCTCTCTCTCTCTCTCTCTCTCTTTTGCATTGTATCCATTTTTGTTAAGGAGGATCTCTCCTTGAATTTTATATAATGGTTCCATTTATTATTATTATTATTTAAAAAATAACTATCTGATTGGAATACCAGTTACTGGTATTTTTTTTCTATTGTTTTTGAAGAAAATAGAAATGAGCTGGAAATTTTATTAATTTCTGAATAAATCTGTACAGCCTATGTAACACACTATATATACACATATTTTTTGTACACCGAAAGGAAGTTCTACAACTACCTCACCTGATTTGATTATTACTTCCCATAGCTAATTTAATCAGATTATTGACTGATTCTCTTTCCTATTATTTACATAATTTTCCCATACATTCCCTCAAGCCGGTAGAATACAGATTCCATTCTCAAATTACAATATTTTATGAAACACACATTAATAACCCTTTTGTTAGCACATCTGCTAATTGATGTCTTGTAGGAACATATGGAGTACAAATTAACCTACTATCCAACTTTTCTTTGATGAAGTGCCTATCTATCTCTATGTATTTTGTTCGGTCATGCTGCACTAGATTATGAGCAATGCTGATTGCTGATTTATTATCACAATTGAGTTTCATATGCTTACTCCATTGAACCTTCAAATCCTCCTGCACGATCTCGACTCCACAACACCACATACTCGCGCCATAGCTCTAAACTCGTCGCACTCGACCATGCTACCACATTTTGTTTACTCCAAGATACTCAGATTTCCTAAGAAAGGTACACACCATAGTCGGGATCGTCATTCAATGGAGACCGTAATATTTGCATTCTGCAGTATATTGCCAAAACAATAACTGATGTTTTCGAATAAGATCCCCTTTCGGATGTGCTTTTAAGCAATGGAGGACTTTGCAGGTCGCTTTGTAGATGAATTTCGCTTCGTATCAACCATGAATTAATCGGATACACTCACCGAATAAAGTGTCCGGCCTAGTATGTGCAAGATAAATGAGTCTCCCAACAAGTCATATATTATCTTTTCTAGCCCACTTTCTTTCCAAGTGCTTCATCGACCTATGTGGATTTTGCTCAATGGGAGTCGTGAATCGGTTTACTAACATCATATCTATTTCCCCGAGAAGATCAATAACATATTTGTCGAGAATGAAATGCCTCGCTGACAGAGCCACCTCAATTCCAAGGAAATACTTCAATTTTTCCTAATCTTTTATTTCAAACTCCCCGGGCTAGCATCGCCAAGGTATTTTTCTTTCTCATTATTCCTCATTACACAAGTCATCCACATACACGCTATCGTTGTGACTCGAAATTGAATGTTTTATGAAAAGTGTATGATCTCCCCGGGGCATCGCTTTGCAACCATTAGCTATCATAACCTCGCAAACCTTTCCAAACCAAGCACGCTGGACCGCTTTAACCCATACTTCTTAACCGATAAACTTTGTTTCATCACTCCATTGAACCCTCGGTGGAATACTCATGTAAATCTCTTCTTCTAACTCACCATGAAGGAAAGCATTTTTTACATCATATTGTCAAGAATTCCCAATCAAAATTAATGTACCAAGGATAGTAAAATTTTATCGCATTCATCTTCGCCACTGTGAGCAAATGTTTTTCGATAATCCAATTCGCAACCAGCCTTTCCTTGTATCGTTCTAGGGAGCCATCACCTTTAAACTTTACTACAAACACTCACTTGCATCCCACTAGTTTCTTACCACTAGGTAGATCAACCAATTCCCAAGTTTCATTCTTTTGTAGTGCATCCATTTCAGCCTCCATAGAAAGTCTCCATTCTCTCTTTGATAATGCTTCAGACAATGAGTTGGGAATAGGAATAGTGCTTAAAGTTGAAAGGAAACTTTTATGATTAAAGGAAAATATCTGGAAAGATACAAAGTGAGACAATGGATATGGTGGCCTCAGGCATTCACTGTCTCCTTTTCTCAAAGCTTTTATAAAGTGTGATCACGGCCAAGAATAAGAGCTGAAGTTATGTTCAAGAATTGTTACCTCATTTTCAAGTGACTCGGTTCAAGATCTGCTTGCTTCGTTGTTTCACGGGTCCCTCTCCGCATACACCATCAAACCAAAACCGATCAAAGATTCACTGCTCTTCCTCTTTTCCTCTCTACCATTCTTCATCGATATTGAAATCGTTCCAAAGAAATTGGTAACATTGAAGTGGTTTCTTTTGATTTGGAATGACTAGATGAGGGATTATTTCTAAGGTATGGCTCGACTCTCATCTTCTCAAGTATAAATAACTCCCCGACGATATGAGGAGAAGTATGGTTTATTTTCAACAAAGGTAACATCAACTGAAACATAAAGTTTCCAAGGGTGGATGATAACATTTATATCCCTTTAGTAGATGAGTACCCTACAAAATGCATTTAAGAGTTCAGATCTAATTTTCCTGTTTATGATTGTGAATATGGATTGTGCTGATGATCGAAAACTCTCGAGGCGCAAGGTTGAAGGAGGATTGAATGTCCCGGGAGCAGAATTGAGACAAGTTTTCAAAGTGACTTTGCATCCTAAAACTCAAGGAACTGCAAGCGAGACATATGCTGATGAATACAACCTCTCCTAAGTAGGATTTTGGTACATTTTGTTAAAACAATAAGACTCGAGTACACTAAAGAAGATGGCGGTTTTTTCTCCCCACCACCCCATTTTGTTGGGGAGTGGTGATACAAGTTGATCCATGGATGATTCCTTCCTTGTGAAACCACCGAGACAAAATTTGATTGAAATAATCACGAGCATTGTCTGAGCGGATTTTCTCGACAGACTCAAATCGATTTTGAACCATCAGACAAAAACAAGGGAAAATATGACTACATTAGATTTATATTCGAGCAATCGATCCAAGAAACTTCAGACAATCATCAATAAATGTTAAAACCACATGGATCCCGAGATATTTGAATGGTGATGGTTCCTAAAGTCAACGCGGAATTAGAACAAAGCCGAGTACATCTTTTATTACTAATAGGGAAGGATACACGAGTATGTTTTACATACTCACAAATGTTGTAATGAAAAGGTTGAATATCTAATCCCTTGAACAAGGTAGGAAACATTAATTTTAATGTGCAAAAAGGCACGTGACCTAGATGCGTATGATGTAACCAAATGACATCTTTATTTCATGAAGAGAAAAAGGAAGTAGACAAAGTAGACTTAACCGGGCTATGGTCGCACTAGACGACTCAAGAAGTGTAGTCCATCGGTAGCATTGGCAAGTCCAATCCCTCCTCCCCGAAGCTCGGGTCCTCATGGAAGAGAAAGAGAGAATCCCTAATTTTATTATATTCACTTTAAAGAAGTCTAAATTTCACATTATATATCGACTTATATATATACACACTCATGTGATCCACAATACAAGAAGACAATAAAGGAAAAGACTGCATAATATTTAACACTTCTCTCAAGTCGAGCATTATATGTCATATGCACCAAGTTTGTTACAAATGTATTTAATTCTAGACCTCGAGATTTAAGAAAGACGTCATGGCAATGATCATTTGAATCGACAAACTAAGAAATCTATACATCCCGACGCGATCATCTCTTTAACGGCGACAACAACTTCCAATACGTGTTCCTTTACCCTTTCTGGCGGAAGACCGAATCGACAACATGCGAAAGTTAGCCGGCTTATCATGCATTTAGCTTCATCTGCTCATCCTTTCAAATCTCTCAACTCCCTTGAGGTTGTTCTACCATACGAAGCCACATGTCGCCAGGTCATAACTCGACACTCTGGCCACACATCTAGCCACTACATGTCAAGCTTACTCTTCCGTGATATTGATTACCACTCACCGAAAACACAAGACCAAGTGAACGCGTCTATCCGCGCCGGAGCCACCTCAATATGCGCATTCAGAAAACTAATAACCCGGTGTGACTCTATTCTCGCACAACACACCTCGACCGGTGTACTGGATATATCAAGAACGCGTGACATAAGATCCCAATGGCTATCACATTTAATGATCGTAGAATCGACTAACAACAATATCTGGAAGGAAATAATCGATCGAGTAATGGTGAGATAGTTCGGCTTACCTACGAAGTCGCCGATATCTCTCCCAGATCCTTAAAGACTCGTCCCAAGACAAGTTCGGACAGATCCATAGAGGTCCAATTTGGCTACGCTTAACATACCCCAAGCTTCTTCCAAGATGTTCAAAGCATACTTCCGCTGGGAGAGGACTACACCGTAATCGATCGAGCTATCTCAATTCCCGTAAAGTACTGAGTTTCCCCAAGTCTTTAGCTTGGAAAGGTGAAAGACGCCGCTACTTAATACCAACTCGACATCACTGTAATGACGATGTCATCCACATAAACAACCGTATAACACATACCACTCGAAGAGTTATGATGATAAAACTAATGGTTCATCAGACTACTAAGCATGCCAAATTCTTGAACAACAGAACTAAAACGCTAAACCACGCCGGCGAGATTGTTTAAGCCATATGTAGAGCACAGAACCCCGCACACTAAACCGTGATCCCGAGCAACAAAAACCAGTGGTCGCCCATATAAACTTCTGGCGAGATCACCATGAAGGAAGACATTTTATCCAATTGAAAAAGCGGCCAGAACACATAGTAAATATGGAGAGAAGCGCATTTATCGTATAATTCGCAACGGAGTAAGGTCACTCATAATCGTAACCAAACCCGAAAGTATATCCTTTAGCAACCGTCGGCCTCTTACATGATCAACCCGACCTTCGTGAGCAACCTTTAACCGTAATTCAACGACAACTAATCGAAACTCGCCAAATGGCAAAACAACAAGATCCCAAGTGCTGTACGAGCGCAGAAAGTGGCCATTCTCTATCTACCATCGTCACGCCAAATGTGGGAAAGTGCCTCATCGTGTTCTTGGGGAAGAGAAATGAGGAAATAGTAGAAACAAATGCAGAATAGGGGGAAGATAATCGATGGTAACTCAAAAAATTGTAAATAGATTTAGGATTGCTAGCAGTAACGATTACCTTCTCCAAGAGCAAATGGCAAGTTATCGCAACAAAGTGAGAGCTGGGGTAGGAGAAGCCTGGGCGAGAGGAAGGAGTCGCAGGGCTCCCGGCGTAAGGGAGAGGAACACCACGGTGACGGCGATGATAAACCCGAAGTGGACGAAGATACATCATCAACATAAAGAGGAGATGATAGAAGGTAAGACTCAGAATTCCGGAAGAGACTCCTGAGGAGGAGAAGAAGTGGGAGTCCTCAAGAAGGTGACATCACGTGAGAGAAAGTATCGATGAGTCCGAGGGGAATAACAACGATAACCCTTCCAAGCTCCGGAGTACTTAAAGATGCATTTCGTGGCTCTTTGGCCAAAGTCATTTCGTCTTTGAGGAGAATATGAACAAAGCAAGTACAACCAAAGACACAAGGATGAAGGAAATAAAGAGGTCGGGTCAGAAAAAGAAGGGAATGAGGAATTTGAGCAATGCAATCACGTGACATGAGGCATACGACAATCAAATAACAGCAGAAGAACGTTGTCCCCCAAAACGGAAAATGAAATACGACAATGAGAGGAGAGTACGGCTATCTTTAATAAGATGACGTATTCTACGTCACTACCCCATTTGCTGAGGGAGTATGAGCACAAGAAGATCGATGAAGGATCCCATGTCGGGACATAAATGAAATAAAGGGTGCGGTAAAAAATATTCGCGGCATTATCACTACGTAAATACTATCAGAAATATCAATCGGGTTAGAATTTCAGCATAAAATTTATGTGAAATAGAATATAACTTAGCTTGATTTTTCATTAAAAATAACCAAGTACATCGAGAATAGTCATCAATGAAAGTGACAAAATACTGAAAGCCTAAAGTAGACTCAGTCCGACAAGGACCCCAAACATCAAGCAGGGACAAGTTCAAAAGGAAAGATGTTGCCCGATTATTCAAACGTGGGAACGACACGAGCATGTTTCCTGCCGACAGACTTACACGCAATCGACGGCTGCCGAAACGAGACCATCTCTCCGGAACTTAGAAAGACTAAAGTGCCTGCATTTATTTGCAGGATGAGGAGCGAGGGATAATATATATATATATATATATATATATATATATATATATAGAGTATATATATATATATATATATATATATATATATATAATCTGGAATAATTGGATTATTAACTAACCTAGAAAATAACTTTATCAAGATGGAAAGACGCCAAGATGAGAATTTCCATTTAGTACTGCACCGCCCCCCTTCGATCCTAATAATGACTAATCGCCGAAAGCATATCGATGTCGCACCGATCGAGATTGTGTTCGAGAGATCAATGGATCGTAAGTCATAACCCAACCAATAAAGGTTCAGATGATGGCAGCACGTGAGCGTGGTATGGAAGCACATATTGAAAACAAGAGTTTAATGCTCGTAGATAGAGTGCAAAGTCCTCAGGTGAAAACTCCCGCTCCGTACCACGGTGACAAAAATACCACGGGCCGAGCTGGGCTTAATGGTTTTCTCGTAAAAATACTTGTGGTAGAGAATAAAGTCAAGGCTCTCTTCAAGAGGCCTCGCCAAGTCTCCCACAATTACATCAAACTTCTCTGTGTATTTCTCCAGCTTCATCTACGGCGCCTCAAGACAAGGTGAAGTTCCTCCTCGCGAAATGCTTCTTTGTTTTTTTGTCACCAGGCGCGTAAATTACTAGTTCCTTATTAATAGTACACATGACTACTTTCTTTATGGTTCTGCTTAAGCACTTCTCTGCACTGCATCCTTCCGCACCTCCCATTATGAACACATTAAGTTGTGGTGGAATGTATATATGGATGAACCAAGCATTCATGGAGGATAAACTCATCCTTCTCAACGCTCAATAACTTCCCATCGGTCACCAGAATCTTTCCCAAGGATTCGTTCTCCAGGAGACGTATATCTTTAGACTCGCTGCTTCCTTCCCTTAGTACCCTAGTCCTCTTCGCTTTTATAGACGGCCTGAGACCGCTTCTTTTGGAACCATTAGCGTTCATCGCTTCGCTTCTTTCTTCAAATATTCCTCGACCCGGATGCAGTACATCCAATTCTCGGCTTTTCGACTCTAATCTCCATTTCGAGACAATCAAACCGAAGATGAGAGAAGATAACAGAGACATTTTCACTCAGAGAATGGATTGCCTATGGAAGAGTATATTCTCATTCGTATAGAACTTTGCTCGATTCCAACTTAGAACTGGTTTCTCAGAAGCCCGGGCATGAAGCAAATCTCTCGGATCAACCGACCGCCATAATACGCTACATAGTTTGGTGGCATCTATTTTCTTTCCAAAGGCACCTTGTCAACACTAGGCATAGCATCCTCCTGTAAGACGATCCTCATAACCCCCGTCTCATGAACCGTAGTTCCACAGAGCCGATCAGAGAGATAATTTCACTACCAATCAATTTTTCGATGCGAGCAAGAGGAGATCCAGAGATAAACATAAGTAAAAATAGATTTTTAATGCCATATCCACTTAATCGAGATCAATCACGTTGATCAAGAGAGCTCCTAATAGAGGGCGACCACCACAAGGAAATAAATCACTACCGTGGAATCGAGATGAAGAAAAAGCACCTAAATCAGGAGTAAGATGATCGACGATGGCTACGAGGCAAATGGGCAAAAAGGTGGATAAAGTAGGGTTTCCTGGGTGGATCACGGAGGGATGCTGAAGAAGATTCAAGGCCGACGACCAGAGGAGTCTCGCTAATGGAAAGGAGCCACGCCGCACTCACGAGCGGCCGGGCCGGGCGTGCGTCACGGAGAAAGGCTGCTGGTGACAATAGTAAGGTGTCGTTGCCGGCTGGTCGCACGGCAGATAGACGTCTCGTGCTCCTGACCGTGGTTTCCGGGCCGAGAAGAGCGCCCGAAGTCACTACGCAAGGCGGTACCGCGCATGGCAAAGAATGATAAGGAGATCCGTCTACGAGGGTTTCGGAGGAGAAGAAAGTGATCGTAATGAAACATCATCGTTGAAAAGTAAATCAGTTTTCCTTCGCTCGATACCATGTGAAGAGAAAAGAGAATCCTTATTTTATTATATTCACTAAAGAAGTCTACCTCTACATTACATATTAGACTTATATATATATACACACTCATAGACTCCACAATGAGTAAGACAATAGCGAAAAGATCAGATAATATCTAACAGTCTTGAAATTCACAAAAGGAGGCATCGAATATAACACGACAACGTAGATCTTGGGTAAGTTTTTATAGTGAAACAAGGTTAGTGGATAGTGGAGGGACACAAGAACATTTTAAGAACTAGATTCAGGCACCTCGACATTCTCTATACCAGCCCATCGCGGTAGTTCAAGAAGAACAACAATTTTCCTATTGCTCGAGAAGGTAACAGTTCTTGTAAATTGATTCGGGATTATGGGTCATATGGTTAGTAGCACCATAATCAAGGATCCAAGCATTCCTAAACTCATTACTCAAGCATTTAATCCAAGAGAAATTGTAGTCTCACTAAACACATACCGTAGCCGATGCTTCGAGAACTCGGGCGTGTCAATATTCAAGTCAAGTCGGGTCGCTTCTAATAACCTCGTTTCCTCTCAACAGCTGAAGAGACGGAGTTCGACATGATTGATGCCGATGAAACAACAAAGTAGGCTGAATCAAGAAATAAAGGCAAGAGGGGCTTAAAAATAAGCAATGAAGGCCGAGGATTACACTACATCAATGAAGGCCGGGAAAAGGAAGTAAAGTTCGCATGAAGTAGCCAAAATGGTCAAAAATCTGGTATAGCAATGAAGTTGTCCCAGAAAATTTCAAAAACTAAGACAAGAATGGAGGTCATAGAGAGAATCCCAGAAACCTTGGTGGTCAAACTAGAACGGCTGCTGAAAAATTCTGGTACAACAACGAAAAATCGAGAAGAAGTGGGAAAAAAACCGACAATAAAGAAGCTCAAGCAAAGGTTGAAAAGGTTAGGTGCAACAATGAAGGCCGCACAGAATTCCTAAAATCAAGGCCGTGTACAATGAGGGTCGCACAGAAAGGTCCCAACAATGAAGTCGGATAGAAAAGGCTCGTAAAACTAAGGCTCGTACCATGAAGAAAACAATCGAGCCGAAATTTTATTAATTTCTTAATGAGTCTATACAAATTTATATAACACTAATTATATATACACATATTTTGTACACCGAAAGGAAGTTCCCATAACCATTCCTTAAATTTCGATTTGATTATTCATTTCCTATGTATCGAATATTCACTTCCCATAGCCAATTTCTAGAATCGACATCGACCTTGATTCTTTCCTATTATTTACATAATTTCCCATAGTTTCTTTTAAAGGAAGTCCTTCCCTTGTCATTTTTATTTCTTCATGCAATTTTTCTTGATTTCTCATAAGTAAAAATCGTTACACACACACACACACTTCCTTTTTTACACTTTTAACAAATGATGCTCAAGTAATTAGATAAGCTCAAGAGAATTCAGGAGGTTAAGTGCTTCCGCACCTTTATGCACTCCTATTGTTCAACTTTGTAAGAGCTTGTTTTAATTTAAGACTAAAAAGAATCATAAGACGCATGATGCAATAATATAAAATTCAATCTAATATTTGAAATGGCTTCCAAAGTCATTCTTGTATATGTGTATGCATAGATATCTTCAAAAGGTTGTCAGAGTTTGTTGGAGTTTATTCCTACTAATTGCTAAACTCATAAGTTTCACTACTTCGATTCATCCAAACATTTATTTAGGAAGGAGAATTTGCAAGTATTTCAGTGAAGAAATTAAGGAAACGACAAATGCGCAATTTCTTTCTTTGCCTCATGGTTTCCCAAGTAAGTATAATTTATGGTTTCAATCAATTTTTGGGATACAAAATGTTCGTTCCACTCTGGTAAAAGATGAAATGTCAATGTATAGGTGTGAATAGGTGTTTTACTCGTTAATTTAGCCACCTTTCATCACCTAATTTGTTTATCGAAGTTTTAGATTTAAATAGTTTTTTTTTGAAAAATATTATTAAAATTAGTTCGAAACCGAAATAAAGAGATGAAAGTAGCGCGTAATGCCGCCATTGATAGCGTAATTGAAATTATAAATTGTCAAATGCCGCTGTCTATGACAATGACTTTTAGTAGTTTTAATATAATAAGTTACTCCAATTGTCGCTGCCATGGACAATAAAGATTCGACAAAGCCCACCGCCGTTGTCCATGACAACGGATTTTTGGACGCTTTAAGTCCAAATTTGTTTCCAATCACAAGTGTTATGACATCTAAGATTACACTATTTCCGTAATTAGTTCGTTTCAACCACTTTAATAATTTTTTTTTTTCAAAAAAATTATTTCCATCTAAAACTCTTGTTTATTACTGGAAACAATCATCTGTTTAAGTTTAACAAAATTGACTATATTCAAACCGTGATCTTGTGATCAATCCTCATACCCCAGAGGCTACTTGTTGTCAAAGTCATATTAGAAAGTATATTAGTCTTAACATAGCATAACATTTGATGTTCCATAGGCCTCAGATTCATGACATTGTCGAGATGAAGACTCATGGATATGCAGGAAATAGTTACTTAAAAGTACATCAACTATTCCGAATTGGTAAATTTTAAAGAAAGCTAGATATGTACTAATGAATGTAGATGATGGAACACTTAAGCTCATTTCATCTCGAGGTTCTCCCATTTTTAAAGTAAGCCAGCTGATCATTTCAACATTCGAGGAAAAGGTTCCCTAGTCACGTAACAAATCTAATGATCATCTTGAAAGTCTTTCAACTCTCCCATCACATGTAAGAAACATACATTTTATTAGTGTGGATTAAGTACGAATAAGGGTGAGAAATCTTTCCCCCAAGCATGATGGTTGCAAAATTATGATCAAAAGTGGGAAAAAGACTATCTAATATAGATATTTTTAAAGGCACAATTCTACAACTAGTTAACAAATGATTTTAAGAACTTTGGGGGGTAGAAAAGTCCTCAGACAATGGAATCAATTGCTTACTGCTTTGCATCGGAGGCGCTCCATCACCCATATGTGAGGAATCCAACGTAACGGTAACACCCTAACTCTAGGGCAATGTAGAAAAAATTTGGCATAGCCATCAATCTAACATCCATGAGCATTTTTTTCCTTCTTTACTTCTCTATTGTTGAATATCTTTCCATTAGAAGGCTTGATAAACCTTTAGCTCTAATGCTTGGGCCTTTGCAAACAAATTTGTTATCTCACATCGATATATGAAAGTTCATGCTATATGTAGGAGCCCTTTTTAACTAAGTAGATAGTTTACAGTCACAAGTGACCTTCGGATTTCCAAATAGGGAATATTTACTTAAATATGAGTGGATTGTTGCAAATGGTATTAGAGCTAATCCTCAACCCTAGTGTAGGAGTTTGTTTTGCCCCTTGACGAATGTTTAATTTTTTGGCCATACAATCATGTGGGATATATAGCGATGATGCATCTGCAAGGATGGGAGATTGTGATGTCTCATGTCAGTAAGGAGAAAAGTTTCTAAATATATATGTAAGGACTCCTCTTAGTCTTGTAGATTTGTTTTAAAACCATAAGGACCCTTTAGACCCAAAGCATATAACATCTACACTATTAGGAGTAGATTGTTACAACAATGCTAAAGTCTCCTCCTCAATGGCTAAACCTGCTTCAACATTCTTAGGGAATGCTATCACAAATATTCCATTATGATTTGTTTTAATTCCTTCAATTCCCAATTGTCTTAGTTTACCTCAAGAGCATCCATCAAACTTTAACTTGACATTGTCCATTGGAGGAGGCATCTATGTAGGGAATATATACTTACAAATCTAGTAGATCTACTTTGTTTAAATCTAGTGGTATAATGCTCAAAGTGGTACTTGCAAATGGAGTCCAAGGTAATCTTCAAAGAGGAGAAATGTGTTACATACTATATAGCCCATAAAGTACCTATCATTCTAAAAGATTTGTAAGCCCCACTATATGGGGCCCAAACTACTACGTGGAATAGCAATATCCCACAATGGCCTCCTTTTAGGAAGACCTCCAAAACCCTCAGAAGAAATGGTTACCATTTCCACCACGCTCCTTGGAGGAACCCTATCAATCCTAGCAAATCCATACAACTTACTCCATAATGTCAATACTATTAAGAAATATAGATAGTGATGATCCATTAATTTTTCCCTCTTCTAAACATTATATATTATTCTTATCTAAGATCTTTTATGATTTCTCATCTATGATGTCATTAGTATTAACCTTCATGTTCGCCACCAATCATGTGAAGGTCTAGCTGAGTTTGAATTTAGATTTCCAAATGAAATTTTCAGGAGAGAGGATCTTAGGTTGGTTGAGGGGGAAAAGGGTTTTAAAGAACAAATTGATGGATAATACACAATGATGTCCGCTTGATTCGTCTTAAGATTGGTGTATCAGAAAAAAAAATCACAAACATTTATAAACCTAATGCACCAACTAAGGTAACCTAAGTCAATATAGTATAATAGTTCTAGGGTCGTCCACGGGATGCGTATTCTTGTATGCTAAGGACAATTCATAGTATTTAGCCCAAATTAACAAATTCAATAATAGAAGAAAAAATAGATGAAACTAATTACCAAACTTAAAAGTTGAAAACTTTATTAATAAAAAGGCCTTAGGGCTTGGGTTCACTAGTAACAATCACCTTAGGTAGCTTAGGGAATTCAAGGGGTTTCCTGATTGTCCGAATGGGGGATCAACATATAGTTGTCCACCAAACCGTGCCTAGGATATGTTTCTAATGATTTAGGATTAAGCTAGGATATTCTATGGTATGGTAATTGTTAATATTTTTTAGAACCCCTTTCACCTCCCAAAAAAAGGCCTTATAGGAGGAAGGTTCCTCCATATATATATTCACTTCAATTGGATCGTGTTCATCCGATGGGACTCCGCCAACACTTCTAACACGTAGGCGTGTTTTTTCTCTTTCTTTCCAAACTTCTAGAGGATGATAAGTGTGGGACTTCCAACTCTAATACCACTATTAATATTTTTTTTAGAACCCTTTTCACCTCCCACTAAAAGGCCTTATAGCAGGAAGAAGGTTCCTCCATATATATTCACTTCAATTGGACGATGTCCATCAGATGTGGGACTTCCGACAGTAATTACTTAATAACTTCCATCTAACCCTAGAATTTCATCTCGGACTCTTTTGAACAATCGAAAAGAGATAACTTTTCGATTACAACGGATGTAGCATTAACAATCCAATGTATCTATCTAGATTATCAAGTTTCAATGGCACTAAGAGGCCTGAGTGAAAAACTCATCAAAAGCTCTTCCTAGGAGATCTTACCAACTCCGAAGTGATGCCCCTAAGATGGTTTCCAAGAAGGAATCTCTCTTACCTATGATTAATCATAGAGTTTAGTAAAAATCTGAGTCAAGCTCGGTTTTTCCCTTTGGTGCCACCTTTTAGCATGCCCTAGTTACAATCTCACCCCAAGAAAAAGGGGTTTAGCCATACATTCTCAGGGTGAAAGCCTCCATTGAATGTGTAGAAACCAAGATCATGGTAGAAAATTGAAGAGAATTAAGAAAAAGAGGAAGCATTATTGAAAGATTGCAAAAGAAAACACAATTCTCCAATCCAAGGTTCATAATCTGTTTTTTCAACCCTAGCCCTATTTCTAGTGGTTTAAGTACATCTTGGGGGTAATTAGGACATGTAGAAGCATTCCACAGCCTCATAAATCACACAAGGCCTAAAATAGGAAATAAGTTAAAAATCAAGAAACCCTAAAAATCTACCAATTTCCTATTACTTCCAGATTTGACATGCGTTTCTAGAGTTGACAGGTTTCAGATTTGTAGATTTGGCAGCAACCTACTACTTTTGACTATCCACTCATCCAATCATGCTTCTAGGCCTCCAACTTTGAATAGATTCTTAAAGCTTCAAAACTTGGACTAGGGGTCTCAAGAATGTCTCATCGCTCCTCATGTATCCAAAGAGCTGAAAAAGTTTGCCTAAAAGTCTTGCAAAACACCATTACTCAAAGGAAAACATTAGTAGTAAGAATCAGGGACTTGAAAAGTTGGTGAAGTATGAATAATTACCACTAAAAGGACCTCAGAACATTTGAGTTAAGCATCAATATATGCCCTTTTTGAGCAGTAATCACCATGTCAAAGACCAACCCTAAATCTAGGCAAGTGATAAATAGACATCAAGTTAAAGGCAACACCAAGAAAGTTTCTCAATTTTGTGATCAGAAAGTGTCAGAAATTGAAATTCCAAGACAAGAAGGGAGAAGGTGCGGTGAAAACGAAAGCTGCCCAAGAATTTCTTAACCTCACCACTCTTTAAAAGCCTTCAAAATTCAAAGCAAAAGGTTGGTTATTCCATCCAATACCTTCCTAAACCCGGATGTTAGTATCATCACCCATTGAATAGTGAGTGAAAATTGAGTAGAGAGGGAAACCTTGAGCAATGGCTCTTCCAAGGACATTTATGAGATCATCTAAAATTCATACCAAAGATCCCATTCATTAGAATTTAGCCCATAGATACTAAGATAATCTGGTATTGTGCCATTGCTCGGGAACCTTCTATTGCCACATACCTTATGAGTGCTTATACCTCAAGGCCATTCAGACTATATGTAGATCTCTTTCACTTTGTCACATCCTTAATCCCAAATTTCATTGTGGTGATTTCAAATTTTCTTCCTCCTATCCCCTCAAAACCACAAAAAATTTTCTATGCAACTTTTGAATCTTGTTAATTGCTTTTGTTAGAAATTAAAAAATGCACTTCATTCCCTTTAAAAAAAAATAAAAATTAGGATGCGGGCAAGCATTATGTATAGGTTATTCTACCACCTAGGATAGCAAGTTTCTTCCAACTATCCAAGGTTTCCAGATATTCAAATCCATACTAGATCTATGACAAAAAAAAAGCCACCTTAAAGGATAAGATAAAGGGTCAAATGTTAACTTTATATTCTAGAGTGGCTACCAAATAAATAAGTCGGTTTTTTACTTTGATCCAGTCCTGTTTGTCTCACATTCCTAGCAATTTCTTATCCATTTTGTGATCCCGCCTAATAACTGGCAGGCTTGAGAAGTTGCAAAGAAATTTCCTTTGCTCAGGAGCAAGGGAAGGTAAGGACCACCTTTTAAGGTGGGAGGTTGTTTGTCGATCAAAGGAGCAAGGAGGTCTAGGTCTGGGGAAGATCTATTTGAGAAACCGTGCATTGCTAGGAAAGTGGCTATGGAGATTTCCTAGGGAAAGGAGTGGACTGTGGCATTAGGTCATAGCTAGTATTTATGGGACACATCCAAACGGATGGGATGCCAATATAGTGGTTAGATGGTCTCATAGATGTCCTTGGAAAGCTATAGCTCAAGGTTTTCATTTATTCATTCATCCTACTTGTCTCATGGTGGAAACACGAAGAAGATAAAATTTTGGAAGATTTGTATCAAGTGACCAACCAATTTCACAGGCACAATACATTGATCTTGATAGATTTATTATTTTGAGAAATCTGACCATTTCAATGGTTCTTGGCTCTTCTCCTCCTTCCACTTTGAACCAAAATTTTCGGCGTAATCTTACAGATTTAGAAATTGAACACTTTCAGGCTGTTCTCTGGTTATGTGCATTCGCCTCTATAATGTATTCAAGAGGGTGGTCTTTGTCTTCACTTCAGGTCATTTATCGTCCAATCTTTCTCTCGGGCTTTATCTTTGCCTCCTACTCCCTTTTGTTTCATCTAGCTAAATTCTTATGGAGTTCAAAAGCTCCTTCGAAGGTTAAGGCCTTTCCTGGTTGGTAGCTCATAGGAAGCAAACACCAAATGACTTACTACGCTTGAGACGACCTTATAGATCCCTTAATCACCGGGCAGGTTCTTTGTAAAGGCGAAGAGAGTCCATCGATCACCTTTTCTTCATTGTCCCTTCCACTTCTTTGATCAAGGGAACAAGCTTTCAACTTAGCAAGAATAGTGTGGGTTTCTTCAAGGAGCATAGAAGATATGTTTATCATTGCTTTTAAAGGCTTTGGAATTCATTTAGAGGCAAAACTTTATCGTGAATTGTTTGTCTTTATTTGGTATGGTTTGTTTGGAAAGAGAGAAATGCAAAATTTTTTGAAAACAAAGAGATCCAAAAAGTTGTGGGATATATTTTACTTTTACTCATCTTTGTGGGCTGTTTATACCAATGCCTTTTATCAGGGGTTCTCCTTCAATTTACTTTAACTATACCTATTTGTATTTCCTAAGGTTTTAGCTTCGTTTTGTAAGTTTTGCAATCAGAGAAAAGAAATCTCTTCCTTCTTCTCAGACTTCTTTTATCGTTTAATATATTTTTCAGTTTCGACAAATAAATAACAAATAAGCTCCGACTAATGCTGATGCCTTCAGAGGGTACTCTATAAGATTTATCCTTAGTCTTAAAAATGTTTTCTAACAAAAGTGGGGAATATGACTTCAAGACTTTATTACTCATTTTGCTCGCTTTTGGAAAGAAAATAATATCATTGAATATTCTAGATCTGGCCACTCGTTCCCTTCCTACCCACCGAGAATCTCTCAAAGATACCAAATTGCTTTGCTTTTTCGAGCATCAATCCATTTAAAACATTCCATAAAATGCATGTGAGTATGAGAAAGTGTATCACACTGGCTTAAAACTTGAGCTTGTCCTTTAGCCCACCCTTTAATTAGCATGCAAAACTTACAAAATGATGAACAAGTACAGATCCGTGAAGCTGTTATTCTTTTTAAACTGTTTTTTTCCTCTCCTAAAGCATGATTTAGAAACTCCAAACCCATATTGTAAAGAAATATAAGAAAAGAATGCTTTTCTTATTGATTGAATGAATAGAACAATACATGAACTATCTACTTATATACATCAGGAAGACATAAAAAGGAAACAAAACATGTACAAAAAGGAAGGAAAAATATTGTATAAGAAAGGAAAGGAATAAATAAGAGGATATTCTATGAATATCCTATGATTCTCAACACTCCCTTAAGTCGAGCATATGAATAAGTATGGGCACTAAGCTGTTAAAATGAACTGAATCTCGACTATGGAGAGATTAAAAATGTTCATGAAGGTCATCAATTTGGACAACTAGTAGTCATGCATCCTTAGGCAATCTTCTCTCGAATGAAGTGACAGTTCACTACAATATGTTTGGTCCTCTCATGAAAGACTGGGTTGGAAGCAATGTGTAGAGCCGTTTGGTTATCACACACAAGCGTCATTTTTCCATCCTTCCCAAATCTTAGCTCCTAAAGAACCTTACTGAGCCATATGAAGTTCACAGCGTCAAAGCCATAACTCAATACTCGCCAAAGACTAGACCGACCACCACATCCCTGCTTTTTTACTCTTCTTCTGTGATATCAAGCCGCTTTTAAGAAATACACACATCCTAAGGGAGCGTTTGCTCACGAGGTTTAGCTTCGCTTCACCGTGATCATAATATCTCAACAACCCAGGTGACTTCCGCTTTTATATAACACCCCCTGTACCGTTCCTCGATATACCAGAGATACCTGATCATAACATCCCATCGATCATCACACATGGTGACTCCGCAGAACCTAATTAACTACACTCACGGTGAGCGGAAATGTCCACGGTGATGGTGAGGTAGTTTATCTCCCCACTAGTCAGCCAATATCTCCTCGGGATTTTCTTAGAGGCTCCCATCACAGTACAAAGTCGACATTCTGATCCACGTGGGTGTCTACAAGTTTACAAATGAAGATTAGTTTCAATATATCCAAGACATACTTCCTCTGAGACATAACAACACCGTAATTAGATTGAGTTATCTCAATCCCCATAAAGTACTTGAGTTTCCCCAAGTTTTTTATCTGAAAGTGGCTGAAGAGATGCTGTTTAAGTTTCCGAATACCTCCCGATCACTGCCTGTTAAAACAATGTTGTCCACATACACAATCAGATAGATGCACTGCCCTGATGATGTATGATGATAGAAGACAGAGTGGTATGATGTACTCCAAGTCATACCGAGCTCCTGTACCACAGAGCTAAAGTGGCCAAACTAGGCTCCTCGAGGGACCGCCAGGCCATATATGAACGACGAGGGGCTTCAGATACCAAACCGACTCCCGAGCAACAAATCCGTGTGGTCGCCTTATACCTTTCTCGGGCGAGGTCGCCACAGAGAAATGCATTCCCGATGTCCAACTAATACAGGCTAAAAGCTCATAGCAAATTTTATAGATAAGAGAAGATGAATGAGGCCATCTCAACAAGAGAAAAAGGTCATAAGACCTGAGCTATATCTGAGTATACCCCTTGGCAATCAAACAAGCCTTAAGGCGGTCTACTCGGCCATCCAAACCAATCTTAACAATATAAACCCAACGACAACCAACAAGGGACTTGCCAGTAGGTAAGGGGACTAGGTCCTATGTGCTAGTAGAATGCAGAGCAACTATTTCTTCAACCATTGTCTGCTTCCCGTGCCTGATGAGTAGGCCTCACGGGCAAGTGTTAGGTGTGAGAAACAAAAGACAATGTGGAAATAAAAACAGGATATGGTGAAGATAAACGATGATAAGACAGAAATTATAAATAGGATGGGATTACGAGAGGAACGAGTACCTTTCGAAATGGGGACGGGGGATTACGGAGACTAGCAAGACCGATGTCGTGTGAGGGTCATAGAGAAGTGCTCTGTGCCGCACGCCATTAGCACTTACTTCGTACGCATAACATATTATTTAATATGTAAGGCTTCTTCGCTAATTCGATATTCATACGTCGAATTGACATAAGATATTTAATCAACTAATGAAGTCCATGATACATAACATAGCATGAAGGAAATCGCGATAGATCATGATAATAAGATTCCTATCACGCAGTACCATGTTAGTATCTAAATTATCCCTAGTCATGGGATCAATAAGACTGACATTGTCGATCCCGACAAACTAGCATTACGTCATACCTCCTTGATCGATCGCTGGGCGATCTTATAAACTGCGGATCATGAGTCGATCGTGAGTCGGGCGCGGTGGATGTCATAAGAGTAGCTGTTATTATTTGAGACCTATAACGAAATATGAATCATCTATTTAAATGTGGATGATCATTCTTATCATAAAGAATGGCGCAAGTATCCTTAGATTCGAGGTGCTCAAAGATATCTCTGATGTCGATCCTCGTATTTAATCTAATCCACGTCGCTTTCTTGTGGTCGTCATCGGGATGAGGATCGGGTATAGCTCGAGGTACCGGAGCAGTAATCGAAAATTTGACAACGGATTTTACACCAACAAAGGGAGAGTATACCCAAGGCCTCTGGCTTCGAATCATTACCAGAATCAAGCCAGTGAGAACGCCGAGGAGTGTCTTCAAGTGCATAACAACAGTGATGAATCCGGACAAGATAACATCACTGGCTAGTGTGGCATAGCGCCCATGGGAGCTACACAACTGTCCATGCTCAACCAAGTAGGGTATAGTTTGTGAAAGGACTTAATCGCACGATATTTCTTACGGAAGGTATTTAGTCGTGACACCTGACTCTCGGGTCAATCGGGGGGTCATGATGTGTCATAGATACCAATCTCACTTCGTTTAATTCAATAGTTGAATCAAGCGCCACACAATAACATAACCTAACCTACGGGTCACACACTTGTGAAGAGCGGGTCGAGAGAAACTTAATCGATGTGATCCAAATATGAGGGAGTTAATTCTCATGAATGAAATGTCACGAGATTAGTGGAATCCCCGGATCGAAGTCCTCACTTAGAGAGATAATAGGCTTCTGGCTTCAGATTCGCTTTCAGTGACCGTGTGACTCGCCATAACGACAGGATGCATGTGTATCCTATCATCACTTAGAGTGAGGGGCATTTGGCCGCCTCATACGATGGGGCTTTTCCTATAACACGTTATGGAAACCCTAAAAGGTGACGACCTCAGAAAAGGAGTTCATGAAAAGTTGAAAGTTCTCATCTCCAAGAGTGTTCTGTAGATCGAGAGACTGTTTTGGCTCCTCTTTCTGGGATCGACTCACAAGACCGGACCCTTTCCGAAATCAAGGTTTCGAGGTCATTTTGGTCACTCTTCGTGGTGGGATACCGTTGTGAGGCGAACTCAGACTTGTCTGCCTGTCTAAAGTCGCCCGACCACCACCGATTCGAACAAACACAAGGTAATCCTACACCCTTCTCTTTGTCAGAAACCGCTTTGATGCTACTAAGGATCCTTAGATGGGTTTTTGTCAGATTTTTTTGTATTTCCACATCGGGCAAGTGTCGCTTCTCCCACGAAACCTTCAAGGCGCCGCACAGAGATGATCACCGAGGCTCGTGTCTGACGCGTGACAAGTATAAACCCGTAATGGTCGAGAAAATACACTCCGATGGGAATCCGAAATGGGAAAGATGAAAGGTAGAGATATGACCTCGAGGTTACGAGTGGTGGATAAGATAAGAATGTTAAAAAGTAACATTGCGGGAAACTAAATATCGATGTATCAGAGAGGCATTAATAACCTTGTTTATGTGTGACACCAGCAAGAGAGGCACTGCGCTTCAACGAAAAGCTTATCTGCTAGAGGTGAGTATGTGACAAAACAAGGCACTTTAAAACATGAGGAAGACAAAAAAAGGTTGATTAGAAAGAGAAGAGAACGAGGAACCTGATCACCAAGTACGTAAGAGGCATGTATCGATCAACAAGAAGTGTTAAGATAGCATCCTTCTCAAAATGTGAGAACTCAGATGTCGAGGAGAAGAGTGCGAATGTTCCTCAACTATGATGATTCTCACAAGCCACCACCTCTATTTCGTTTCTGTAGTGTTAGCATAAGAAGACTGATGAAGAATCCCATGGGAAGATAAAAAGCCAGAGAAAGGGGTAGAGAGGTATTCCAAGGCATTATCACTGCTTAAGATGCAGATAGAAGTGTTAAATTGATTGCAGATCTCAGCAAAGAATTTTTGGAATACGAAATATATCTTAGCTTGACTCTTCATTAAAAATAGCCAAGTACAACGGGAAAAATCGCCAATAAATATAACAAAAATACCGAAAAACCCAAAGTAGACGAGTTCGACCGACCTGAAACATCAGCAGGACGAGCTCAAAAGGAGATTTGGTCGACTCCAGCGCTAGGAACGAAACATGAGTATGTTTCCTGTCGACACGACTCACACTCTCAGTTGAAGATAAGTCGAAAAGCCGTAACCATATTTTGCCGAATGTTCTGACGAGACGCACGGATCGAGAAGATGTCCATCCGCTGGAAGTGCGTAAAGTGAAGCATGGTCGAGTTGAGATGATAAAGGCCTTGAGACTTATGTCCTATGCCAATCGTCCTCCCCGTACTCCAGTCTTGCATGGTAACAAAAGAGTGAGAAAAAGTAATCGAATAATTAAGGTCATAGATTAATTTGCTGATAGAGATAAGATTAAATGGAGAATCAGGGACATAGAGAATAGAAGTAAGAGGTAAAGATGGAAGGGGATAGGCAGACCCGATTCCTTTATCCATGGTTTGAGTCCCATTAGCCAAAGTAATCATAGGTAAGGGTGAAGTGATAGTAAGGGAAGAGAAGAGATCCTTACACGTATTAAATGATCGTATGCACCAAATCGAGAATCCAATGTGACCAAGAGAGTGTGTGAAGATAGGCAAGAGGCATTACTTCTGGCCCGCAACAAAAAGCAATGGAGGAGGATTCGCGCATGAGTGAGGCGTAAGGAAATCCTCCTCACATTCATCGGGGCGTAAGAGTCACTCCTGGCGACGAGGTGGGAGGTCAACCAACGAGGCGGAGGTGGTTCAAAAGACTAGGCCACATGAGCAGTGCGAGGCGGACGACCATGTAATTGATAATACCGCTTCGAAAGTGTGACCCGGCCGACATAATAGTACACGTTTCGTTGCCTCGCTTCTCGCGGCCACCACTAATACTTGTGAATCACCACAAGGTGATGGAGCATCACCGGGCGTCTATGGAAACCTCGTATGTCGTGGATCGAGAAGATTGGATGAATGACATAGTAATCGAGCAGTCATCCAAGGCCTGGACGGCGAGCCGCCAGGATCCGTCGATGTCACAAACCGATGCCAAGTTTAATAAGAGTAAGGATCATAAAGATTCGATCCATGTTGGACAAGTAGCTTTGGGCAAGACAAATAAAAGCTCATTTTTCAATGCAAGATATTCATTTCAACGTAGAAGATAATCTCCATACCGCATCGCTTCAGAGTATCAATGGAGGAGATGAAGCAGTAGAGGCGTTGAATATCATTGGTATACAAATTCTTTGCTTGGGTCCAAAGAGGTTGACAGGTCTGATAATCCCAAAGGTTGTCAAGTGTTTTGGTCTTTATGGATTGTTGGAGAATGTTATAGAGTAAAGCGTTTTGTTTCAGCCACTGAGGATGTTTATCTTCAGCAACACTAGACTCCGTGGAGGTCAGATGGTCTTTAACACCATTTCCAGTGAACCATAATTTGACAGAGTTGGCCCATGACTGATACTTATCACTTCCCTTAAGTCTATTCATAGTTATCATGGGAGTTCCAGACAGATACGAAGAAAAGCTCGGAGCTTTGTTAGCCATAGTAATAAAATCAACGAAATAAGCCAGAAAACAAGAGTACCACAACTGTTGAAGGTGAGAGAAGCCTGTGGAGGGTGTTGGGCTGCCGGAAAAAGCCAAGATAGATAAAAAAGGTCCAGAGAAGAGGACTGCTGGAGACAAAAAGGGGCAAAACACGAAGATGGAGGCTTTAGATGGAGGAACTAGGGAGCTACGAAGCTTTGTCGGTGGGAGACAAGCCAAGTGGGAGAATCCGGTGGCTGAAGCGCGCCCTCACGTGCCACCCACGTGCCGCCCGCATGGGGGATAGCTACCAGAGAAGGACACGTGTGTGACCCATTAACGTGGGAGCTGCCGGGCCTCTTTCCCCAGGATAGGATCTGGCCGAACACTAGTCGGTTTCCAACGGGATATCTATCCGACAAGGTTGTCGCTGGAAAAGTCATTGGGAAAGTACGCCAACAAAGGAGAGGTCCTCATCGCCGCAAAGAATTCCAATGCTTTCACATGAAGCATGGCTTGAAGAGATTCAACCACTACATGGGTCATTTCGGTTGAAGACATGACAAACCTTTAACCTGAACCTTCCACGGCTCAAGACATGTGGAAGAACATAAGAAAATGATGCTTTTCTTATTGATTGAATGAATAGAACAGTACAAGTCCTACCTACTTATATACATGAGGAAGACATAAAAAGTAAACAAAGCATGTACAAAAAGGAAGGAAAAATATTGTAAAAGAAAGGAAGAGAATAAATCAGTGGATATTTTAAGAATATCCTATGATTCTCAACACACATGATAATAAGCATAAGTCCATAGCATCTAGAAACTCCCATTGCGCATGATCAAGTCAATCTTGCAAACAATCCTCTTCTCTTCCACACGTCTTTTGTTATCTGCCACTTATACTGTATCCAGAATTTGTCTAACTCGAAAAAAAAGGCTGCCAATGAAGGATGAGGATAGTTTCATGCAACACCTTGCATAATAATTGAGACAATAATTTAGCTATTATTTTGTAGTGGCTAGTCACCAAACTAATAGGTTTGAGATCAAATAATCCATCAAAGTAACTTTTCTTTTAGGCACTAGAGTAATTGATGTGGCATCGGTACTCCTATTTATGATGCTGCTGTCATGAAATTCAACAACTTCCTTCAGCATGTCCTCATTGTCCCAACACTCCTGATACAAAGCTAAAGTGAATGCATCCAGACGGGCCGTTTCCTTGTCCTTGAGAAAAATTGATTGTCATATATTCCCTTTTAGAAAGGGTGCTCCAAACCACTAGCTCTCTCATCCGAGACGGGGAACCACTCTAATTCATCTATTCTCTATGAGGCCTTATTTGATCTATTATAAAGTTTGCTAAAGAACTCCAGGTCTCTATTTTTAGCTTGGTCACCCAACAATGCTCCATTCTCATTCATTTGAGATTGTATGAATTTTTTCTCCCTCCTCCCATTATTCTATCGAAGACATTGGAATTGCAGTTCCCATACTTACCCACTTTCTCTACATGCTTAATCCAATGAACCTCTTCCTTGACAACAATTCTTTAAACTCTGGTGTTTTTGGTAGCTCTTAAGGATGCTAATTGTAGTATGTGGCTCATATTGAGAGAGACACATCTATAAAAAGGCAAACGTTGAATGGGAGTGAGGAGGGAGCACACTGAGCATGAACTAGAGCTGAATACCCTTATGTAACCCTAATTTGTGATAGTGAAAGAATTCAACCCTGTTTTTGTGGACGTAGGAATCCTTCCGAACCACGTAAAAATCTGTGCATTCTTCTTTTCTTTGCTCCGATTTTGTTCCTTACAATTTGCTGCAGGGACAACAATACCAAGTTATTCCAAATTTTTAATTTTGATCTGATGCCATGCAGTTTTTGGATGAACATATGACCTTCCCAACCTGAAATTCGTATCTCTCCATTATACATGTAGACTTGTTAAAATCGATATATTCTCACCTGCACATTTTTAAACCTAAAAGGAGCTAGTCTTGATCTAAATGGACTGGTGTCTAGTAGACATATGGGGCAATGGTCTGAGATAGGAAGAGGTAAGGCTTCTTTCAGGATCTATGGAAAACTAATACTAATGTACTAGCTTATACTCCCATTATATTTTTAATATCCCAAAGTAACCCTCATAATCTTTCAAGTTTGCCAAATTTTAAAATTCCCGTTCAAACAAAACCCACCTTGTTTATTATGTTCCTTGAATGTAAAGTAATATATGAATTTATGCCAAAATTATTGCATCATTCGGGTATCAGACAAACATCAAACTAGAACCTATTTTCTTTATCTTTTGCCACAGATCTTAGTTCCCAAAGACTTGCATCAAATTTACTATATTCTTTTCCAACAATTTTTTGGAAAACTAGTAAAAATGCTTTGAGTGTGGAATGTCAGAAAGATGGCATAAATCAGAGAAAAAAGAAACTAGGAGCTGTTGTTGAAATTCTTAAGCTTTCTTGTGAAAGCTTGAAATTTATCGATTTAATTTTTCTGAAGAAGTTGTGTAACTATTAGAATAAAATATAACTAAGTTTGTGAAGTTTTTCCATATTGCTCAATAAAAACAAAAAAAGTGTCATTGCTTGATCTCCTTTATATCTCCATTTTTTCCTGAAGTGGACCTTGCATTTAATTAGAAGTTTCCTGAGGATCCATCTTTCCACACTTTTTCCATGAGTGAAACTTAATGACGATATTTCATAAATCGATTCGCTTGTGGTTCTTACAATTATTTGTAATTTTAATAATATAATTTATGGATCATGTATTTATGATGTCATACAGACCTCATAGTTTGATTGTGGTTCCACCATGGTCTGACCAGTGAACAAGTAATTTTTCGAGTTCAATAACTGGTTTGATTCTAAAAATATGGCATACTGATCCGTTTGCTTATTTGGTTACATCGATCTTTACTTATTAGGGTGTCCTCATGATCTACATGGGTGATGAAGGAGGTCACACAAAAGGGGGGAACAACAATACGTATTGCCATGATAACTATGTGAATCCTCTACTCCCTGATGATCTTCTTGTGTACTAGCATGAATAGATTCATTTATCAATTATGTTAACTAACTACTGGCTATTGCTACAGATTAACTACTTCAGATGGGATAAGAAAGAAGAGTCATCATCTGATTTCTTCAGATTTTGCTGCCTCCTGTCCAGATTCCGCCAGTAGGGTCTTCCTTATTAGCTCCTTGCTTTACTCATTGTTTTACTGTCACCCCATGCAATTCCTTAGTTTTATTTTATTTGAGTTACAATTTGCAGAGAGTGCGAGTCACTTGGCTTAAATGACTTTCCAACAGCACAGAGATTGCAGTGGCATGGCCACACCCCTGGGAGGCCAGACTGGTCTGGAACAAGCCGTTTCGTGGCATTTACAATGGTATTATACTGTATAGCATTCTTTGATGCATGTTCATGCATGATTGGTTTGTCTAAAATTAAAATGGTAGTTAAAGATTTGTCATCACATGCTAAATTCCAAACATATGGAGGCAGAAGTTTCTACAGACTTTCTCAAATTGGTAAGAGAATTGCACCAGAGTTTTAAAACCCTTCCTAGAGCTTTGCTAGAAAAGCTAAAAACATTCTAGAAGCTTTCAGATTGTAAAGTCCTCCAGAGTGAAATTACCATGGTTTGGTGAAGGTCTTAGAATAATGTGGAAACCTCTGGTAATATCATCATTGTGTGGGACTCTCGAAAGTCATGTAGGAACTTGGAGTATCTATGATAATCCAAGAACTGTGGGTACTATACAGGAATTTAACAATTATGGTAAAGTCGTTGAGATTTTTAGTAACCTCAAGGATTTCTGAATTTTCCCAAGAAGCCTATAAATAGATGTGTAATCGTAGATAATTGAAGGAAAAATTCTGTTTCATTTATCACAAATAACCTATTTATATACAAGACAATCCTTAAATCAAATAAGAAATAATATGAAGTTTCCTAACTCTATATGAATACATGTTTCCTTTTCCCAACCGGTTTCTAATTCTATAATACTATAACACTTCCTCGCCGGAAAGATGACGCTGATCATGCTCAACTCATATAAAGATAATCGACTAACCCTCACTCAAAGGTTTTATGAAGATATTCCTAATTCGTTTTCTGGGCTTTACATATCTTTATGATCAACTCTAACGGACATTTTCACCCGACAAAATGACAATCTATCTCAATATGTCTGGTCCGTTCATGAAATACCGTGTTAGATGCTATATGCATGACAACCCTGTCATCACCAAATCTTGGCGTTGGTACCGGCTCATGCCCACTTCCATCAATAACTAATGTATCCACATGATCTCGTATACAGACTGTGTCATAGCTTTATACTTTGACTCCGCACTAAACCATGAGATAACACTTCGCGTCTTACTCTTCCATGAGATCAAATTTCCTCCAAAAAAAGACACAATATCCTGAGGTGGATCTCTTATCTTCCTTAAATTCTACTCAATCTACGTCAGAAAAGTACTCAATTAGGGTATGCCCATGCTTCTTATACAACATTCCACGTCCAGGAGCTTCTTTCAAATAGCATAAGATATACTCTACAACTGCCCAATGATTGACTATGGAGATGACATATATTGATTCAAAATACTTACTGAATAAACAATATCTCACAAAGCACGTGAAGATAATTCAATTTCTCAATCCGCCTTTCAGATTCTTAGATTCGAATGTTGAATTTCCTTCCTTAGTTTGCATTAGGCCATAGTGGGTACTACAGTTTCGCCCCCACTTCCTGCCTCGCATAACATGTTAAGTACATATTTCCGAGATAACAAAATTCCTCTACTTCACTTCAACACCAAGAAATACTTCAACATTCCCCAAACTTTCAGTGAAATCGATCAGAAGGAAAGGATTTAAGAGATAATATACTCTCGAGGACTGAGTCACTCTGATGGCAATCATCCACATACACTACTAGTAGAATACCTGAATCGAATTTTACAGAAGAGACAGTGGTCAAACTTACTTCAGACAAGGCCTTAACCGTCGATCGAATTTTCCTGCCAAGAACGGACTCAAGCTTCAAACTATACATAGATTTCCGAAGACGACATACCTTCCTTATCTCCCCCTGAGCAACAAACCCTAGATGTTGCTCCATGTAAACTTCTTCCTGAAGATCTCCATGTAGAAAGACATTCCTAATATCAAGCTGATGCAAGTCCCAATCATAAGAAGAATAAGGAGATAAATAAACTACATGTCGCTCACAGAGAACGACATTAATCAACTCCATAAGTCTAAGCATAACTTAAAGAACATGATTTAGTTTTTAATCATAATGTAATCTGCTAGATTAAACTTTATCGCAAACTCCCCAACGACAACCAATAAACTTTTCCAAAGAGGTGCGCACCGTCCCACGCACCATTGTCATCTAAAGCCCCAGATTTCTTCCACCATAGCACTACACCAAACTGTGAGATAAAGCTCACGAACAAGAAAGTTAGAAGAGAGATAGAATCCAGGGATTCAATAAAGGAACAAGAGGAAGACGACAAATGGTTATAGGAAACAAATGAAGATATTAGGTGAGCACACTGACATGTACCTTTACGGAGAGCAATCTAAGATCATTTGCACTGAATCGATGACTACAAAATTGTGTTGGACTCAGATCAAGTGGTTTCGCATCGAGAGTATACCCGAGTACTTGGAGGTTTACTGCCAAGAACAGAGCTAGAGTAGGACCGATAAGGAAACCGGGGGATGCACTTCAATAAATTAACATCTTCCCCCTGATTAGTAACAGTAGACAACATGGAAAACGGGGTAGTCTCAAAGAATGCAATATCAGTAGACACAAAGTAACGTCGAAGAGTGGGACAATAACACCTATACCCTTTCTGAACACGAGAATATCTCACAAAGATATAAGGACTTCGGGTCAAGTTTAGAGACTTGAGAACGAACATCTCGAACAAAGTATGTGCATTTAAATACCTTGGGATCAATAGGGAACAACGGATTATTTGGAAACAACTGGTGGTAAGGAGTAGCACAATTTAGAACTGATGATGACATTCTATTAATCAAGAAACAGGCGGTAGAGACTGCATCAGCCCAAAAGTGTTTGGGAACATGCATCTAGAACAAAAGAGTCCGGGTAGTCTCAAGAAGATGTCGATTCTTTCTTTCAGCTACCACATTCTGAGAGGGTCCATCAACACAAGAGATTTGATGGAGAATCCCATGATGTGCAAGCCATGGGCTGACTGAACAAGTCTCGACAACATTCCTTCGACGCTATCACTCCTCAATGTTTGAATCAGAGACATGAAATCGAAGCTCAATTTCAGCACAAAAAGTACTAAAACGAAAAATCTTTAACGACTTTTCATTAGATAAAGTCATGACACGAGAAATCACAACAAAGTAACGAAATATTTAAACCCAAAGAGAGACATATTCCGACAAAGACTCTAAACATCTGGAATTTAACTAACTCAAAAAAGAAATGCTCGTTTATCGACTCTAGACTCACAATGCACACGATTTAAGCTTAGCATATTGACACTCCACTACGCTCAATAAGGATAGACTAGTGAAACTGAGATATAGCTTCTTCAATAGGAGAGAAGGATGACCCAAAGTATTAAATGTAATTCGAATGAAGTAACAACCTTAACAAGCAACATACTTTACATCTCCGTTTCATGATGTAGAAATCCCTTGTGACTCGTGTCCTCGACCAATAACCGCTTCAGCCGAAAAGATCCCGAATCAAACAATAATTGGGGAAAGAATGAGATACTGCAATTATAGACGATAGTTTACTCACGCATATTTAAATTAAAAGAGAATTGTGGTAAACTCAAAACAGAGGTCTAAGTGCTTAGAGGAGTCGGATGAATTGTCCCTTACCCAAGGACACGAGATGTTGACCTATCTGCAAGGGTAACAGTAGAGGTAGAAGTAAATAAAACTAATTACTCGTCATACGGTCATGACTCCGTGAGTCAACGATCATGTGGAGGAAGATAAAATAAAATATGTGTCGTTTTACTGCAGACTTAGCAAGTGTAGTGATAGAAGTGTGATGCGCAGACTAGTGATTTCTCTGATAATTAACAAATCAAATCTTCGATGATCTGCAACTTCCTACAATTTCTAAGATACATCTCGGATTACATTAATGACACAAAACTCCTCCCGAGGGTTTCTTTTTAGTCATAAAAGCATATCTAACTCAACAAGCCTCTGAAAATCCGAAAAATACCAAAAAAAAAAAGGATCTTGAACCAAGAAAAAACATCACACTTGAATGGATTTTGGTCCCACAAACCTCAAAACACCCATGAGAGCTACTCGATCTCTAACAAATCACAAAAAAAATCAAGAAACCCTAGAAAACAAGGGCAGTTAAACAAAAAAGAGGGGAAAAGGCACTGTTGCAGGCCTTAGACAGAGAAGACAAGTGACTGGGGAGCTTTGTCAGCGGCCGGCGACACCGGAGGTGAAATCGGGAATATGCTCCACGCGCCCTCACGCGCTGGTGTGTGAAGGAGAGGGCTGAGAGAAGCAGCCGCTCGTGGCGGCGCGTGCGGGGTCTATTGGCAAAGGTCTCACCGTCGGTGGGTAGATCTAGTGATGGAAGGTGGGAGGGTCACCTGTTGGAGATGAGTCGCTGGAAAATTCGCCAGAGTTTTATCGCTGATGATGAAGTTCTTCTCGTGATTTTTCCCAAAAAATTTCCCCTTTTTTGAACAAATTCAAGCCCTAGGCTCTAATAGCATGTAATCATAGATAATTGAAGGAAAACTTGTGTTTCATTGATCACAAATAACTTATTTATATACAAGACAATCCCTAAATCAAATAGGAAAGAATATGAAGTTTCCTAACTCTATATGGATACATGTTTCCTTTTCCCAACTAGTTTCTAATTCTACAATGCTATAACAAGATGAAAGATGAAGGTCTAACAATATCTAGCAAGGTTTTGAAGGGTCTTGAGCAACTTTAGAGATTCTAGAAATTTTAAAGGGAGTCTATGAAATGTGATTGGCCATTTGGCCATGTAACCTGGAGCTGAGAACTCACTTAACAATGCCAAGCAGACTTGTGTTGAATAAGTGCTTAAAAGAAGCTAACTCCATGACACTAGTTATGTAATATTGGAAATATATTTTTCATCTGAATTAATATTATTGTATAAAAGTGACTTTGTCAGAATCCTCAAATTCTTTTGTGTTTCTGTCTGATCATGTTTACAAGGTGGAATGGGATCTGATTTTTGGTATTTTGTTCATTGGGAAGTAGGTTGAGACCTATCATGAGAAGTTTTGAGGAGATAATGACACATCTAAATGGTAAAAAATAATGGCAATAAAAATAAATAAATAAAAAGAAGAAGACATAAAAACAGTTGTCCTCTCTTTGGCTAGTGTAAGAGTTACTAGGGAAAATTCTTTCTTTTCCATGTGACTTTATGTTTGGATGTATTATTATTATTATTTTTTTTAAAAGAAGATGTAGCAAGAGAGGCTTTGTATAGACTTTATGCTTAAAATCCTTTTAGTTTAAACAAGAACACCACTACCTAAGCCTGACTTTTTAGATTTGACCATAGCCAAGTCTTTTTGGAGATTCCACTTTCAAGCAATTGCTATGACTGACACTGGGATTGACAACCTTAGCAGAGGATACCATCTCACCTTAACACTGGGATTGTGTTTAGCCTTATGATTTGTCCAATGTAACAACCAAGAAGAAGAAAAACAAATTTGACAAATTAAATTAAAATAAACTTTTATTGAAAAGTGAAATAATTTTTCTGATCTCCCTTCAAAGAATGTTCATCCCTTTTTATATATCTAAGAAGTAGAATCCTAAAAGAAATAAAAAAAGAAGCAAATCCTAAAAGGAGTCCTAAAAGGAATCCCACAAGAAATATAATCCTATCCTAAAATCATAAAACGAATCCAATAAGGAAAGGAATCCAATTAGAATTTTAATTAAAACCTAAAATAATTAAATTGGGTCGTTACAAATTTGCCCCTTTAAAAAAGCCTTGTCCTCATGGCTGAAATAAAACTTCTCTTGTAGCTTGTATCTTCCCATGTAGGAAACAAGTTTGACCATTGACTAATTTTGTGTCATGGGACTATTGTTCCGTCGGGATCCTCACTTTCACCAACCATTCCACCATCCTCCTTCCCATCCAATAAATAAATTTATCTTCTTCTGCACTTATGTCTGGTTTCGTACCAATCGTCATAGTTGTAACATAGTTTCTTGTCCCTTCCTTCTTGCATCTCAGCATGAGATATTTTCTTGATTAGGGGGAATTTGTCCAAAAGTTCCTTGTCCTACTTCTTGCATACTTGAATCTAGATTAGTCATGGTTTCGGCCGAAAACTTGGCTTCTTTATTCATCGCCTCTATAGCACTCTCTTGTAGTAATGCCAACCTTGTAGCCTAACTTAGAGTGGTAGGTTGAAACATCATGACTTGGTTTTTGATTGCATCTCTCAAAGAACTTACTAAGCATTTTATTAAGCCTCTAGTCTTTACCATTAGTGCTTCAAATTGTTCATGATAGATGTGCACAGATGAGGTTTGCCTCAATTTTGTGATTTGACCAATCGGATTGTCATACATTCCTTGTCCAAATTGTGTCATTATGTCGGTAGCAAACATCTTCCAATTCAATTATTTAACTGAGGCTTCATAACCTTGAAACACCACAAAACAACCAAGAGTTCCTTTCAGGTTTTCTTTCAAGAATTTTGTGTTTTTTCATTGAATTAATATATATATATATATATAGTATATATATATATATATATATATATATATATATATGTAGGAGTGGGTAGTCTATATTTTAACTGCTACAACTCTACATGTTAAGTTTCCTAACTATGTACAACTCTCTATATGTTAAGTTTCCTAACTATTTACAACTCTATATGTTAACACTTCAAGTCGAGCATGCATGTCAATCACGCCCCCAACTTGTCGTGATAAAATAGCTAACCCGTCCCCACTTGTAGCCTCAGGAAAATACATCACCCAACTGCTCTCCGCCTTCATATCCCGTAAATCAACCGAGTCAGACTACCCAACGGCGACAACAATCCTCAATATGTTTAGTTCGCCCACGGAATACAGGATTCTCGAGGCAGCCCGGTTATCACACCAAAGTCTTGCTTCGACCACGCTCTTAATGCCGACTTCATCAAGAGTCGATGAAGCCACATGATTCACACAATGACCGTGCTATTGCTCTATATTCAGACTTTGCACTCGAACGGGAAACAACCCCTGTTTACTCTTTCACGAGACTGCATTTCCACCAACAAAAACATAAAGAACTGGGATGTGGGACTCTATCTTCCTTCGACCCCGCCTAATTAGCATTCAGGAAGCATTCAACCCTATCAGGCCCATGATTTCTATATAGAATACTTCGGTTTCGAGCTCCTTTCGTGTAAATATAGGAATATGCTCCACAACCGCCAATTGTCATCAATAGAAGATATGTATCGACTTACAACACCGATCGAGTGTGCACACATCGACGAAGTTATCAGAAGGTGTTCAAACTTCCTAACTAGTCTTCTATATTTCTCGTGATCCTCAAACAATCCCGCCTTCTTTAGTAAGGTGTAATTTGAGCCATAGTGGGAACTACATGGCTTCCACCCTTTCCGCTTTAATAATAAATCAAGCAATATATTTCCTGAGATAAGAAGATTCCATGTTTACTCCGCATAACTTTCAACACACCAAGAATATCTAAGCATCCCTAGGTCCTCAGATGAAACTCCGGCCGCGGAAGAAAGGACTTATGATGAGATCTCCCCAGAGAGTCACTCCCAGCAGATAACAATATCACCCACATACACCACCAACAAAATGATACCTGAATTGGAGTTCCGATAGAAGACGGAATGGTCGATTTACTCTTCTCAAGAAGCTGTAATCTTCTCAACCGCTGTTGAATTTACCGAACCAAGATGTGACTCTTCGCTTCAAGCCATATAACGACTTCGAAGGCGATAAACCTTCCCACTTCCCCGAGCAACAAACCCCGAGGTCGCTTCTCCATATATACTACCTCAAGATCGCTCATGAAGAAAGACGCTCTAATATCAAGCCAATGAAGATCCTAATTATGAGTGGCGCACTTAGGAAATAAAAAGCCTATCAGATGTCATCTCTAGCAATGTGGGAAAAAGTATCAAAATAGTCCACACCATAGTCCCGAGGCGTGCCCGCCGCCAAGCCGCGGCTTTCAACGGCAACCAAACCATTCTGACACCTTGATTGCAAAGACCCAACGACATCTAATGGCTTTCTTCCCAACAGGTAACTGTACCAAGTTCCAAGTACCATTCTCATTCAGAGCATCCATCTCCTCTATCATAGCACTACGCCAACCAGGGTGAGACAAGGCTTCCTGAAAAGTGTTAGGCAACGAAATAGAGTCCAAAGAAGCAATAAAAGAACAAGACTAAGAAGACAACTGTTATAAAAAGCAAAATGAGGAAATCGATGAATGCAATCGACGCCTACCTTTTACGAAGAGCAATAGGGAGAGCATCATCAGGAACTAGATCTGATGTCATACCAGCGAGGATCGTGAGATCGTCAGGGTTTCTACACGCATGCACTGGAAAGTGATAGGAGGCTTTACTTGAGCAGAATAGGAGGTCGGGCTTAACAGAGCAGAGCAGGAGGGGCCAAGGGAGGCAATAGTATACACTAGCAGGTCATCTGACTAGTGTGGGACGGGGGTGAAGAGAAAGGGACATTCTCAAAAAACTTGACATCCGCAGAAACCAAGTACCTACGAAGACTAGGTAGTAACACCGATACCCCTTCTGAACCCGGGAATAACCAAGAAATATACATTTTAAAGATTTATGGTCAAGTTTAGATACCTGAGGACGAACATCTCGAACAAAACAGGTACATCCAAATATCTGAGGCTCAATAGGGAATAAAGGTTTATTAGGGAAAAGGATGTGATACTGTGTGTCCCAATTCAAGACCGATGAAGGCATCCTAATAAAAAACAAGGAGCCGTGGAAACTGCACGCCCCAAATGTTTCACACATGACCGAAATAATAGAGCCTGCAATTTCAAGAGATGTCTATTCTCTCTCAAGAACTCCATTCGAAAGGTGAGTGTCAACACAAGAAGTCTGATGAAGGATGCCATGTTGAAGTACGTATGATCGGGAATTGTTCTAAACATATTCTTCAGATTATCACTCGTGATTTTGAACATAAAATACGAAATCGAGTATGAATCTCAACACAAAGGCACTAAATGAGAAAACAACTTTAGCCGTTTTTCACGAATATAACCAAGTGGTTCGTGAATAATCATCAACAAAAGTGACAAAGATCGAACTCATTGGGGACACAATCAAGTACCTGACCCCACATCCTAATGACTAACTCAAAGGAACTCTAGATCGCTTATCGACTCTAGGACTATAACTTAGGCAATGATGTTTTCGCAAATCGACAAGACTCCTGCAAATCTAAGTATAGCAAACTCAAAACTAAGGACACAATTTCAATAATGGCAAATAAAGACTCAACTGCAATGTTTCAATGGTGTAGTGACTCCGCAATAAGCACAGTCTTGGACTCAGAGGATCAAGGATGTATAAACCCCTAGACTCACGACCTCTACCAATAATCTGCTTCGTCATAAGATCCTGAAAGAGACAAAAATAAGGAAAGAATGAGATATAACACTTAAGTGCCCGAGTTAACTTGCTAACAGACATCAAATTAAAAGAGAAATTTGGTAAACTCAAGACTGACGTCAAAGGAATAGGATGGGAGCGGGCACACCGTGTTGATCATAAGAACAGCGAATGTGATCCATCCGCCGAGTGACAAAGCAGGTGACGCCTAAACCTGGGTGTCCGTTGAATATTTCATGGACGCTGCACCCGACACCACCATCGAAATTCCGCAGCTCTTTGTACGGAGCTCTACCCATACAAAACCTGCCCCAATAATCAACAACACCACAGGTCCACATGCGAAGAAAAATAATGGCCACTGGGGCCCCGTATCAATACTCACAAAATACACCAACTATATACCATAGTTCAAGGGCATTAATTCACTTAATTCAACATATAATAAAAATTCACAATCTAATACGAAGATACACAAATATCAAAGCCACAAGTCAATATCATGTTTCTAAGAGCACCGTCTCGCGCACACTCCCGTGACTTGAAACGGTGATCCTCTAATGTGGTGAGCAAAACCTAGTAGTGATAATTTCCTACATGGGTTACTCCCCACCTAAGTGCACATGCATGACAAACAATCACATTCAAGCAATTTTATGAACCTACTCAAATGTCTACATGCCCAAACCCATGTCTCGAGTCCTCACCGATTCCCTCACATATGCCTAAGCCAACATGCCGAGTGTAAACGCGCTTTCACAACAAGTTTTTGTTCTCGAAAACTTACTACCGAGTTTTAAAATATTGACCCTCCTTCAAGGCTAATTGTCGATAACTCTCCGAAATGTTTATGGTCCTCATCCGCGTGATCTGCCGACGCCCCTCCAAGGCACCGAAAATCTTCCGTCGAAATTCCTTTCACAAACATTTTCATTTTTGTTTCATTTCATGTCATGCACTCACTCCTAATATTCTAGGGTGCCCCAGTGCATATGGAATGCATGATGCCAATTCCAACAAACTCATGCTAATATATTCACATGCATATATATTAACATAATTAAATCACATAAATCATGTTATGCAAATTCACCATCAATTACACCAAAATTAGCTCACATGGACTAATTAACAAACACGAGCAATTCATTTTGAATCACTCAACCAAACACATTTTCACACAAAAAATTTAGTGTTACTATTCATGTGAACAGTGAAACCCTCGGGTTACTGTTCACGACCACACAAATAGGAATTTTCTACACTTGGTTCAAAGCTTTTGAGACCGAATTTAAGGCTAAAATAAGCCTCAGAACATTCATAACCATTTACATGGCTTTTAGCCAAATATTAACATAAGTAGGAAAAGATCCTACTCGAGTTGCTCTGGACTCCACTGTGCTGCCCACGCTTAGCCCTTTCCGTAGCAACTTACTTCTCGGGCCCGTCGAGAATCGCACCGGTCCGACGGCCTGAAATCTGTAAAGAAAGAGCTCATTCTCTCTCTAAAAATCAGATCTCCCAGCCCACTGCATCTCCCTCCAGCATTCTGCCCGTTTTTTGGTCTTTTGGAGAAGATGAACACTGTTCATCCTTGTCTTATTATCATGAACATTTCATTTAATTCCCATCATGTCCCTTCTTCTAGATTTTTGACACTTGGCACTATCTAGGCCGTCCATTTCTATCATCTTTCTAATTTTGCAACATGTGTCATAAGAGTACATGGCCAGGTGACTTTTGTCACATCACATGCTCCTCGAATGGCGCTTACAGACCCGACGCCTGTCTGGAAAACGCGGTACTTCACCGTCTCTGACCAACAATTAATGCAGAAGCCAGATTTCGCGAGACGATTCCAACGGCGGGAAAACTCGCTTCGCTATCCGCAGATCTAGAAAAATTTTGGATTTTTACCGAAATGACCATTTTGCCATTTTTCCGAAAATTGGAATTTTCTCGGGTCTTACACAGTGGAAGGTGAAGATTGTGACTGAAAGGTAGAGAAAAGACTAGAGTTACTTGTCATGTGATATGTGGCTTCAGAGTCAATGACCCATTCGGAAGATGAAGAAGATACGAGCATTTATTCGTTACCCGACTCAAGAATGCTAGTGAATCGAGTATGGATCTCAATGAGTCTTCATACAATCGAACCGCTAATTCTCACATCGAGAACTCGAACCGGATCGACGATGCCTCGCAGTAGAAGCTATATGAGCAGCATTGAAATTTCGATTTCGACTCGTCGTTTACAATCGCGTATCACACGGCCACTTATGACAAGTAATAAATAAAACAACACTCTCCGTAATCGTTCTCTAAAGGTTATCGCCAGACCATCGTTTATTTCATCGCTTCTCTAACTCAATGGTCCGTCTAATAAGAGCACTACTGGTTCGCGCATACAAGGGTAAAGAAGAAGAGGATGATACTCAAGGCGGGCATCCTACTAAAGGTTTCGGAGATGATATTCAGATCGGACAAAATTCGGCCTTAGCCAATCATACTGTATGAAGAGCTGTGAAGAAAACCCACACGCATTTGTTCTCGCTTGACTTTGGCCGAACTTTGACATTCGACTAAAGGGCATAAGCATATTAAACTCCTTCATGTATCTTTGTAGGCATAAAAATTTTGGTGGGAGGATCGATCTTGCTTCTCCGACGATGTAATGCTTTACACACATCAGTCATCCGAAAAACATTCCCTTCAGAACACAACCCAAATAATCCATTAGCTCTTTAACAAATTCATGCTGGATTAACGAGGCCTAAGACTTTGTCGCCGATAGAATTATGGATTCGACGAACAAGACGAGCATCCTCCTCCATCCACGCTTCGAATCACTTCCACATGGGATCCTTAGTGAGGTGACCGCCCATACGTACGCTCCTTACGTATATTTGAATTGTTTTGCTCCATTCCAAATAGTTGAGACCAGTTAGTTTGTCTTCCGTGATTCGACATCATCGTAACTACTCGAGCTTTGTTGGTTTTCTTTTCTCCGAATCACTTCATTATGATACCTCAGAAGAAGATTAAGAGCAAAGAGCACTCCTGCAATCCCGATTTTGGAAAATCAAGCGCAAAACCCTAAAAAGGGGGCTGCTGGACACAAAAGCACTAAAACTGTCAGATCCAGAACCAAACAAGGAAACCAACCCAGACTAAGAGGCCCCGCTGGGCGACCCGACGACCCTTAGGAGGAGGAGCCCTGTCTAACAAAGATCCCACGCTCCCACACGCCGCGGCCGCTGCAGGGATCCGCCCAGAAATCTCTGGCGCGCAGAGCTCACGCGCCTAATCCGCCACCCGGATTTGCACCGCCTGGCCGGCTACCGGGCGAACCTTCCTATGCCGGCGGTGAGACTCCATGCTCCCTTTAGGTGGGTGTTTCAAAAGTCACCCCTCCGACAACCCTAGATTGCCGAAATTTCCTCCAAAAAATTCTCTAAAAAATTCTCAAACTCGAATCCTAGGTTCTGATACCATGTTGAAAACAACCAAGAGAGAATCGTATGAGCACTCCTTATGCTTTCTTTTCATCAATTAACATATATATATATATATATATATATATATATATATATTTATATACAGGAGGGGTAATCTATATTTCCTAATCTGTTACAACTCTACATGTTAAGTTTCTTAACTATTTACAACTCTATATGTGAACACAATCTAAGGCCTTGCTTTCTACATGAATAGAGGTGATTCCGACTTTCTCTTGTTCTAGTACTTCATTGTACTTGAAAAATCTTTCACACTTGTACACCCAACTTGTGGGCTTTCCCCCCTTGAAAGTTGGAAAATTCAGTTTAGAAAATTTGTTTGGGCACTACATGCTGCCAACGGCAAACCAAGCTCATGGTTTGGTTGAAATTACGCCACCAGCTTCTATAGAAACTCTTGCAATCATTTATTGTCATCATACGAGCTAACTCTTTCAATTATGTTGCATGTTGGTTTGAAGTCTCCTTTAATCGCTTAACGGAATCTTCTAATCGGCGAATTTCCTGTGCTCTAGTTCCATCTGCCATTCCTAGGTGCCAGGGTTTTTTCTCAGATACCAATATAAACAGCCAAAAAGAAGAAACACAAATTTGACAAAATGAAATAAAATAAACTTTTATAAAAAAATTGAAAGAATTTTTCTTATCTCCCTTCAAAGAATGTTGATCCCCTTTTCATGTACCTAAGAAGTAGAATCCTTAGAGAAATTAAACAAGAAGCAAATCTTAGAAGGTCCTATGAGATCCTAAAAGGAATCCAATAAGGAAAGGAATTTAATTAAAACCTAAAATGATTAAATTGGGTTGTTACAGAATACTACAACATTGTAGTGCTAAGTGTGTAGATGTAAAAAAAGAGGGGGTTGTTACATAATCTTCTCTTGATGATATGAACTCCAAATGCAGGTTGATTCAGTGAAGAGAGAAATATATGTTGCCTTCAACACTAGTCATCTTCCGGTCACCATTACACTACCAGAACGACATGGCTACAAATGGGAGCCCCTGGTGGACACCAGCAAACCTGTGCCTTTCGACTTCCTGTCAAATGATCTACCAGAGAGGGAGACGGCGGTTAAACAGTATTCACAGTTTACAGAGGCAAACCTCTACCCCATGCTTAGTTATTCTTCCATAATCCTATTGCTCTGTCCTGCTGATGAGAAGTCATAGTTTCAAGGCCACTTGAGCAGAGCGGATGAGAAAGATGATAGTCACTGTGAAGAGATATGTTGAAGCTGGAGGAGAAAAAAAAAATGAAACTAAAAATATTTATTGTATATGTTTCTTCTGTTGATGGAAGTCTTATGTTTACATATATGTACCTCAAAACGTGATGGCAGTTGAATAAACCTGTTTATTTGCGCACAAATTTCAGAAGTAATAATTGTTTCAAGTCTAGAGCACAAATACCAGGAGAGGATCACAAAGTTTTGTTGATTTCCAAACTGAAATAAAACGAGAGGAAGTCATCATCATAAGTGATAATAAAACATTCAAACATATTTGGGCTGGATGTGGATGTGAATGGACTTACAAGAATGTCCAGAGATTGTTTATTGGAGCATTTCGATTTGCTTGATCCTTACGAAGAAGTTCCATATGTGATAATGCTTGTTGGTACATATCTAGGAAACTCTTGTCACAAGGGCGATAAGAGCCTAAGGTAAGGAGTTTTTCAGAGGGACCAGTGTGACCCTACAACTTACCTTGGAACTCTCTTGATATATTAACATAAAAACTCACTGTTGTCATGGGTTATTATTTGAGTTTCCGAGAAGTTGACTTGGTAGGACACTTTCTGTATCATGTTCAAAATATTAGTTTGTTATGAATATCTTGCCCAATATCAATGTTTATAATGGAAACTAGGAAATTATTGCAATAAATAAACCTACTCATTAGTATATTTGTTGATTGCGTGTTTTTGTTTATTTCAGAAAATGACATCCTTTTGAGTAAAAAACCAATGGATAGAAGTAACTACGACATATGGAAAACCAATATTTACATTGTCCTTGTTTTTTGAGAGAATCAAATTTATTACAACCTAGAAACCCTAGAAGCCCGTTACTAATGCTTCGAAGGAAACTAATAAGAAGCAATTTGCAGATTGTCAACAGACGAATTCGACAGCTAGCAAATATATTATTGCCTGCGTTGCAAAACATTGTGAAAGAAAATCAATGATCTGGAGCGTGTGTCAGACATGGTTCAAACTCTAGATAGGATGTTTGTTGAAAGTAGCAATATTGGAAGACAAGTGGCCATAAAGGCACAAATGAACACTCGCATGATTGGAGGAAATGTGCGAGACCACTATCTAAAGATGATGGGGCACATCAGTACTCCGAAAGTTATGAGTAGTTTAAATGTTGTTGAGGCTTGTTTGGTGGAGAATTACAATGATAAATGGATCATTGATTCAAGAGCCATTAACCATGTTTGCTTCTCCTTTGAGTGGTTCAAACAAAGTAGACCACTTAGTAAAGGACAAAGAAGCTTGAAATTGGGAAACAGAGAATAAGTCTCCATATTGACAGTAGGACTAGTGAAGTTATGGTTTTAAAACTTTATGTTTATTAGACTGTTTATTTGTTTTGAGTTTTAAGAGGAAGAGGAATTTGGTTTCTATTAGTTGTTTAGTTGAACATGGTTTAACAGTGTAGTTTAATTCCTCGGTTTGATAAAGAGTAATAAGTCTTTTATTCTCTCCAGATTATTGAGGAATGATCTGTATTTTTAACTCATTTGTCCTATAGTATTAATGCCATTGAATATACTAATAATGAGCAACTTATCTTATCTAACTACATACGCATTCAATGTACCACATACAAGCCCACCCGAGGCTCGGAGACCAACTAAGCCTACAAGGACCCTAACGGTGCCATATGAGAACAATGGGTGAGTGTGACACCCAAAGGATAAATGGAAGTGTTGAGGGACAAAATTGAGGGTCTACAGAAGCATATGAAGAAAATGAAGAAATACAGATGGAGGATTTGGAGCAAGCCCTCCTAAGTTCGAAGACACGCAACCTCAAGTTCATGACCCTATGGAGGAAGTGAACCTTCGCTCTATGGAAGAGCCGAGACCACCCATATTAGTTCGTCAGCCTTCCCGACTTCAAAGAAGGGATTATCAGAAACACTACAGAATTCAAAGATTGCTTGGTTGAATTACGACGCATGCCGTGATCGACATAAGTTTTCATGAACACCGCTTGCCTATCAAGTCGAAATTTCACCTCTTTCAGCAATCACCTAGAAGAATGTCTAAGGAGGTAGAACTGAAGGTGAAAGAGGATCGAAGGTTTTCAAGGCTAACCATCGACCTACAAGGTATGTGCAAGGGGTTACAATATTGTCCCTATGATGAAAAAGAATGGGAAACTTAGAGTTTGTGTAGACTTTAGGGATTTAAATGTTGCCACTCCTAAAAACATGTATGTAATGCCTATTGCTAACATGTTAGTTGATTCTATTACAAATAATGAATTATTGTCCTTCATGGACGGTTTCTTTAGGTATAACCAAATCCTAATAGTTGTTGATGATATATCTATGACCACCTTCAGATGTCTTAGTTCTCAGAACGCTTGAATCAATGGGTCATGCCTTTAGTTCAAGAATGTTGCACTTACCAAAGGGCTATGAAGGCCATCTTTCATGATATGTTAGGCCACCACAAAGAGATTTATATCAATAATATTGTGGTTAAATCTAAGAAGGCCATAGAACATGTGAATTATGTAAGGAAAAGTTTTGAAAGTATGAGACTTCTTCAACTGAAACTCAATCCACTCAAATGTGCTTTTGGAGTTCAAGCCGAAAATTTTTTAGGGTTTCTGGTTCACCAAAGAGGAGTGGAAGTTAATCAAAACAAAGCCAAGGCCATCACTTTAACCAAGGCTCCTCAAAATAAGAAAGAACTTCAGAAGTTCTTGGGGTTAAGTGAACTATTTAAGGAGGTTCATTCCTTTAATCCTGACGGAAGATCTGGTTATTCTCCTACCTAATCAAGTTGAAAGAAGTGAAGAGTTTAAACAGAAACAACAATTTATTAGCTTTGCATGGGAACTCAAGGTTACCATTCTAAACCTATTGTTTTAATGCCACCACAAGGGCTCACCTACTCAAACTCTATCTATCACTACAAAGAGTTCAGAATGCCTTCTCTCGCACAAAATAATGTCAAGGCAAAAAGGTAGTTGTTTACTATTCGAGTAGAGTCCTAAATTCGCAGACAAGGCATACACCTATCTTAAGTCAGGTTTCGCTTTATACTGTGATGTACGAAATTGAGACATTACTTGATTAAGTCTGAAGTGTATGTGGTCTCTCAACCGACATGATGAAATACATGCTGTTTAATTTCTTTAATCAATCGGACAAATCGACAAATGGTCCCTTGCTTTGTTAGAGTTCACCTTGGTCTATTTTCCATAGAAATCAGTCAAGGGGCAAGCTTTAGTTAACTTTCTAGCTGATCATCCTTCATTAGAAATTCAACTAGAAAATTATGTGGAATCGAGATATATGGCTAGAAAAGGTAGCCATGATTCACAGCCTGGGTGGCTCTAGCACGGCTGAAATCCGCTGGATACATAGTAATGATTTCACCAAAAGGGATAAAGACTACCCTATCTTTCAACTTAGCCTTCAAGTGCACCAACAATCAAGCTGAATATGAGGCTTTAGTGATTGACTTGGAGATCTTGATGGAACTTGGAGACAAAAACTTGGTAGGCCGATTTGTGCTAGGTAAAATGTGTACGCCTATGTGCACCAGTGCACGCGTCGCCTCAAGTAATATAATGATAAGTGAGTGTCGTTCCCACAATGAATTGGGTTACTAAGTATTGACTCTAGTCTAGCTTTTGTGACTTATTCTGATTTGGCTGAAAATCTAGAAAAGACGAAATTATAGTAAATAGCATGCAAAGATGACTCTATAAAGACTAAAAAGCCTTAGGGCATAGATTTCACCTAAACAATGATGTATGAACCTCTTAACCCAATTAATCAATGATCAATTTTAGCATGAAGATGGCGATTTCACTAATGTATATTTGAATCTCTCTCGAGCATCCGCATTCTACCCTTAGAAAAGGTTATATCGCATTCTACCTCAAACCATCATATAACCAAGGATGCATTGAAGCCTGTGAAATCTTAATACCACACCTAATCACTTATATTCTATCTCTATGATAATTAGATGGTAAATCATCTATGGTCTAATTTTAACTCTCACTTCTCATATCTTGAATCAAACCACAAATCGCGCAAATATTGGCCAAATACCCATAAACATTAAGATCCAAATGAAACACTCAACATAAATATGAAATAAAACATCAATCAATATAAATTAGGAGAGATTCATACAAGCATGTCTTTGGCTACATCTAAACCCTAAGAAAACTAGCTAAAAACATAAGTGAAAAGTAAATACAACCATCAAAAGAAAGAAAAATAGAAAAGAAAAGAGAGAAAAACAAATTTGGCATTGAAGCTCCCTTCTTCTCCTTCATTATCTTTTTCTTCCTCAAGTGTTCTTCCTCTTCCAAGAACAAACCCTAGGTCTTTCCACCCAAAGGGAGCTTGTTCTCACCCAAAAAACTCCTAAAATTAGTCCCCTTAGTTTCTAGGGCTTTTTGGCTTTTATAGCTCTAAAATCGGACCTAAAATGACCTTAAAATTAGTTTATCAGCAAACTTCTTGATAATCGGCCCCCGAGAAACCGGTCGACCGGTTTAGTAACCGGTCTACCGTTTGTGCTCTACAAAACTCCATGTTTGTACTCCTAACTTCTTGAGGCCATAACTTTGCCATCCGAACTTCGATTTGGGTGATCTGACTATTGGAAAGCTTAGAGAGTGAAGAATCCATCCATATAAATGCTGATTCCATTTGAGCTCATCGTAAAGCTGAAAAAGTCAGAATACAATGGCTGCTTCTTATGCTGTGTGGGAAATTACTGACTTTTCCTCTTTTTTCGCTCATTTTCGCACAATTATGCCAAATGATTAACCTAATCACAAAGGTGAACATTTAGAGCATTAGGACATTTATTTAACTTAACAACTTCTTAAAACTAAGTAAATCATAGGGCTAAAATGAGTATTTTATATACTTATCACACCCCTAAACTTAAAATCTTTGCTTGTCCCCAAGCAAAGAAAACACAAACATAAACCAAAAACACTAAGATGGATATGAGTATGAGTATGGTGCTACTACAAGTTAAGAGAAAGCTTGGAAATGTTCTAAGAAAACACGTTAGCCAAAATGGAATCCGAAAACATTTATCATCTCTAAAAGAAGAGGCATTCAAATGGTATGGTGATCAAGACAAGTTTTGCCCCCAAACTTTCAATAGATCTTTCCTAAAGGGACTCGATGTAAATGATGTTTTAGGTCTCAAATATAGACTAAGGTTCTAAACACTCTTCAACCAAACTCAACTCACTCTATTTGAAAGAAAATGAACTAAAACAGTATAAGAACGCACATTTTATTCAACAACTAAAACTAAAAAGTAGGAAGCAATGCAAAGGAGTTTTAGAAAAAAGTCCATGTATCGGGGATCCATTGGTGACTCCCCACCAGTTGGTTAAGGGCACCGGGCATTTAGTTCCCCACAAACTTCACCTCAAACACTCGATTAAAAACCAAAGCACCTACTTGTGAGTAAACTCACATATTTGTTTCTTTTTTTTTTCTCTTTTTGCTTTTCTTTTTCTTTTTCTTTTTTTTTTGTTGTGTTTTGTTTTGTTTTGTTTTTGTTTTTTTTGCTGGGGCACATTGGAAATCCTCTTTATTGAGGTGTCTCATCACTATAGAAGTTAAGCTCTCTTAAGGTAAGCTCAATTTGAGAAAAAGAGGTTGGAGCCAAAGTGTGTGTGTGCATAGGAGTTTCATTAAGAAATGATTTCCTGAGAAACAAAGGGGCTATTCAAGCCATGTCTCCCACAACCAAAAGATACATTCAAGTTCTAGATCAAACAAATGCAAAGGTATCCCAAATTTGACTAAGAAACAATTTAAGCACAAAACCAATGCATTCTCAAAACCATTACTAGGCACCAACCTAACTCATATGAGACACAAACAAACAAAAAGAAAGAAAACTAGTAAACAACCTAACAAATAAAGCAAGAACTAAAATAGGTATGAGATACAAAAAGTTGGATTTTTGAAAAATAATTTTGAATTAATTCACCCCTAAACTTGAATTAAACATTGTCCTCAATGTGAAACAAAATTAAGAATAGATAACAGTACTCCCGAGGTCGACTAAGTCTCCGAAGTTTCACGAATGGTGACTCGCTTTGGAGGCAAAGGTGTTAAGAGGGATTAGACTTTAGTTCCAAATGAGAGGGGATGCTTGAAAATAGGAAGAATATATGGAATGAAATGAGGGAGGATGCTGAAACTAATTTCCTTGTTCAATTTTTGTTCTTTGAACCTCCAAGATACTATAAACTTCCACTTTTAAAGATTCTCCACCTCTATAACTAACTTTGAACTCCAAAAACCTGAATAATAACACTCAGAAACACAAGATCAAGCAAGAAAATTTATTCCAAAACAAACTCAAAAGTAACTAAAAAAAGAAAAAAAGAAAAGGGAAACGAAAATTTATTAAAATTAGGTTGCCTCCTAAGGAGCCGCTCCGTTTTCCTAGAGTCCAACTTGACTCATAGAACTACGGAAAGGATGATGATGCCCTCCTCCATCCGTTCTTAAGAACCGGTAGTTGTGCTTAATTAACAACTTGAGCACATAGTCTTCCAAGATCTTTATTTTTTTTATTTTTTTTCTTCGCAAATGTTTTTTTCACTTCGTTGTTCAATTGAATGATGTACTCATCCACCTAGGAAGTTGGGGTCATCTTCTCATTTTTCAATTCCTCATGCATCTCACCCATAGGAGTCATCTTCATAGTCTTACAACTTCATCTTTAGCTTTTCTTACATGATTACTGAGAAGTCGACTCTTCTTCCTCCTTGCAACTAAGTCTCTCAAGTTTCGCATCATTCTCACTCTTAGCTTCCTCAAGTTCTCATTACTCTCGAGGCATTTCTTCATCAGAGCTCAAGCCCTCATCTTTATTTAATTTCAAGAGTAGATGGCAAACTTCCTCATGTCATTCCTTCATAGATTACTGTAGCCATACCTCTTTGTTCCTTCATGTATTCGTCACTAGCTCTTCAGATACCATACCTCTTCGCTTAGGTTGTCTTTCTAAATGTAAGTTTAGTACCAGAAGTGGCCATTGGAGTCATCTTTTGTTTCACTCTCTTGAATGGCGTAGGCTGAATTTGAACATTAGTCGTTGCCAATTCTATGAATTGAACTTGAGATGTTGCACATTTAGCATGAACACTTTCTAATTTAGCCATTTTTTGCCTCTAACTTGGTCATTCTCTCATGTGGAGGTTGACTTTTCTCATTTTGATCAAGAAAACTATGCAACCCAACTTGAGAATAGTCAATTTCAGCCCTTGATCTTCTAAATTCAGCATTTTCCATGACCAATTCAACATTAACTCTATCTAATTCAGCCATTTTTCCGTCTAGACTTGAATTTGGACTTGTGGAGTGTGCGGAGTGGTATAGCTTGTATTCCATGAGGAGTTTGGGTGGTGGCTCCATCCAAAATTATGATTGCTCAAGTATGGGATACCTCCATATTGAGCATAATCCATTGATGCATATGGTTGCCACACTTGAGTGGTCACTCTTCTTTGATGCTCATCGTCCAATTTCCGCATTCTTAGTTGCTGCTCAAGGTGAGCCAATGCCTTTGTCAACTCAATGATAGGATCCATTGTGATTGAAACGCTATAAAACAAAAAATAAAATTCAAAAGTAAAATAGACAAAAAGGAAAATAAAACTAGACTAACTATATCCAAAGTAGAGTAAAGATATTTCGAATCAATATTAATAAAAGCGCCAATTCCTTAGCAATGACGCCAAAAACTTGGTAGGCCAATTTGTGCTATGTAAAATGTGTACACCTATGTGCACCAGTGCACACGTTGCCTCAAGTAATATAATGATAAGTGAGTATCGTTCCCACGAAGAATTGGGTTACTAAGTACTGACTCTAGTCTAGCTTAGACTCTATTCAGATGGTTGAATATTTGTAAGAGATTTAAATTACAGTAACTAAGCATGCAAAGATGACTCTATAAAGACTAAAAAGCCTTAGGGCATAGATATCACCTAAACAATGATGTATGAACCTCCTAACCCAATTAATCAATGATCAATTTCAGCATGAAGATGGCGATTTCACTAATGTATATTTGAATATCTATTGAGCATCTGCACACTACCCTTAGAAAAGGTTATACTGTATCTCTACCTCAAACCATCATAACCAAGGATGCATTGAACCCTAGAAATCTTAATACCACACCTAATCACACTTATATCTCTATCTCATGATAATTAGATGGTAAATCATCCATGGTCTAATTTTAACTCTCACTTCTCATATCTTGAATCAAACCACAAATCATGCAAATATTGGCCAAATACCCACAAGCATTAAGATCCAAATGAAACACTCAACATAAATATGAAATAAAATATCAATCAATATAAATTAGGAGAGATTCATACAAGCATGTCTTTGGCTACATCTAAACCCTAAGAAAACTAACTAAAACATAAGTGGAAAAGTAAATACAACCATCAAAAGAAAGAAAAACAGAAAAGGAAAGAGAGAAAACAAATTTAGCATTGAAGTTGCCTTCTTCTCCTCTATTATCTTCTTCTTCCTCAAGTGTTCTTCCTCTTCCAAGAACAAACCCTAAGGTCTTTCCACCTAAAGGGGGCTTGTTCTCCCCCAAAATTGGTCCCCCTCAGTTTCTAAGGCTTTTTGGCTTATAGCTCTAAAATCGAACCCAAAATGACCCTAAAACTCCGCCATCGAAAAACTTTCGACAATCGCCCGAGAAACCTGCTGATCTGGCTTAGCAAATGTGTCTACCATTTGTGCTCTACAAAACTCCCTATTTTGCACTTCTAACTTCCAGAGGCCATAACTTTGTCATCCGAACTTCGATTTAGGTGATCTTAGACTCGTTGGAAATCTTAGAGAGTGTAGAATCCATCAATATAGATCTTGATTCCATTTGAGCTCATCGTAAAGCTGAAAAATTCTGAATACAATGGGCCGTTGCTTACGCTTATCAAAATTGCTTATTTTTCCTATTTTTTTTCCGCTCATTTACACACAATTCCGCCAAATGGTTAACCTAATCACAAAGGTGAACTTTTAGAGCATTAGGACACTTATTTAACATAAAAACTACTTAAAACTAAGTAAAACATAGGGCTAAAATGTGTATTTTATATACTCATCAGAGCACAAGAGGTACACATTATTGGGGAATCTCAATTAGTACTTCGACAGCTAACAGGGGAATATAAATGCAACGACTTATTGTTGGCTCCTTATTATAATGCTTCCACCAATTCAGCGATTCTTTTCATTTCAGGATTTTGAATATGTGCCTAGGGAATCTAATCGAGGTGGATGAGCTCAGTAATAAGTAGCCTTAGGTGTGAAGATGAGCGAAGAATTGACTCGTAAGCTCATTGTGATAGGAAAGAAGAATCACCCTCAATTTATGAAAGGGGAATTAGATTAGAAGTCGTTAATACAAATGAAAATTTTTCAAGAGACTGGAGAATTAAGATTAGAGAGTATTTAGAAGATCCTAACAGGCGTGTTCCCATGTAGAAAACTCAATCACGTAACTTCTGTCCTACTAAGGAAATTGCACAAAAGGCTTGGCGGGCCATCGTCAGATTCCGGTCCTTCCCGCATAAGATATGATGTGAACAAGTCTACGAAGGGGTTTGTGGAGCCCATCAAGTTGGGATAAAAATGCAATGGCTAATTAGGAGACATGACTATTTCTAGCCAACCATCCTAAGTCATTGCATTAATTACTTTAAGGGTTGATGGTAGTGTCAAAAATATGGTAGCATATAGAGGATACATGTTGTGGAACTCCACTCAATTGTGAAACTATGGCCTTTCAGAGGATAGGCCATGGACTTAATTGGGAAAATTTACCCAACTTCATTAAAGGGACACAACTTCATCTTAGTTGCTACAAACTACTTCACCAAATGGGTAGAAGCAATACCCTTGAAGAAAGCAGAGCAGAAAGATGTGATCCAATCTGAATAAGGAACAGGATTATTCATAGGTTTAATTCTCAACTATTGTAACCGATCAAGGCACCATGTTTACTAGGGATGAGATGACTTATTTTGCCAAGGACTATGACATTCAACTCATTAGATCTACTCCCTTTTATGCTCAAGCTAATGGGCAGGTAGAAGCTTCTAATAAGGCGTTGATAAACATCCTGGAGAAGATGCTAGAGGTCAATCCAAGAGATTGGCACATAATTTTATTTAAGACCTTATGGGCTTATAGAACTTCTAAAAGAGATTCTATAGGGGTAAGTCCTTACTCTCTAAAACATGGATAGATGCAGTGCTTCCAATGGAGGTTGTAGTTCCTTGTCTAAGAGTATCTAGACATAATGGCCTTAATACTCAAGAATACAATGAGGCCATGATGATGGAACTCGAGGCATTGGACGGGAAAAGATTATGCTTTACCACCCAAGCACTTCTCATGATCCAAAAAAGGTGGTTAAGGCTTACAACAAGCTTGTGTCGAAGAATTTTGTGCTAAGGAGCTCTGTCTGGCAAGTGGTGCCTACTCCAAGGGCTAAAGATTGTAAAGAAAATGGGAATGGTCTCCTAACTAGAGGACCATTCAAGGTTTACTAAGTAATCACCGAAAAATGCCTAATGGCTATCACCAAGGAGCCACGTAAAAGGTTCATCAATGGGAAGTACTCAAGAAATGCTTTCTCACAATGTGGGAAATGTCTGACACCGCTAAGAAAAACTAAGATCTGAATGAGGAATAATGAAGCAAAAATAGGTCTCAACGACCATTTTGCACGGAAACTATTCTTAGTAGTTACTGGGTGATAATGCGTGGCTATTTCGGGCCACTCACTACTTAAACTTTTCAGATTCTTAATGTCATACTTGTTATACCTTCAATTGTTTTATGAATAAATAAAGTCCTATGACCACTTTAAACCTGATGAAGTAGATACAAATCTTTGATTATAAGGTTAAAGTGGGTTTTACGACCTTTATTGATCCTAAATAAAGGTTTTTCCCCAAGAATGGGCTTGTTGTGTTATCAATTCTCCAAAGTAGGTTCCATGACCACTTTAGGATTGGAGAAATATGAAAGGACTTAATGGTAAAGTGGCTTCTTGGCCATTACATTAATCAGTTCATTAATTTCTCCAAGGGTGTCCTTGTTCACTCTCTGGATAGGTCCTAAGATTATTAAGGTCATTAGAGAAATATATATGAATTGCAGTTCCAAGATAGGATTTGAGGTAGTAAAGTTGGCCTTTGGTCACTTCACCTCAAAAACACAAAATTCTCCAAGATTCTCTAATGATTCCCAAGGAAGACTTCTTGACTAGCTCAAGATTAGGGAAATAGGAGTGGAAATATCCTAGTGAAAAGGGTAGGCCTCTAGGACACTGGATACACATTTTTCTGAAATAGAGCACCTAGACAAGTTCAAGATAAGGTAACATAATCATCATTGAGAAAATAAGCCTTTATGATGAATTGGAGTAAAGGAAAGTGGGCATTATAGTCACTATACATTCAAATGCAAGATTTCTCTAAAAGAAATGGACTTGTTGCATCATTACACTAAGTGACAGGTTATTCCTCGGGTGTAACTAGAAAAAATCAAGCTAAGTAGAAAGAGAAGTCTCAGGTTCGCCGCAACAAAGAAGTTGTTTGTCGTGGTGAAGAGAAAGTCGATGAAAACTAATCTGCCCACCACGACAAGAAGCCTCACCGCTGGCGAAGAGGCTGATTAAAAGACTATCCATGGGTTCGCCACAACGAAGATGTTGTTTGCCGAGGCAAAGACATTTGCCACGGCGAAGGCTATTGCTTGCCACGATGAAGGGAAAGTTGTTTGAACTACTAGCTCTGATTCACACGGCTGGCATATTGTTCAATTACTACAAGAGAGAATATGGTGTTTTATCTTAGTTTTTGAATCAAAGGCATTTCTTAGCTATGGCTCAAGCATGCAAGTTCTTCCCTCAACACACAATAGTCAATATATATATTCGTAAATAAACAAAGAGGCTATTAGCCATCGCTTTATCAATTTCATACAGCATTCGATGTGACGTAATATATCATACATGCACACTTAAAGGTAGACTTAGGAGCCACCTCGTCCACTAATGCAATGTCATAGTATTGCAATTGTATCGTGTGCTAAGAAATCGCTGAATCTACAAGCACACACATAAGTTTATCACATCCAAAGGTAGCGAGAGCCACCTGTCCATCAATGCAAACGTTATGTTGCGGAGTAAAGCTCACAGGCAATGTCAAGTGAATTTCCATCAACAATCTAAGCATAAAAAATCAAGTATCTTGAGAGCAAGTCCTTAAGCAATGGTTGGCTTTTGGCCACTAAGTAAAAAGAGATAAGTTGGCATGATAAGGTCAAGGGTCATGTCAAAATCATTAACCATGTCTTAAATAGTGAGAGTTTAGATCTTAGAAAAATCAAATGATCTTAGTGATTCCCAAAATTCCAAGCATTCTTGGCGAGAAGCATCAATTTTCCGTAATTAGGAGGTCAGATCAGTAGCCTTTCCCCTCATAGAGGATAGAAAATCACCTAAGGAAATGGTCTTTTGCTGGTGCTTTAGGCCTTAAGCATGAAGAATCTCACCTGATTAGTGCCCAAAAAGTGCTATTCTGAGCCCTATTCAAGATAAGTTTTGCGTTACAGACTAATCATATCAATTAAGCCAATTGATGTGCGTGTCCACTTAGTTTCACTACTCCTATTTCCTCGAGCTTGTTTCTGGTAATTTCACAGTGTTTCATGCGTCTCTGTTAACAATAATTAGTTTAAGTTTCGATGTCAAGATATTTGCCGAATGCCGAGGATTCACAAGTTGTTTTCAACCATCAAAGATGAAGAAATGTGAAGTGGATGAAGAAAGAGCATAGGGATGCAAAAGAGCAAAAGCGTGAAGCAGGATCAGTGGGATTTTGCCATGATTAAAATTTTCACGAGATTGCTTGTACTAAGTAATCATAGCAAAATTTTCGACCGTAGCGAAATTGGAAAATTTCGCTAAAGCATGTAATTCGCTTAGCTAGCGAAATTACTGCCTTAGCGAAATTTCAATTTCGCTATCTCATAAGAATTTGTTATAGTTATAAATTTCCCCTCGCTTAGCTAGCGAATTCGCTATGCTAGCTAAATTCTCACGATAGCGAAATTGCCGCCTCAGGTTTTCTTTGATAGATTTGATTCTAAACAACCACGTTTTGACATTTTACCATTTTGTCCCTTATGTAATTTCATATTTTAGGCATTTTTGTATTTTCACACATTTGGGGTTGACTATATAAGCCCCTACAACTTTGTAACCCTAAGGTCTCATTTATAAAGTTTTCAGCCTTCTATTTTAGGTCTCATTTTGCTCTCTTTCTCTCTCCTCTTTTCTCTCATTTTCTACGTCAAACACCCCCTTAAGGATGACAACTCAAAAGATGCTTGGCTAAGCCTCATGAAATTTTCTGAAGATGAGGGCTGTTAGCTTGGTTTCTGGCTGCCGCAGTTGTCCTCATGCTTTAAATGTTACAGTAACATTTATGGTTCCATATTTTCCAAACTAGGTTTAATGCCATTTAATGTCTTCTGGTCAATACTTGCCATGCTTTTTAGTGGTTCAAAGGCATTCTTAATGGTGTATGCACTCACATCTTTTTTAGATGTCATTTATTTAAGCCTGCGGAATGAGGTTAATGGGGTTTCAAATCAATGACTTCAATGCTTATACTTGCTGACTCAAATAGGAGTGGTTTCTTGTGGTTAGGTTTTATACTAAACAAAGATCCTGGCTTACTACTAAATGTCATTTGCCCTAATGCGAGGAAAGAACCCGAGACACCGTGATACCCCATGTTATCAAGCTATGACCTGGGTTTCAAGGTTAGCATTTCACACTTTCATTTAAGCTATTTCAGTTAACCAGTGAACACACAATCTCCACTGTTTTCAACCAAATCCAAAAATCCAAACAAAAAGTCTCACCATTTTCAAACACTAATGCAAATCATTCGTGGGATGAAAACCAACTTCGTGTTCTAATTCTAGATCGCTATACGTTAAAGAGTTTGACTACTACAGAGGGAGGAACATAGGGATATAAATTTTTTTGATTCGAATCACCCTACTGTATACCGAATCAAATGGCGCTGCTGTCAGGATGGTGCCAAACTACGTATGATGAGTTGATGTGTACTTGTAATCCACATTACAAGTGTAGTGACCTTCAACTTTTTTGAATTTCATTTGGTCGGAACTCGCGTTTCTACTCGCGCCATCGACGCTTTTGTTTCTTACAAACGCTTTTGTTTTAACTAACACCGACCTGGGTAAGTTTGTTTTGTGTTCTTGTTGTGTCTCATTTTGGGTGTAATGTGTGTTTAGTGCAAAGATCGGGACAGAGGGATATCGTAGATTGCAAAGAGTGAGTGCACCGCTTGAACAAGGTTGTGAAATCACAGCACAAGCACCAAACGGATCTCACCGAGGAACAAGAAAGAAATGCCACTTCTATGAATCCAACAAAGATACGTGATCGATGAGGGAACACATACACTTCCCAGAGTGAGTGCTCTTTCCTACATCATACCTCCCATTATAGATGTAGCAAGTGAGACCCTACCTAAAGGCTCCCTTGCTTCCCACATACTTCATGTATGGAGAATGGGAAAATCCATATTCACACATACGATTTTGAGGAAGTATACATAACTTTTTAAGGAGGGTATAACCGACATGGAATCAAGTAAAGTTGAAGGCATTTCCGCTGACCTCAAGGACAAAGCCAAAATATGGCTTAATCGAGGCCGAGAACGACAGAAATCGGGCCGAAGCCAAGCTGGAGTTTTTGAAGAAATTTCTGCAACCAAGACTCAACAGCCAAGAGAGAGATCTAAACTTACTCTTGCCTATGACAACTAGAAATTCTACCAATGCCGAGAGATTCATGGAAACCATCAAGCCAGCCCACATCATGGTTTTGACACTGGATGTTAGTGAATCATTTTATAATGGTATGTCCCCTCACATGAAGCAACACAGAAACCATGTGTGGAGGTGATTTTTGAGTAAAAATCCGCATGAAGCCATGGATTTCGAAGTTATGTGGCTGAAACTTCCAAGGGTCAGATGAGCCAAACCCGAGAGGTGGAGAAAATGAGGCCCTCAAATTTCACCAAAGGAGGAATTCTTACACTTCGAGGACATGGAAAATGAAAGCAAAATTTCGAATTCTAACTAGGAAGGTGGAGGAGCTGTGAAGGAAGAGGTTCCATGAAGTGCAAAGCAGTGGAATGAAAAACACGCACACCCAACCCATTCATCAAATTATCAACCCACCAATCCAGGAGAACATCATCCAAGTGCCCCTTCAGTGAAGGATTCATGTCGAGCATGCTAATGTCAAAATACATAAGCCACAACCTAATGCCCCATACTAGAATACACACAATTCAATGAAAATCACCCCAATCTCTCCTGGAAATCTAATCCCCGCCTATGCCCCGGTGCCAAACAACGCTTTGTTCTCATTCAACTACTAGCTTAAGCCGCCTATCCTCTTCCCTAGTTGAACGCCATCTCGAACTCGGCAAGGTGGCTCTGCACTTTGCAGGAGCAAAGGGATCAATGTACACACCGCACAAAGGATTGACATCGTAGAAAGCACACTAACAAAAGAATAGATGGGCTGAGAGCACCTAAATCAAAAAGATTGACAACCCAGAGATTTAATCTACAAAGATCAACAAGTCACTGAGATATTGTGAGGGAGGAAGGTTCCTTCCTAAACATTACCAAATCCAAAAGTGGTCCATGAGGTAGTTCATCCAAAGAATTCAGTGGATGGATGAGGAAAGCTATAATCACTCCGAGGAGGAAAGTCTGAAAGCAACCAAAGGCTCATGATTGGCCAAGAAAACATGCGAAAAAGAAGCCGAGCCCGAGAGGGCAATCACAGCGAAGATCCAAAGGAAGAGAAGCATGCCCCTCCATTTCCAAGCACTACGAGGCAAGAAAAAAATCCCAAACCAAGCTGAAATTTGGGAGGTGCTAAGGCAAGTGAAGGTAAACATTCCACTGCTCGACATGATTAAGCAAGTCCCCACCTATGCAAAATTTTTGAAGGACCTATGCACAGTCAAGAAAGGGTTAGGCATCAAAAGAAAGCCTTCCCTAACCGAGCAAGTAAGTGCCATATCTCGTATAAGACCCTACCAATACAAGGATCCAGATCCCCAAATTTCAGTCAACATCGAGGACCTGCATGCACAAGCGCACCGCTGCACTTAAACAAGCAGTAAACCTACCGCCATGCTCAGTATGCTGGGGCTAGGTTTAGGGGAGCCAAACCTACCAACATCACTCATTATCAATGATAGATCAACAAGATCGTGGTAAGGAATAGTTGAGGATGTGTTGGTGTTGCAGACAACCCTACTACCCAGACTTCAGAGTGCTTGATACCGGTTGACCGTAAGCTGGCCCAATCATGCCAATTATCCCGAAGACCATTTCTGCCACCGCCACGACCATCAATCACGAAATGGGGTAATGCAACCTGGTACATTTGGCAACATGACATTGGAGCTCAATATTTTTCACTGAGCAATGCTGCCAAGGAAGGTGATAAGGAAGGAAGCAATGAAGTCTGCTCAATTGGTCAGAAGGCGAAGCCAAAGATCCATAGATTGCAAGAATTAGCTAACCAAGATGAAGCAAGCTTGATCGTGAAAGGGTCATCACCAATGCGCAGCACCGTCAGCCCAAAATCACCTCGTGAGAAGAAAATCAACAAGAATGGACTAAGCATGAAGGTCAGAACACAAAAGTTATCACGCTGGCGAGCCCTCCGAATTTCCATAAATGAAGATCGTAACATCGAGCTGGTTTCGCGTCAAAATTGTCCAAATCAGAGTTCAAATTTTTTGGTTTTGGTTTTTAAATTGGTCAATTTTCTATTTTAAGAATTTCCTCTGCTTTAGCAAATTCTTTCCTTTCAGTAGCCTATTTCTATTTTTCTTTATTATTATTTTTAGGTCATATTAAAAATAATACATTTATTTTTTGCTTTTTTATGATTGTTCTTATTTAGCTTAAATAAATAATTCTTTTTTTTATTTTATCAAGTGTGAACTACTTGGCCGACCTCGCTAATATAGCGAAATCACCTAAAGGGCTCTTCTACTAATTCTTCAAAAGTTTTATTTAAAGGAGCAGCCCCATCTCTGGCCACAGTTCCAAAAGCCTTCCTCCTCCGAGCTCGCCGCGTGCCTCGTTTCGAGCCACCGCGGCTGCCACCGGCCACCGCCCTGGCCACGCGCCCGTGCCCCGCCCGCCGCTTCCATTGCGCGGTCCCTTAGCTACCAGCCGTGAGCGCGGTAGACCGAGCCTCCACCGCCATCTGAGCTCCCGTTCAAAGAATGTCAGAGCTCTAATGCCCTAGCCATGCCTTGCCGTGGTTCACCGCGAGCCCGTCCAGCTCGTAGGCGCACTGTGATCGCTTCGCCAGGAGCCTCGCCCCGCCCTGTATCACTCTTTCCCGATCAAGTAGATATGAAGGCACCAGAGGTGGGTCCCGTCGTACCCGAGTCAGTTTAGCACCCGCAGCAGAGGAAGCATACCCTAGCCGCACTCTTCGGGGCCCCGATCCGGGCCCCGAGGAGCCTTAGGGGTCCGTGGAGGCATCGCACGAGGATCGATCCTGCCCTCCTGGGCTCCGTAGACGATCCCTGAGGGCCCCACATCCGGCCCGGAGTTCCTCATCATTCCAGCCACCATCACCCTCACCAAGAAGCAGGAGAGCCATCGCCCCATTTATCGCCTCGCTTCGAGGATCGACGATTCTTTGATCGGGACTCATCGAACGCCGATTTACGCCGCAGATTTTCACGGAGAGTCATTCTACGACGTGTCAAGATCGAATCGCGACCCCTGTCAGTGACTCCATGCGACCGACACCACTACTCCCTCGCCGCTCACGACATCGCCAGCCTCTCTACTATCCCCCGGTGGTGCTTCCGGCCTACCACCTTACGACTTCCCGGAGCGCCTAGTCCGGAGTCTGATTTACTATCGATGATCGATCAGAGTGACCGGAAGCACGGACATATCACCGTGACAGCCTACCAGCCAGAAAGCAGCCAATTCCGGGAGGGTATCGAGGATCGCCACACCGGCATGCCACGAGATGGTCCTGCCTTGCTAGAGATACCACTGCAGACCCGCTTTTCCGGAGGCGCCCGCCAAATGCTTCGTGATCACCTCGCTCGACCAACTTGCTCGCGGCAAAGACTACGTCCAGCCGTAGGGAGCCATACTCGAGGCCTTTGCACGATCTCGGGAGATTCGTTCGCCCTCCGAGTCAGTCATGATGTACCGTCAGACCAAGATAAGGTCCACTGCAGCGGTCCGCTCGAAATGAGTCTACCATTGTTGATGCCGCAACTACTGAGCCAGGTTCCCGAGTACTGGGATTTCGCAGGAGCCCCGTATCGAGAGGAGGATCGTATGCCCTGTGTTCTCATTTTCTTGGAGCGAGCCATAGATGCTCTATTTTTTTCTCTCCAAAGAAATAGGACTGGGGATGGAGGTACCCGATGAGGTGCAGACTTCGAGGAGAGATGATCCTGCTCCTGAAAGTGGAGGTAGAGGCGTAAGAGGAGCCCAAAGGCCGATTCCTGTCTCCTCCATTCCCTCCTCCACTTCCTTCCTCGCCTCAGCCTTCCCAGCCCCGACACTCCCGCCCATCATATACAACAGAGCATCAGCACTACGCTCGCCTCTGAGGGAGCTCGCAACGTTATGGATGTCAGTCTGCTCACCGCCACTACACAGCGCCGCAGACCGAGATCGCCCGAGCCACACCACTCTGCAGCATCACTGGGCTACCATGCCCGTCGTATCATGAGTCACCTCGCCTCTCGCCCAGCCTCCGCACATCGCGATGAGCCCACAAATGCCAGCCTCTCGACGCAGGTCGCGCCAGCCAGCAAAGAGCCTTTCTGATCCACCACCACCGCGCGATTGAGGTGGTCACACTCCTATCTCTAACTTTCTTAACCCTATGACATGCTTCTTTACTTGACCGAGGAAAAGTTAGAGGTGTAGAAGTGTTCTATCATGTTTTGTACGCTGGCTTTTATCAATCGCCACTCATTTTCAGACAGATTCATGTATTAGCCATAGTAGGCAGTGATATTTTGTTATGTTTAGCTATACAAGCATGTATTAGCTTACTTCAAGTTATATCAAAGCTTTATAGCATTATTTCCGGGCTTACTACACTTCGCAAATCGCTTTTGTGTCTACATTTTGTAAGCTCTACTCGCTCTTTAGTCGAAAATTGAAACACTGTATGTTACCTTAATGTTAGAACATTTCCATGCATGATTTAGTTTTTGGTTAATTGAGATTTCAGCTTAGTCAACCTTGAACACTCCCCCTTTAGCTAATTCACACACCGCATAACAAAGTTGTACTCAATAGGCTGCGAAGCCATACCTCTTTCCACTCTGCAAAGCCGACTCCTAAATTTGTCGACGACCCATAATAGGCTCAGAGCACCCATGCTCACACCAATGAAGTCTTCAAAAAGGAAAAGAAAAAGCAAAAGAAAAAGAAAGAAGAAAAGAAAATAAAGCCGTGACGCTTTGCTCAAAACCCAACACCCGGGCCCGAGGGTATATGGCAAAGTTTCCTAAAGCCCGATGCCCTAAACCTTAATCGTCAGAGTCATCGACTTAGTGTTCGCGCTTACACTGGGTGGATGAGTAGAGTTTAGCTGGTTGTAGGTGCTTAATTTCGTCATTCAAGTCCGTAGAAGCCGCAGAAGCTCAGGGTCAAGTGATCCTTCGCTTGATGCCCAAACCTTAATCGTCGAGTCATCGGTGAATCCTCGCTACACCCGACTTTGGTGAAGCTCTAGCTTTAGCATTTCACCACATTGCAATCAAGGAAGAAATAAGAGCTTAGCCAGCCCTATTTATAGTTGAAGAACGCTTTTAAGGCCATGGCAAATAGGGGCTAGTTTGGGGAGGAATACAGGTAATCATTATTCAAACTGTTATCTTAGGAACAATTAGATTTTGTGAAATTGTGCTGATTTCCCTGGAACCAATGTTGTCCTTAAAACTTTTTCTTTTATGGTTTTTGTTCTTCATGACCGGTTCATTGTGTAAATTATTCATGCTAGTTGCATTTACCCGTATATACACTTTTGAACCACATCTTTTTGTAAAAAAAGCACAAAGATGCATCCCATTATTTTTAGTATCATATGACTAGCAACGATTGTTGCGTGATTAGTGCCCAAAAAGTGCTATTTTGAGCCCTATTCAAGATAGGTTTTGAGTGCTTTTTGTGCACTAATCATATCAATTAAGCCAATTGATGTGTGCAGGTCCACTTAGTTTCACTAATTCCATTTCGAGTTTGTTTTGTAATTTCACAAAGCCATGTCTGCACCCAATTAGTTCAAGTTTCGATGTCAAGATATTTGCTTAATGTCGAGGATTCACAAGTGTTTTCAATCATCAAAGACTTAAGAAATGAAGTGGATGCAAGAAAAGTGGATGCAAGAGACAGAGTGCGTAGAAGCAGATCCGTTGGGATTTTTTCTTATGATTGCGAAAATTCACCGGATTAAGTAAATAGCAATCATAGTGAAAATCTCAAGCAATCCCAATAATGAAAATTTCATATATTAGCGAAATTCCTCACTAGCTAGTTTAAATTAACGCTCCTAGCGAAATTTCACCCTCTATTCACAAGAATTCGCTATTAGAGAAATTTCGCTTATGCTAGCTTAAATTTGTCGTGATAAATAAATTGTCATTCTCGGGTTTTGACATGCATTTTGATTCTAAACGATCACGCTTTGACATTTTTACCATTTTCACTCTTTATGTACTCTCTACATTTTAGGCTTTTTTGTATTTTCACACCTTTGGGGTTGATTATATAAGCTCTACAACTTTGTAACCCTACAACTTTTCATTTTATAAAGTTTTCCCCAATTTTCATTTTTAGTCTACTGGGCTTCTTTCTCCTTTCTCTCACTGGCTCCAACACCCCTGAGGATGACACAACTCAAAGGATGCTTCGGCTAAGCCTCAGCCTTGAAGAGGAGGGTTGCTAGCTTATTTCAAGGCTTGTGCTGTCTCCCTATGTTTAAATGTTACGGTGTACTCGCATTTTATGGTTCCATATTTTCCAAACTAGGTTTAATGCCATTTAATGTCTTCCACTGGTCAATACTTGCCATGCTTTGTGGTTCTGCATTCTAATGGTAGATGCACTCACATTCTTTAGATGTCATTTACTTAGCCATGAGAATGAGGTTAAAGGCTATTAGTTTCAAACTGAATGAGACTTCAATTAGTACTGTCGACTAAATAGAGTGGTTTTTAGGGTTATTTATAGCTAAACAAAAGATCCTGCTGACTGACTAAATGTCATTTGCCCTAATGCTAGGAAAGAACCCGAGGCTACCGTGATATCCCATGTTATCGCCAGTGACCCAAGCTCATACAGACTATTAATTTACTGCTTATTTCAGCTTAACCGCTGAAATCACACACCTCCACTGCTTTCAACTAAATCCAAAAATCCAAACAAAAAGTCTCACCATTTTCAAACACTAATGCAAATCATTCGCGATGAAAACCCATCCCCGTGTTCTAATTTTAGATCGCTATACCGCAGTGAGCTTGACTACGCAGTAGGAGGAACATAGATATAAATTTTGTTGATTCTCGATCAAATTTCATCGTGGGTACTTAATCATCACCCTATTGTATTAGAGAAGACAACTTGGCTTTTTCTCACTCCATTTCTTCAACCAACAGTCTAATTCAGTCTTCTTGAGCATGATACTCTGTTTTTACTTCCTCCAATCTCTGGATGCTCTGGTTAGTAGATAACTTTTTTTGCTCATACTCAGATTTTTTCTCCCTCAATTTCTCCAACTCAGATATCACTTGAGCATTCACTTTTAATACATGCTCAATGGAAGAAAATACCTTAGGAGCACGGTGTGTAACTCTATAAAGAAAATATCAAATCCTCGGCATCAATATGTTCATTGTAATATCGCTTACACCGCATGAGTTGCATCTTTTCGATAATGGATAGGGAGAGAAGGTCCAAGCTCAAAGATATGGCTATTGCTGGGAGCAGTACGCTACATCCCGTTCGTAGAAGTCCGGATGGTGGTCAACATGAGGAGTGGCTTGGTCCAGAAAGGAAAGATCTAAGGAAGGATCCAAGGAAGGAATTGCTCTTGCTTCAAGATGTAAGGTAGACAAAGGAGAGACTTGAGAAAGACAAAGGTAAGGAAAATAAAAATGGATAAATAGAATGGAAAAGAGAGGTAAAGTGCTCACTCCGAGGAATCAAAGTAAAATAGTCGGGAGGAGTTTCGCCACGTGAAGCTCGCTAACTAAAAAAAATAGCATCTTTTGATTATGATGATCATTGAAGGAATGACCCTCTGCAAAGAAATCGAACTACTCATTGGATTCATCAAGAAAGACTATTTCTTCCTCGCATCGATACATATTCTCTATCTTCAAATCTCAATCTTTTATGTGATTGTCTTCAGTGTTAGAAAATTCAAGTCAGAAGCTATCTTTTACGAGATCTTCACTGGGAGTTTGGGGAGAGGACATTTTCTGGTTCTCATAGCTAGTTTAATTGGTGAGACCTGAAAATCCATTTGGCGCGAAGATAAAATGGTAATTTCTGGCCAAAATATGGAATTTTTCTAGATCTCGATGACAAACTGACTTCACTCGCTGAATCGTCTCCAAATCTGGGGCCACCACGCCAATTCGTTTAATCGAAATACGACTTCACGCTGAGGCACGCAGAGGACGCATGACACTTCGCACGCTTTCAAAGGCCAAGAGGCGCCACGTGTCCGCCAAGTGCGCATGCAACAAACATCGAGCTCAAGTGGGCTCACATGACATGGCATCATGCCATTGTAGGAAATCTCAATTTCCACGATAAGAGGATACTGTAATCCTTCAACCAATAGAATTTGACATGTGGCATTGAGAGGACTTTTCTCATTCCAATCTTGGACCAACTCGTTTGGGAGGGAAAAAGCAAGAGAGAGTGAGACCAACTCGAGAAAGAGAGATAGAGAAAAGAGAGGTTTTGGCAGAGACTCTCACTCTTCTCTAAAATTCCTCAGGATCTAATTCACTGGCTTCCGCGAGATTTCAGAAGAGTGCTCCCTACCAAGAAGGACTACATGTGGGTACCAATTTTGAGGGGTTTCGACAAACACCGGAAAGGTAGGGGTTTTTCTCCTACTTGTTTTACTTTTTGCTTAAGGGTCATTAATGGATGAGGATTTGCTCGAGCCCTGATGTAAGTCAGACTTTGCCCAAAAGATTCATGACCGAGTGAATAATTTTCGTGGTTCGATAGTCCACGACCGCTTCAGGTGATTTTGTGTTATGTGCGCACGCCATGGGTAACAACATTGACATAAGCTATGGGTCGTTTCCAAGACGCAACTGTTTGATTGCGCTCTCCACTTCATGAGCTAAGCTTATGTTATTACTATAAACCTAAGAACATGATGTATGGGATTTAAATTTGTTAATATATGCATGAGTGATATATTAAAGATGTTTTCAGAGGCCTGTGTGCCATCAGACGCACTTAGGCGGAGTAACTCCAAGTAAGGAAATCTCCACCACCGGGCTTTGCCTACCCTGGCCGTGGGACCCCTTTTTCGTGTACCAAGACGACGATGGGACGATTCTGTTTTTTAGAGGCGAAGAACTGGCCAAGATGGCCCTCTCTTGTATTTTAGAAATTCCCGCACAAGACTCCGCCAGATAAATTGTAATCAAAGACAATTAAATAACCATTTTGTATAGTTATCGTTTTGCGAGTATTGGTTTATGAGCCAAGAGGCATTTATACTCAGGTATGGGTCTCGTGATACGAGACAAATAGATGTTCCGCGGGTTGACGGGTAGTCAACGGACACCCCGGTTTTGGGGCGTCACATTAGCAGTACGAGGCTTAGATTGCCAAACCCTTTTTTTCAATTTTGCAATGGGCTTACTGGAAGAGGAAGTAAAACCTGTATAGCACAAGGCAAAGTTAGAGGTTGAGGGGAAAGTCAAGGAACTGGATGCAAAAAACAATGAATAAAATTTCATGTACCTGAGGAAGAAAGGCAGGAGCTGATAAGATCATCAAATCTAAGGAACCACTAGGAGAAAGATTCTACATCCGATGAAGTTATTAATGGTTTTCAAGCCACTGGTAGAGTCTCGTGAAGGATCAGCCGGCTGTTCTACTACGGTCGCAAAGAGGTGGCCCCGAGGGTAAGGAAGGAATCATGATAAACTGAAAGAAATCTGAACTGCAGTCTTAAGGCAGTAAGCAAGTAGGGTAAGAAAACTACAAAAGAAAAAGACAATTAAGGGGAGAAAGCATAGCAACCCCCAGAGATCAAGACCCTACAAATTGTGCTGAGGAACGCTGATGAATATTTAAAATCTAGTAAGTAAGGGATGAAAGAATTCAAGATCTACTGCCAGGTTGGGCTGGAAATAATGTCAGGCTTCAAGTACAGTTGAGACAAAGAATGGTCTATTAAGCTAAGGAAAAAAAGAAGAAAAGGAGTCTGAAGATATAGTCATAATGGATTAAGCGGCACTAAGACCCAAAGACATGGAGGGAAAAGAGTCAACACTTGATAGCACAGGGAAATAAGCAAAGGGCCAAATCTGTACAAACAAAAGGGCTCCTCTTACCCTCTGTTCAGGTAGCTCACTCACACATTTGCCCATGGATTGGTATAAGGAGGCTAAGAGAATGGTACCCAAAGCATAGGGCCGCCTAATGGCAAGGGCCCTAGCTAGAGGAAGATACTCCATGGAAGGCTTACCTGAATGAGGAAAAAAGACAAAACAACAAAGAAGAACCCACATGAACTCTATGTGTTATGTGGTAGAAGGTATCTCCGTAGAAGTTCGCCACTTCTGTATAGAAGATGAGTAAGAAGTTTGGGAAGTGGAAGAAACTTCAAGATGAGGAAGCAATGGGTCATGGATATCTAGGAGACATACGGCCTCCAAACCTTCAGCAAGCAATCCAGTAAAGATAGAAATGTCTCTCAAGGTAATGGATATGGGGCCGAAAAGGAAGATAAATGAATTCAAATCCTTAAAGCAAAACCTTAAGGCAGTACTCATAAAATCCAAATCTAGGGTTATGCTCACCTTGGTAAGCTTAATGAATTGGGTAATACCTAAGGATTCCTAGTGTTCCTGAAAATGAGGAGATAGTTTGACTACCCAAAGTTATCCATCCTCGATGCCCTAGCCATGACTCAAGTTGGTAGGGTCACAGTTCCTGGAAATTCTTTTCCAAGAAGTATCTCTGATGGTGAAATCAGAGGAAAAGGAAAAGCTGGGATAAAAATAGCCACATCTCTAATAGCATGAGCATTCCCAAATTCCAACAAGAGAAGAAGAGATGGCAGTACACTGGAACATAAAAAAATAGTGTCAATAAGCCAAGGGTAAAAGATAAGAATAAAGATGGTTGGAGAATTAGAAGGAAATTCCTTGACCTTGAGGAAGATTGCCTAGCCATGTCAGGAAATGAAGTAAAACCTGCATAGGGAAAACCAAGAAGAAATCAGGGGGTGGAATGTGGAAAGAGATTAACAGGATGGGCTATTTTTTATGAGAGTTTTCAAAATTTTCAAATGGCAACTACTGTTATGGTAGCTTGGAAATCTTGCACAGTCATACGAGAAAATCTCCTAAAAATACTAGGTATGCATGATCTAACCTATATTCTGCAAGGCAATATCTTAAAGTCAATCAAATAAAAGGTTGAGAAGTTACCTTTGTGATGCTTTCGTTGTTAGACGAGGCGAAAAGATCGAGTAGAGCATGAGAGACCAAGATCTACATACAAAGAAGGAAGCTTCGGTAAAGCTTTGGTAAGCACTAGACTCAATTTTAATTTGTTTAAAAACTTTTTTGTTGGAGAACAAGGGTTTTTAGAGTTATAAACAACGAAAAAAAGGTATTTCTTGATTTTTTAAAGACTTTTTCGTTGGAGAACAAGAGTTTTAGAGTTCTAAATGACGAAAAAGGGTCTCTCTTGATTTTTTCGTTGGAGAACAAAGGATTTGAAGTTCCAAAAAATCTAAAAAGACTTCCTAGTTTTTGAAAATCTGGGAAAACTTTCTTGGATTATAGGATTAGAAAGCATATGGAACATACATTGCAAATCACTTTGACAAAAAGGGACAGATCTACTTACCAGTGCAAGAGGTAAGTTCAGTTGTGGAAGATGGCCTAAAATCAGAACTTACGGCAGAAGAAGGATTGATGGAGGCCACAACGTCAGTTCTCGCGACAACCCATACGCGCCATTCCTCGACGTCAGCTTGAGGAGCTGGATCGCTCGAGCCACAGCGGCGGGGTCGGGCTCGAAATGCCGCGAACGTATTCACCAACAACGCATTTAATGCCCAAAAATGGGTCCGAAGAAGAGAAAGAAAAAGAAGGTGGGGAGGAGAAAATGGAAGGTTTTGTACGCAGATCAAAGAGATTTATTCCTATGAACTTGCCAAATCCTAAAGGAGAGTTTTTTGATGAAGAAAGGAATTGAAAGAGGAATATCAAAAGTCGTAAGGTTTGAAAGAAATATTGGCGGGAGGTTTTTCTCGGGGTATTACTTTGGGCTTTTTCAATTCATCTAACCGAGCTCGGGTTTTGGCTTGTTCTTCTCTTTGGTAATCTACATCCAAAAGGGTAAGTTGCACCTTGGGCCTCATGGTAGAATAATGAGAAAAGAGAGAAGAAAATCTTTGACATATAAAGGTTTTTCATACAAACATGGGTCATATCAGACATGCAAAAGTACTTACATAATTAAAATTTAATTTTTTTTTGCCCAAATGGTATTTGAATAATTATTCGGCCAAAAGCTAAGAATTAATCGACCACCTGATATATCGCCCCAAACCGAGCCCAACCTAGTCTAAGAAAGCCCAAGTCCATGATAGTTAGCCCATGAAAGGGTCTAAGACATTTTTGAATTTTTTTAGTTTGTCAAAATTAATAACTCAGACCGAGACTTTGCCTCAAAAGTTGTGTTTTAATAAAGACTTTTCTCAAACTCAGCTCGCGAATACGCAGCTATATCATAATGCGATAAGTTTAATTGGGAGAACAAGTCGTTAGTAGTAAATGACTTGGAGAACAAGTTGTTAGCAGCAGAAATGACTTTAAAACAAAGACTATAGTGGGTACGTGATCGCTTATTGGAGAAAACGACGAATGGGGCTTATTCAAAACGCCTATAAGCGAAGACTCAACTTTAGAGCAACGACCGACAAATCAATCATCAACCAATACTCAATAGAGCATTTCATCATTTTCTTATAGTTTCTACAAGTTCATCAACAATATTTCTAAATTTCTAAATATTTATTCTAAGATTATTTTCAAAGCCTTTTCTACAAGCTTCAACAATTCCATTTCCAAATGTATTCTTACAACGAATTTACTACTTTTATGTTTGTTCATACGCTTTTTCTCCCACTTTCAATACATTCCAATTCTTCAAAGATTTTCCACTTGTGATTCTGTATAACCGTCAAGAGTAATCCAAGAAATCCATTTTTCGCTCGAACAAAAGCTTATCTTAAGATCATTTCCGCCAAAAATATTATAATTTTTTTACACGTCCATGCATTTACAAATTCTCGTGCTTTTGTATGTTATGCACCAAAATCCAATCGAAAGAGTCTCTAATTATTATGTGCATGCATGGTATAAGACTTTTTGATGATGAAAACAACAAGACGTACAACTTGCTTTTGGATGAATCTGGTTTTATCCACTTGCGGAGACAGCTTTGTCAACTTGGTTGGGTCCCTCATTATGTTGAGTCTTTTCAGTGATAGAATCAACAAGCCAACTTGCTTGTGGATGGATCTGGTTTATCCACTTGGGATGGACATGAGCTTTCTCAACTTGGGGGGGTCTCTCACTTATCTGAATGGATAGCTAGCTTCCCCCTCGGCCGTACACACTAGTTGCATTGCCCCCGTTGGTACCACCCCACCCAATTACTACTGCATTTGATTGTTGTGTGAACAACTCTTTTTTATTTATTAATTCAATTTTATAACGTTTTTAATTAGGTGAATAGTTGTTTCTTTTATTCTTCATTTGAAAAAAAAAATCGTTTCTTTTATTCTTGTATTGATTGATTTTTCAATTAAGGTTAGGTTCTGAATCAAAATTTTGTTAATTTAATAAGAATAGAAGTGGCCCCAAGTTTCAGACAGTTTACTACTCAAGTATTAAAAAAAAAGAATATAAGTAAACTTTACTACATTTAAAATGAAATTATTGTTTAATATGAGAGAGAAAAAAAACCTAAGATAGACATGGTACGAAAAACAAAGTTATGAACCCAGTAAAAAATTAGATGTCATGCATTGTTTAAATGAAAATGACTTTTGTACGCAATATAAGTTGGGAATATCCTATCCAAGGATGGGGTGATAACGGCGTTAACTGTGGCTAGTTGAATGTTCCGTCCGTGGCTTTCCTTCCCAAGCTGTACTTTAACTTGACTGCGTTAAATAGTACAGATTCAGGATTTTATATTTAGGATGCTAATATCATAATAGACTAATAAATTACAAGAAAAAAATACATAATTCTTGAGTTATAACATTTGTCATTTAACATGTCATAAAAATTCAAAAAAATTTAGAAGTTGAAAATATTTTTTATTCTTTGAATTTGTTCGATTGTCATTTTTTGAAAGTTGAAAATTTAGAAGGCCTAAATGCGGGTTTCAACATATTGACGGCTATTGAGATTTGAGGTTGTAACTAATGATATATTTTTTTTAAAGTAAAAAAAAAAAGGTTTTTTTTTGGGTTTGAGTTGACACTCCATTGTATCATCTAGATCCGCTCCTAGTGTTAACGGACGAACCCCTAAAACACTAGTCGTCGCCAGATTATAGTAAGAACCCCTAAAATAGTAGCAGCTTGCCCTCCCTCTCCACTCTCGCATCGATGGTTCAAAGTAGCGGTATCGGGAACCGACTTGAACAGTCTCGAGACGTATCGCTCGCGGTGTATTAGTCAAGTATCGGTCGATACGCAAAATAAGGCAATTAAAAAGTTAAATTTTTTTTTATAAAATTATGTAAATTATTAAAAATATATATATATAATTAAGTGAGTTAAAAAAAATTAGTAAAACAACATTTTCTTATATTTAACATTATTTAAATAAGTTATTAATATTCACAAGTTTTACGATAACGCCGATTAAGTTAAATTATTTTATATCAAACATAGTAGTTTTTTAACAAAATGTCATTCAATACATCAATCAATACCATGTTGAATGATGAGGGGGCTCAAAATCATCATCATCATTAGTCCTACGACGAGCATATAAATTGTAATTTATAATTTGCATAAATGGTAATGTCGCTGAAGAAGTGCTCATTACTGAATTGCCGTTGAGTATGATTAAATTACGATCCATAATTAGGAAAATATGACCTTGAAGACTATTTGGGCTCAACATCATACTGATGGTATCAAAACCTCGATATGCAATGTTGTTGCTATTAGAAGATTGATCATATCCATAAGAATCACTAGCTCATGTTCTAGTAGCTGAATATCGATCAAAATCATTCCCACTAAAAGCATTGGAAGAATTATCACTATCTCCAAAGTTATGATAGGATCCATCTCCTACTCCCTTGAACTGAGGTCTTGACCCTAAAGCCAATGTTTGGAAGTACTCATCAATATGGTGATAGTTGGATTTGTAATCATGCCTATTGGAATAGTCATCATCACTAGGAAATGTAGTCAGTATTTCCAAGTGTTTTCGTTGTTCCCATATATCTGGTCTATATCCATGATCTATATCTTGTGTGGCATAATAATTTTCATCTCCTTGTGCCCACATCATGCCATGATCAACTTAATTAACATTACTACCATCAACAACACTACTTGCTACAATGCCACCACCTGCTCCATTGTCCCCATTAGTGTCTTCACGATCTTCATTGCCCCCACCAATGTTGTTACCCCCTCTATTGTCACCATCATCACTACTGGAACTTGAAGAAATTATTCGAGGAGCCTTACCTTTATGAGAAGAACCAATTTCTATTCTTTGCGCAATATTTCTTCAACGCCTACTAACCCTGTAACTTGTGCCACCATCATATTCACGAGACGCTTCTCTACCTTCTTTAGGGGGAAGATCTTGATCCAACCGATCCAAATTATCAGATGATAAAGTAGGTTCTTCTCATTCTCGTATCCACTCATCTAATATATCATCATCATTAAAAATAAGATTCAAGTCAATTGGATTGTACAAATCTTCATCACTTCATTGTTGCATCAAATTCTTAACCCAAAGTCGCATATTATAGTGGACATAAACTAACTTATGCAACTTTTTCATTGCCAAACGATTGCGCAACTTTGTGTGAATCAGTGACCATGTGCTCCAATTTCTTTCACAACTCGATGAAGAACATGTTTGGTTTAAAACTTTGACAACAATCTTTTGAAGATGTGGACCTTCATCACCATAATTGTACCACCATTCAGCTATTAAAAAAAAAAACATATTAGGCACCAATATATATTTAATAGAAAATGATGACAATTCTTATTTATAAAAGAAATAAATATAATGAGTACCGGAAGATATCGTATTTATTGGATTTTCTAGTTAGTCCACTTCCAAATTTCCTCGACTCTTCAACAAATAATTTCACTCCGCATTGTGTTATTTACTTTTATTATTGCACATTAAAAATATAGAATATATTATATAAATATCATAAATTATTGTTATACCTTGTTCAAAGCTTTTGCTTGTCTATCCAAATCTATCTCTAGTCTCTTGATAACCTTCTTTAGTCCAATTTTAATTTCAGGTGGTGGGAGAATTGCTTTGAATATTGAAACATTGGATTTAAAAAATATGTTGTCATAAGTAAAAAAATTATTAGTTATAATACTTTACATTTGAATAAATAATAATAACTATACAAGGAATTTTTTTATTACTTGCAACATGCAAATGTCAATGCAATTGATCTGACCACCTTTTATCAATGACTTATCAATACTTTTCCCAATTTTTCACCGATACCTTTGTAGCTATCAATTGCTTCATAAATGATTGATAGTGTGGGCTTCTTATCATGATCAACCAATTTCAAAACTTTCACAAAAGGTTCCATGATGGTTTGGACTTCCTTTGCCTTCTTCCAAAATCGATTAGTTAAGATAAGGTTGGATACCTTATCTCTTAAACTCCTTCGACTCCGATCTTTGTTGAACTCATGCCACTCATTTTTTGTGCACATCATTTTCAAATCACCCTCATAACATATAAGACACTCAAGTGAAATGAATTCAGTGGCAAATCGGGTTATTCTGGGGCGTAAGAGATCTTTATCCTTGGTGAACACTTTCATCAAATTAACTACTTTCAAGCTATTATAAATAAAACTTGTGATCATATTTTCTTGATCTAAAGTCTCCTTAATCTGCTTCATGCTTCCAATATCTTCAAGCATTAAATCAATACAATGAGTTGCACAAGGACACAAAAACAAATGCTTTCATTTCTCCATCAACAACATACCACCTGTTTTAAAACTTGCCTCATTATTAGTGACTACTTGCACAACGTTTTCCTCCTTAATCTCCTCCACAATCTTATCCATAAGAGAAAATATATAATCTGCCGTCTTTAGTATATTGGTTGTGTCAATTGAAGAAAGGTATATCATGCTTCTATCACAATAAACCATGAAATTGCTGATAGACTTTCTAGTTCTAGAACTCCAACCATAACACATGATTGTGCATCCATATAGAGGCCATTTGGCCTTCAATGTGTTTATATATACCTCAAGCTCTTGCACCTCTTCCTATAAATATGCATTGCCAATTTGGTATCCCGTAGGACCCTTAATACCTGGACCTGCTTTTGCTATGGTATCAATTATAAATTGATAGTAAGGCCCACTATCAATTGCATTGAAAGGTATTCCATTAAAGAAAAAAAATTTAGAGATGGCTTTACAAAATGAAAGTTTTCTAATTAAACCTATTTGTGGCACTTGCAATGGGGTCAGATTAATCCTAATAGCATTCACGGTTTGGTTAAAAGTGGGATTTTAAATTCCTTGATATTTGAACCTATACCAGTATGTGAATCATGTTTGGAAGGTAAAATGACAAAGAGGCCCTTCAAGGCCAAATAGTTGGGATTGGTACACATTGATGTGTGTAGACCAATGGACGTTCAAGCCAAAGGTGAGTATGAATATTTTATCACTTTTAATGATGACTGCTCAAGATATGGATATGTTTACCCAATACGCCATAAGTTTGAGGCTTTTTAAAAGTTTCAAGAATATAAGGCTGAGGCAAAAAAACAATTGGGTGTCAATATCAAGCATCTTTGGTCTAAACAAGGCGGTGAATACCTATCTGGAGAGTCTAGGTCTTACTTGGCTAAAAAGGGGACAATTTATCAATTATCATCTCCAAGAATGCCCTAGCAAACTGGAGTCTTTGAAATGAGAAACAAAACCCTTTTAGATATGGTGAGGTCAATGCTCAGGTACTCATCAATACCTAAGTCGTTTTGAGGATATGTCGCTAATAGTGCGTACTCATGCCACTTTCTTAGAAGAGGATTATATGGAAAATTTTAAACCTATGAGCAAAGTGGTTCTTGAAGAGCTTGACTCGGTTTAAGATCCATAAGAAACTCCTAATTTTTCACCCTTGTTTCACGTTGATGTTCAAAGATGGGAATATGTACAATATGTACTCGAAGGTGAACAACCACAAGAAATAGCTCAAGACCAAATTTAAGAAACTCAAGAACAAGAAAATAATGAAGAGATTGGAAATCCACTTGAACCATAAAACTTGAATCCTCTTGTGCATGTACAACAACCAATGCAGTAAACTTGTAGTGGGAGGATAATACATAAACTTGCAAGGCATGTCTTGTTAGGAAAGATGTATCAAGTCATCACATTCAAAGAAGCATTGGCGGATGTTGAGGTATAAGAGTGGAAAAGGGCAATGGATCGTGAGATGGAACCTCCAGGTTCAAACTCAGTATTGCCTCTTATAGAAGCTCTTAGAGGGGTAAAATCCATTGGAAGCAAGTTGATTTATAAGAAAAAGAGCTCAGGTAACCATGTGTGGATGTTGATGTGTAAGAGCGGAAAGAGGAAATGGACCATGAGATCGAATCTATGGGTTCCAACTCAGTATGGTTTCTTATAGAAGCTCCTAGAGAGGTAAAACCCATTAAAAGCAAGTTGATTTAAAAGAAAAAGAGCCCTGGTAAATTATGTGTGCATAAAAGATTCAGGGTACAGTGATAGTCTTTCCTATTCTTTACGTAGATGACATCCTATTAATTGGAAATAATGTGAAGGTGTTGTCAAATGTAAAGGGTTATCTGAAATAGTGTTGACCAAATTTTATATACAAATTTATAACACTGTTACCAAAGGAGTATTATCTAACCCAACGACGCCAAAACTCTGCTGGACCAAATTTTTATGTGACGCTACCAAAGCACCAATCGGGTCCTCAGCAACAACGCTCAAAAAACTTGTTGGAGACCAAATGATGTATATATGAAAATATGGCCATGGGAGGAATGGTAAATCCTCAAACCCGGGATGAAACAAAAGTCATGTACTAAAATTGAATGAAAAGTATTACCAACACTAACCCCTTTCCACAAGTGTACGGGCCATACAAGTAATAATAAAGCCGACTCTAAAAGTCCGATATCGTGACCACAAGGATTGGAGGTTCTAATTGGAATTTGATCACCCGATTACAAGAGCTCTTCACTATTTAGGTAACCAAATAGATGAAGAGAATCAATTTAATTGAAACAAAAAACTGATTTAAAACTAATCCTAAAATCATCAAATTAACAACTACTTAATTAAAAGGTAATAAGAGAGGCATTAGTATCAAAGATAATTATTTAATAATCAATTGCATTTCCTCGAAGTCGTAACATTTGTGAGTTGAATGTCGAATTTGTCCAAGAAAGTTAAATGTAGTATAGCCTTGATTCCTCCGGACACTATACATTTCACTATCTAACACACCATATTCCTTTTCAGGACAAATGTGTCTAAATAGCTACTTGTAAAATCTGGCCCTCTTTAAGATTTGATTATTTTTCTTTTTCAATACTTACACAACCATTTCTTAAGACTGAAGAATTCTTGCCCCCATAGACAAGACAATGCAAGCGTTCTCCAATGTAATTAGTATCTTAGCCATCAAATCTAATAAAGTTCTCTCTCTCCTTGATTAGAAATATGCTAACATGGGATCGAGGTCATTCTATCAATTTGAGGTGACACCGCTAAACATTAAACCGATACATCATTTAATTAATCCTCACACCATGAGTAAATTAGTGATCTATCAAAGTAATCTTTGTAGTTCTGATATTAGTTCAATACCATCTGAACAGTACCCCCAAGTTAACGCTTCTTTCTCGTGAATCTTCATCTCTCGTGCTCACTCGCAGGCCTCGAAAATTGAGCAAAGATACAACTCTTTATGTGCATAAGCCACCAATATTTCAAACAACTACTTATATGAATAGTACCAATTATATAAATTCAGTATTCAAACCCACAAAATAACCGAGAATCCGCAACCAATGTTCAACACTAATCCCCACCCTAGCGGTGTGAATGTTCCATTACCGGATTCCAATCATCACCAATCAAACAAAAAGTGAAAAACAAGAAAGAAATCAAGAGACAAGAGTGAGAGAAAAATCCGCATTTTAGTTTCAATCTTGTCGAATGCAATGGAAATCTGAATCTCTATTATACAACACCAAAATTCACAGTCAAAAAATATGTTCTAAAACTACTCTAAGATTCATATTAAAAATAAAAATCTCAAAATGTTCAAGAAATGGCAGCTTAGGTAGAGAAACCTCATGAGAGGTGTTCTCCCACCCCGCTGCCCTAAAAACCTAAAAATACGAGTAGCAGTCCTAGGTTAAATGGGCTTGAAAACAGTCCAAAACAACAATTTTCGGGGCTTAAAAAAAAGGCCTAACGTTTTGTCTTAAACTCGTGGCAACAAAATCTGGTTTTGTCGCAACAGAGTTTGTTGCTAACTTTGTCGCGATAAAATCTGGTTTTATCGCGACAGAGTTCGTTGCTAACTTTGTCGCGACAAAATCTGGTTTTCTCGCCACGGAGTTTGTTACTAACTCTATTGCAACAAGTTTGGCTCTGCCGCGGCGACAAAGTCACACGGCGCCGTAACCACGTTGCGACAAAAAGCTTTGCCTTTGCTGCAAGAAAGCCTTGTCAATGGCTATGTCACGACAAAATCTGGTTTTGTCGCGACAGAGTTTGTTGCTAACTTGTTGCGACAAAATCTGGGTTTTGTCACAAGAAAGCCTTGTCACTGGCTTTGTCGCGACAAAATATGCTAAGGTACTTGTTTTCTTCTCCAACTGTTGACGCTGACATAATCTTTCTTTTTGAACCGGATTTTGGCGCAGAGGTATCGTTTTGGAAAGCTCCTGAATGTAGAATATAATCATGAGGTAGAAAGATCCTCCGATGAGCGTAAAATTGATCTCCTTAATGACGACCATGAGACATCCTGGGTTAACTCTTGGAAACATTTTGCATATTTTCTTCTGCGCTTAATCACTTGTTTTCCATCGTGCCACCAAAAAACCAATTTAGAGTGAAAATTGTTAGAGTTTTACATTAATATGGATACAAAAATACTCAAAGTAGCATCCGAAATGAACTAAAACATAGATGAGCTTTGCCACTCATCAAATAAGATGCTTAAGATGAGAGACTAAAGTGGTTAACCATATTCTAGGAATCAAACTAAATGAGACCTGAAGAAAAGGTGTTAGTTTGTCCTCCAAGCTTCCCAACTGCCAATTTTTTGGCATGGAATATTCTACCCGCATATGAATCACCATCTTTCTAAGAGACAATCACCATAAAACTCCGAAGAGGAAAAACTCATGAGTGAGAAACCTTATGCTTCGGTTGTTGGTAGTATCATGTATGCCGCATTATGCATTGGGCGATATATTTGCTATGCAGTGGGAATTGTAACTCGATACAAATAAGATCCCGAAGAAGAACATTGGACTGAAGAGAAAACATATACTCAAGTGTCTAAAGTGAACGAGGGATTATATGTTGGTGTATTTTAGTGGGAGTCTTGGAACACTTGGTTATACAGACTCTAATTTCCAAGGGGATAGTGACTCTAGTAAATTTGCATATGAGGAGAACCTAGCAAACCTTTTTACTAAGACTCTTTCCGAGCATGTATTTGAGAAGCATGTAAATTGTATGGGTCTTAGGAGTGTCTCATGCTTCTTTTAGAGTAAGTGAGAGTTGGCTACATTTATGCTCTAGAAGCAAGACTAAATGTAATTTAATTTTATGATTTTAATGGTATAAATTCTTATACATACGTTGTTTCATGTATAAGGTCCAGATTAATTATGCATTATATGATCATATGAATACGTCCATAGTAGACATGGTCATAGGTTCTCACAATTAATGAATTGTCTCACAATTGATAAATAAAGTTGGACACTTTATTTAGACTATAATATTTTATGAAATAATTTATCTTAGTTATTATAGAATATTAGAGTGGGTTATGTTGTACTCACTCTGAGAGGGTTAAGAGAGATTTAATTAAAAGTAATATTCTATAAAAAGGAATTAAATCTCGAGCAATATTAGTTAAGTTATTTTTCTTAATCTTGAGTATATTATAAACATGTAGTTAAGTGAACATACATTATTATATTTGAGTTATCATATTGCCGAGGTCTCCTTTAAAGACCCTAATACCTTGAAGATTTGGGAAATAGTCAGATCTATTTGACAACTAGAGTTTATGAAATAAAAACAGAATTCTTGTGCGAAGATCCTTAATGAGTGTTTCTCAAGATCGATGTTGAAAGACATTGGCCAGTGCATTGGATCCGTTAAAGAAATTAATAAGTTAAGAGAATAAATAATTAATCGATTGACAGAAACCCTTGTGATTAATTATCAATGTTCTACAAAGGAAAGATGATTAATACAAATATTAATCTAGAGTTCACACTGGGGCTTTAGAAACAGCACTATGCCAAGATCATAGTCCTGATCTGCTTCTATGGTAAGATCATTTGATTATTCCAAAGCTCCAGTCCAAGAGTTATTGATCGGGCATTTGTACCACACACTGGGGTCAGCAATCCTGCCAATCACTTGGGGTCACAGAGCCCATTAATTGACTTAATAGATAAGTAGAAAACTAAGAAGACATGAGTTTGGTTGTCACTGATGCCAGGCAAGAAACCATGCAAGGTAGGATTGATTGCTTGTCGTATAAGTATCCATAAGGTTGGGATTTAGTCTATAAATGTAATTTCCCAAGACCTTATACATTCTTTCCTAAGGTCACATATTATATACATGTTCTCTCTTCTCGGTCTTTGCAATTAGCAAGTCACACCCAGACCATCACAGCCAATAGAATAACTTGGAAGGTTTCGTGCCAAGAGGTCAATACACCCTAAGAATGATGAGATTAGTTTATCACACATATTGTTCAAACATGATTTAGGCTTCCATTGTACATTGATCCCTTCATATCTAAGCATTTCAAATCCATGCTTAAATCTTGTCAAGATCCAAGCTTCTGCACCCAATGTGCCCTCAGCTCTTCTTTAATAGCCCTCTCTAGAAAAAACCCATCTTTCTCGGGGCTGGAACCTGCAGCTATCACAGAGGAAATAGTAAAAGTAAGACTTTGTTCCCATGAACATCAAAATGTAACTTTACCAAACTTAAGAGGGCAATGGGGATCCCCAACTAAAAACTTAAAAGACCATCATTAATCAGAATCCAAATGAACTTTATCAAGAAAATGGATATTATATGAAGAGCAAATCTTTTTCAAAGAAACCACATTCTTCGCCGGCTGATCCATAACCAAAAGAGAGAAATCCACCAACTTCACAGGTGTGTCCTTCAAGTGATGATTCTCATTCCCTTGAGATTCCATTTTGGCATCTTTCTGCTCCATTTTTCTATCAGAAAGCCCTAATGTCGATTTTCTCTATCTATAGGGTTAGAGAGAAGCTCCCATATAATTTTATTACCTTTTGATGTCCATTTTGATTGCTATATGCAATCCCAAATTTAAGGCTTAATATTCATAACATTATTGGAGTGTTACTCACTAAGGCAAATAAATATGGTATTATTCATTATTGTGGTGAGATTGATGCAACATTTGCACTCATTTTATTTTGGAGTATGCAATCTCAAAGAACATTATTCACAAAGAAAATATTTCATCATAAAAGATCTCTTCATCATGAAGGTTGTTTGAGCTTTCCCATGCTACAAGGAGGGATGATCTGATATGCTAAGAACTTTTAGAGTGCCTTATCCTTTGATTATCTTTTGAGAAATTTAGATTATCTCATACTTGGTGAATTGTAACAACACATATCTGGTCAATTGTCTTAAAAGAACTAGCTTTGATACTACATTCTTAATCGGATCAACTCTATGTATGCCTGCATGTAATGTTTTAACTTTTTCATTAAGAAAATTAAGACAAGAAAAATATTCTCTATTAAGGAATAATTTAGGTCTAACCTTGTTAGATTACAACTTAAATAACATAATGCCCTTTTTATTCACTTCTTCTAAGAATTTTTAAGAGAATATTCTTATGTACAGTAGTACTTGAGTAGTATTTTTTAGTTTTTTTGGATGAATAATAGCAAGCTTCATCTCAAACCAATGAGACACCTTTCTGGGAGAAGTTAATTAGTATAGATTAACCATATTCAACAAATCCAATCAGACAGACCTCAAACATGGTTCATAATCCCTTATCACAACATTCGAATGGTCTCGGATGTATTCACACGATATAATGATTTAGGTATCATCGATACAAAATAAGACAATTAAAAAGAAAAATTATGCAAATTACTAGGTGGAAGATTTTACTGTTTAGTTAAAAAAATGAATAAAACAAATTTTCTTATATTAAATGTTAGTAATAGTTATCAAAAACACATTTAGTAAAATTCTTATGATAATCCCAACAAAATATATTATTTTATACAAACATAAACCAATAAGCAAAATCGACTCAGACAGATTCCGTTTCTAATTCATCACCGCATCTATTTCCGAGATGGTTTGCTTATTAAATCGGCGCCAAATGAAGTGGTGTCAAACCATTTAAACTAGGGACGACATCTTTCGAAATGAATGGGGTTCCTCATCTAATAATCTCATTTTAAAAATATAATTTATTGTATGATATCACCAGTTCAACTACAATTCACCAATTAGTCCGATCAATGAACCAAGTAGAATTGCAGAACTTTTCCAAGATGACCGTCCAGTTTAAAACATTGAACACAATGCTTTATTAAAATACATTCCACTGATGATTATCTACTCGCATCAATGTTTAGAATGACAGAGGGGGCTCAAAATCATTATCAACATTAGTCCAACGACAAGGATACAAATTGAGACGATAATTTGCATAGTGAGAATGTAGTTGAAAGAATTATTCATTACTTGAATGTGTTGGCTGAGATGATTAACTTTATGATTCATAATTAGGAAAATATGACCTTGGAGGCTGTTAGCTCAACATCATACTAATAGCATCCAAAACCTCGATATGCAATGCTGCCATTGTTAGAAGATTGATCATATCTATAGGAATCACTTGCTCGTGTTCTAGTAGTTGAATATCCATCAAAGTCATTCCTACTAAAAGCATTGGAAAAATTATCACTATCTCCAAAGTTATGATAGGATTCATCTTGTACTCCCTTGAACTGAGGTCTTAATCCTAAAGCCAATGTTTGGAAGTGCTCATTAATCTGGTGATAATTGGATTTGTAATCATGCCTAGTGGAATAGTCATCATCACTAGGAAATGTAGTCAGTCTTTCCAAGTGTTTTCGTTGTTCCCATATGCCTAGTCTATATCCATGATCTGTATTTTGTGTGGCATGATAATTTTCCTCACCCCCTCTCGTAATCACGATGCTTCAGTATGATCAACTTGATTAACATAACCATCATCGACAACACCACTTGCTCTAATGCCACCACTTGCTCCATTGTCCCAATTAATGTCTTCACTATCTTCACTACCCCCACCAATGTTGCTACATCCTCTATTGACTCTATCGTCACCATCATCACTACTGGAACTTGAAGAAATTATTCGATGAGCCTTACCTTTACAAGAAGAACCAATGTCTCTTACTTGCGTAATACTACTTGCACGCCTACTAACCCTATAACTTGTGCCACTACCATCTTCACGAGCTGATTCTCACCTCTTTTAGAGGAAGATTCCAGATTTTAAAACTAATCCAAATTATCCGATGATGCCAACATAGGTTCTTCTTCTTCTCGATCCACTCACCCAGATTGATAGCATCATCATTTAAAATAGGTGATTCCAGTCAACACTGTACAAATTCATCACTTCATTGTCGTGATCAAATTCTCTTAAATATGTTATAGTGACATAGACTAACTTATGCAACTTTTTTCATCACAAATGATTGTGCAAAAATTTTGTGTGAATCAAGGACTATGTGCTCCACTTCTTTTTACATCCCTAATGGCAGAACATGTTTGGCTTAAAATTTGACATAAATCTTAAAAGTATGTGGACCTTCATCACCAAAATCTTACAACCATTCAATTATAAAAAAAAAAAACATATTATGCACCAATATATAGAAAATTATGACACCTATTTATAAAAACAATAAACATAATGAGTACTTGAAGAGATTGATTTATTGCTTTTTGTTAGTGCACTTCCAAATTTTCCTCGACCTTCAACAACATTAGCTACGCATTGTAATGTTCTTAATTTTGTTGTACGCACATTACAAATACAAAATATATTATATAAATATCATGTTATTATTATAACCTATCAAGGCTTTTGACTCAGCCTATCCAAATTTGGCTTGTATCTTTACATACCCAAAATATATGAAACTATATTTGTTTCATAGATTAAAATGCTTCTCAAGGCCACAACCCTACTTTTCGCACCACGACCGATGGAGCGCCGTCTCTCGTACCTAAAGGGGGTCCCAGCACGGGTAAGGTGCCTGCAGTGATAATTCTGCATAAAGCATCTCCACCTGCAGATGCAATGGTTGCAATGTAAAAACACACATCCAAGTGGGTACAAAACGTTCATGCATGAATGTCATATATAATTCATGAAATGTCATCATGCCCATATCCCGAGTCACTTATCGACTCCTCACCTCCATCAAGGCAGTGTGAACTATTGTCACGCTCTTTCTGAAGACAACCAAAGGCATTTTTCTTCTATAACCTTTTAACATTTTCATTTATAATCCATGCACCTTTTAAAACTTGCAACCCTATCGCGTAAACTTCAATGTCCATTTGATTTGGATCAAACTTTTCGTGGTGTTTGCGCATTACTTGTAGTGGGCACGCGCATTTCTGGGGACATGCAATCGTCGATGCCGTGCACCTTTCCGACACTTTTGACTGGCTTTCACCGCCGGTGATCATGTCTAACCTAATAAAATTTCGTCTTTTCACCCGGGGGATCTACCCTTCTTGCTACGCCCTAACACAGATCATATTCGTGCCTCTTTCAAAACCGTGTGACTCATTTGACTTCGTGGCCACTAATCGAGCCAGACCACATATACACAAAGCATGATCCATAACTGCAAAGGTACCATGACACTCCATCGAACACCCAACACAAGGCCACCCCAACCATGCACTCTTCACACCCATGTTTCATGCGATGTTTTCGCAACGCAATGCTATTATGTCAACAAATGTATATATAAGTGCTACATATAAAATGAGGAATTATGTGTGACGCAGATACAAGTTATCTCCAACATCCATGCTATTTGGGCATTTATATTAAAGTTCAAGTAAATCTAAACCATGTTATCCAACATTCCACATATCAAGTTCAAGCATGCACATGCATATTAACAAAAATTCAAGATACCATGGATAATTATAATTATCACATATAATTTCTCCTTCATGCACAACCCATGTTAATACATCATAGAACATACATTAACATGTCTATATCCACACCCCACATGTTATTCCACAAGCCATAACACACAACCTAATCGGCAAGATTGTCCTCGCTCCATTGGCCAATGTCCCTCCACAGAAACACGGGTTACAATCTCGAATTAATAGAAGTTTAAGAATGAAGAAACATCTTAAACAGAGTTCTAGCGAAGAAGTTATATGACCTTCCAAAGTTGGAGGTCACACAAGACTAGGTAGTCCTACCTGATAAATTTACTGATCCGCTCTAGTGCCCCTTTCTTCGCCGTATTCAAGACCCACTCGCTCCACAAAAAGTTCGGGTCGAATTCGACTAAATGGACTTTCCATAGAGTTCAAGAACAATTTCCAAATCAAATTTGGACATTCAAGAAAGTTATGACCTTCCGGTTAGAGGTCGCTATCGGGCGGAGCCACAAAACTCAGACCGGACGTTTCACCACTTGCCCGAACGCCCTTTCTACCGCTCCGACACCCACTACCACCCTCCCAAAGACATCCCGCCGAAACTCGATCAAAGGGCTTTCATGGAGTCCAAGAACACCAAACCCAGTTTGACGTAAGAAGTTATGACCTTCCTCGCCGAAACGTACAATGACTGGCTGTACTTCTCTAAATTCCTGATACTTACCCATTTCGTCTGAACGTCCCTTTCTTCCGTTTGCCAAGACCCACCGCCCTCCAAAGGTACCCAGATGGAAACTTGACTAAATGTGTTTTCTAAGGAGTTCAAGAACACCCGAACGAGTTCGACGAAGAAGCTAAGGACTCAAGTCGAGGTCATGTAGATCCTAGCCGACGCGAACTCCATCCTGTGGCACGAGTCACAACTAACCCGAGTGACCCAGCCGGACAACCCTTCCACTAGACCGTTCAAAGTAAACGGACCATAACTTAGGCTACAGAGGTCCAATTTGAGAAATTCAAAAGCCTAACATTAAGTTCATTGATGTGGCTACAATTTACCTGAAGGACTAACTACCAAATTCCCTTTATTTCCTACCCAAAAATCAGTTCTAAAGTCTGGTTAATGTGTGCTACCCCAATGTGGCAGCTTCTCATGGTTCAAAATACAACCAAACATTTCCCTTAGGGTAAAACAAAACCACCCATACAACTTGCAGAAAGTGAACACAAAAGCAGGAATGACCCACCCTTGGAGCTCTGTCGAAACCCCTCGATCTCTGCCCCTATGCGGCCCTCGTCGTGAGGATGAACTCTTCCCTCTGCTCCGCTTGAAACCACGTCCACATTTTCAGAAATTTAGAGAGAAAGTCGAGCTTCTCTCTCAAACTCTCTTTTTAACTTCCTTCCTTTTCCCTCCCTCCTTTCTCCCAACCACTCTACTGTTCTCAGTTCAAGAGAACCCATCCTCTCACTCGCCATGTCACATTCTAAGTGGTGCCACTCTGGATTACACCTTATTCTCATCCATCTACCTGATTTCCTCCTAATCATGTGTTGCCACATGTTTCTTTCTGGGTCCGATTCGAGCTATTTGTTTGACCAATTTTCCACTTGACACGGGTTCTTCAGCCACTCAAATGCGCCAAGTGTCCTCAGACAAATTCTTCGCCCGGGTATCGTGAAATTCCGAACGTTCTAATTACTTGATCGGTTAGATTTTGAGGCGATTCCAATGTGAAGTCTGCTTTCATCACTGAGATCTAGGTACCCCCACGACCAAATCAAGATCCGAGAAAATTACATTTTCGTGTGCGTAAACGGTACTTTGGTAAAACCAAATTTTTCAGATCTCGATGATGAAACAACCACCGTTGAATCGGTCGTTTAAACCTACTACCATCGCCGACTGTGAGAATCTCGAGACAAGCCGACCATCGCTGAGGCACCGTGTTCGTGCCATAAAAATCCAGGATGAAAGACATGTGATGTGACAAACACCTAATACATGTACCTACGTGACACATGTTGCATGATTAGTGAGAGAGGATGAGACACGATGGTCGTAGATTGTGCATGCCAAGTGTCAAAATAAAGAAAAAGACATCGGGAATTATTGAACTGTTAACTGAATAAGACAAAACGCACTACCTTCTTCTCCAATAAAAAACACCAAAAGTAAGTCGGAAAGTGATGCAAGAGCTGGGATCAGGATTTGGAGAGAGAGGAGGTCATTCTAGATTTTCAAGCCATTTGGACCGCTGCTCGACTGAGCAAGAAGCATGTTGCCCACGCGTGAGGGCTAAGGTGGGCATCATCAGGTGGAGTTCTAAACAACCCAAGAGGTGTGGATCTTTTCCTACTGTTATTCTTTGGCCAAGAGTCATAAATGGTTAATAGAATGTTCCTGTATTTGTTTTAGCCGTAAATAAGGTCTCAAAAGCTTTGAGAACCGAGTGGAGAAAATTCTATTTGTGGTGGTCAGAATTTACCCGAGGGTTTCACATCAAGCTCATAGGCGAATAGTGACGTGAATTTTTGGTGTGATTTAAGGATGTCGAAAGGGACCAAATGAATTGTTTGTGTTTGTCAATTAGCCCATGAGCTAATTATATGTTGCTATTAATCTGTAATAATACGATTTATGTGAATTAATTATGTTAATATATGCTGTAATGTATTTAGCACAGTTTGTCGAATTGGCATCATGCATTCCATATGCAATCGGGGCACCTGAATATTAGGAGTGAGGCAATAGATATGAAATTGAAAGAAAATTGGGAAATGTTTGTGGAAAGGAATTTCAAGAAAGAATTTCCAAGAATTTCCTCGAGAGTTGTCCAATAGTTCATCTCTGAACTGACCATGACTGCTTTCTGAGAAATATCCATAACACCCATTTAGGGTAGTCCAATGTATTTACCGAAATTTGTAGTGAGTTTTCTAGGAACAAAAAGCTTTGTTTTGAAAACCGAATATTTTTACTGCATTCGGCTTAGTATATTGCGCGAGGAGCCTGAGGACCTCTGACACGGATCGGGCTGCTATGTAGACATTCGAGTATATTCATGAAATCAAGCTGAATGTGATTGTTGTCATGCATGCGCACTTAAAGGAAAAGTAACCCATGTAGGAAATTATCACTACTGGGATTTGCTCACCCTGTCGAGGGATCACTATTTCAGTACGTGAGTGTGCAGGACCGCGCCTTCATCAGAGGTCACACTAGAAGAGTTTATTGTGGCTTTGGTATTGATTCTGTATAACATGCATTAGAATTGTGCATTTTAATATATGTTGTATTAAGAGTAATGTAAAAGCTCTTGAACCATGTAATATATTTGATTGAGATATGTATTTGTGAGTATTGATGCAGGGGCCCGTGACCATTATTTTACTCGCAGATGTGGACCTATGTGGTCATCAGAACCTGGGATGTTTGTACTTGCAGAGCCCCCCGCATACAAAGCCGAGATCATTTCCTATTTTCATGGTCGCGTAAGGTCTGCAACCCGACATCCATCATTCCGCAAGTCGATCGGCTGTCAACGGACACCAAGTTTTGGGGCCACGTAAAATTACCGTTTTATCCTTTTTTAGAAGATTAGAATTTTTCTCGGGTTTTACACCGTTAAAGAGTAAAAATTTATAGATGCCTTTACCCACTTTCTTTGCACATTCAATGAAAAACAAATTTTTTATTAATTTTTGTTTTGAAGGAAACATGTAGGAATCAATTCCCTTTGGTAAATATATTATAACAAACTTTTTTAGATAGTCATTATTCATCACTAAAACCAAAATTTATTTAATTGCTCTAAATTATAAATTTCCAATATTATCCTCTAAGACTCTTGATAATTTATTCTTATATTATTATTAAAATAAAATAATCTTATTTTTCTAATTTTTTCAAATTTTATTATTCCTATCTCTCTAAACATGAGCAATTTCATTATTATTATTATTATTATTATTATGATAGCTATAATACAAGTATACTAGATCTAACTAAAAAATATAAGATAGAAGAATTTAAAACTGAAATAACAAAAATAATAACAAATCTAACAAGAAATCATGATCAATATCATGTTGAATAATTTGAATATTATAATTGTGAAGAAACTCATAAAATAATAAGATCATTAAATAATATAAGAAAAATTCTAGAATTAAAGATTATTCAAGATAAGAAACCAAGTAATAATCAAAAGATAGTATAAAACATGAATTTGGGGATGATATTTGGAAAGAACGTGATACTTCTGATGAATAGTATAAGACTATTGATAATAATATAATAAGAACACCTTATCACACTTCAAAACGTGTAAAAATTGGACGAAAGTCTTTGTGATAATAGCAAATATAATAATAATCAAATAGTAGTCTTAATAGTAGGACAGCTCTTGACAAAAGTAATACCATATTAATTTTATATAACAATAAATTTATGGCATAAATAGTTGTGTTAGAGCTTTTGAAATAATAAAGCTAATAAAAGAACATGATAATTATAACCTGAATGAAATTTGGGTCCTCAAAAAAAAAAAAAAACACTCTAACTTTTATCTTAACCCCATCCTTTCCATTTAAAGGGGAAAAAAAGTTAGTTTGATCTTTAAAAAAACTAAAATCCATCTAAGATTAAACCCTAAAATCCTATAATCCTTCAAAGAAAGAGTGTTTATTTTAAAATGAGTCATCATGTAAGTTAATAAAATTAAAAAAAAAATTATTCAAATATATATTTTTAATATTTTATTGAAAATGGCACATGCTTAAATGGTTTGGTAGTTTGGAATTTAATTATTTCATATTGGTGCAACTTAGCACCTTCCTTAGAAAGATACTGACTTTTGGGTGACAAATCTTGCATGATCATATTAGCACATAACCAATTGCTTCTCGTGACACACCCCAAACTCAGGGTCCGCTGAACACCACCCGTCATGGAATACAAGCCACATTTCCAAGTTACCCGATCACTTGATAACAAGAGTCTCCCTTTTGTAAATGGGAGCTCTACCCAAATACATCATCTGCATGAAACCTGTCCCAAGTAGTCTAATATACATCCAACATGAGTAAACGCCGCCACTACAGCCATAAAACAGCACTCATAAATACATACCAACTATGAATCCAACTATCCAATTAGTTATGCAAGAGTTCAATTTTTACTTTATACAACATACATTAAAAATTCAAAATTTAATACATAGTACATCACAAAATCAAAGCCACAACCCTGGCCTTTCTAAAGCGGCCTATGATGAGCCGTCCCGTGCGCTCCCCCGTACCGAACAAATTCCACGATGGGGTGAGCTATCGCCGCAGTGGAACGCCTCGTTGTGCCGCTACTCCACCTATGCAAGCAATGCTCAAAATAAACACATTCGCTAAATGCATGATCCCACTTCGATCGCCATGACCGACTCAACCCCGAGTCCTCATCGACTCTCTACACTTTCGCCTTAAGCCTCGTATAGAGAATTATAGTTTTGTTAGTTCAGGCGGGGCCCGACGTGTATATCAACTGGGCCGCTCCGACGATGATATATTATTTATTTCCAGGACTACCGATGAATATCAATCAGTCAGTCCGACGATCGATATTTTTAATTCAATCACTCCTCCGAAGCACCAACAATAACATTTTTAGACACAACCCGATCCATTTTCTGGGGATCATCTCATGCACTCACCCTATAATCCCAGATACTCCAGAGTGCATATGGAACGCATATACGCCAATTCCAATACGCCTAATTCATATGCAACATAAGGCATGAATATAGTCACATAAAAATTAAATCACATAATCATGTTATGTAATTATCATCTCAAACATCAAAATTAGCTCATCAGCTAATGATCAAACACAAGCAATTCTGATCATGGAATTACTTGGATCAAACCCATATTTTCACAAATTATATTTTCAGGAACATCGTCGGGAACAAGAAAACCCCTCGCTTACCTGCTCCTATCAAACACAAATTACTCCGCTCACTTTAGAACTCCGAATTTCGCCTAGCTTCCCACCTCAATCAAACCAATACATGATTGGTTTAGTGCAAAAGCACCATTTAACATCCAGTCTTAGCCCGTGGATGCGTGCCTGGTCGTCGTCGGTTTGTTCCAAAGTAAACAGATTAACTGGCCCCAAGTTTTCTGGGATCGACGCATTTCCTCACGGCTCATTCAACTCAAACATTCGTAAAGCACTTAAAATGGGAATAAAATACAAGTAGGAGAACCCTACCTTCTATTTGAGGGTACTCCCAAATTGCAATCTACGCCGACCTCCACGAGTGTTCTCCTTCGTCCCGAAGATCGCCGACTGGCTGACGTTTCTCAAAACCTAGAGAGAAGGAAGACAGGCTCTCTCTAAAAAATGAGATCCAAGCTTCCCGGCAAGCCTCTCCCACGTTTCTTTCCTTTTTGAAGAAGACAAACACTATTTAAATATTATTTTATTATCATTTGGAACCACCCTGCTTAATACCAATTTTGTCCATCTTTTCCCGCTTTGACATTCGCACTATCTCTACATTCATTTTCATTATTTTCTACTCATACCACTTCATATACATGAGTACTGGTTATATGTGACTTCGTCGCATCTGGGTTCGCTATCAAGACCAATCAATATGATGCCTAGAAAATGGCCACCTGCACCTGCCCTCAAATCTCGACCGAAATTTTTACGTGCCAGCTAGATTTTGCAGACTCCATCTCCAACAGAAACTGCTTCACATCTAGACTAGAGAATTAATTCGATTTAATCGAAATCACAATTTTATAAATCGAAATTAATATTTGCCTCTTATTCCAAATTGGAATTTCTGCCCTAAGGCTTCATACAAGGCTACTCATAAATATATTATATATATATATATATATATATATATCCATTATCATATAACTCCGTTTCAACTTTTTCGTTATTCGATAATGTCGTTTAACTTCTAAAATTTTAAAAATTTTATAAATACCTTTAAACTTTTTTTAGGAGCTTATACAAATAGATCTAGACCTCTTTTTTTTGAACTTTTATTCATGGGTTTGAGGTTAGGCTTAACTCCATTACTAGATCATACCAAAATTTTAATTTCGATGCAAACAACTTTATAACTCACCAGTCGAGTTTAAACTTTAAATAACACCCACAAAATGGAATTAACATTAATTGAATCTTAAACCGAGTTAGATCACAATTGATCTAAAATCTCAAAACCAGACAAATTTAAGAAATGTGTATTGAAATCACACGTGAACCATCAGGTACTACAAAATTTTACGAAAAAGCTAAATTTGAAAAGACTAACCTTGAGAAAACAAAAACAAACAACAAAGAAATGTATAAGTGAAATCTGCTGCTAAATTAGAATAAGCTATAAATTTAAAGGAGCCCTCCCAAAATCAACATAAATGAAGAAATTCCAATAAAAACAAAAAATGGGGCAATTTTAGAAGAAATATTGGTTCTTATACGTGCTCCACACTTATAGCACCTAATAAGAATTATTTTTTAAGTGAGAAAACTTGCTATTGGTCTCACATTTTTTACAAACTTTTTTTTTTTAAATATAACTAAATCAATAGGCCATAACATAACTTTATCAACTTTTTTATTCCCTATAAAATTGGTCCGAAAATTCCCCACATGTCCAACACCCTTGCCTAGAAAAAAGTGGAGAGAGAGGGGGTTAGTTGGGTAGGGTATGACTATAGGGGATGGGTGGAGAAAGAAATAAGGAGTAGGAGAATGAGTGGTTTTGAAAAATAAAAATAAACAAATAAAAAATAAATAATAATAATAATAATAATAAAAACAAAATCAAAAAGTAAAATTTAATAATAATAATAAAAATAATATGTGAGCAATTTTTGGGATCTACAAATATGCCCCTCTTTGATAGAGTTCATGAGTGTAACGAATGTGAAGAGTGGAATTCAATGAAAGTGTGAAAAGTGAGTGAAACGAGATGAACTCTATCGAAGAATAAAGGAGACCCTCGTAAAAGATAACCAATAAAAGAACACTAACTCTCTCCAACTCAAGCAGCTAAGAGGACTTCTAAAAAAAAAATCAAAAGCAAACAACAAAAAGACAAAACAACCTGGTGGCCAGTGAAGTCATGACATAGATCCAAGCTCTCTCTAAGAATGTCCTCCCAAAGGTAAAACCAATATCGAAACTTGAAACAAGCGAAAATCAGTCGGCCCATGGGTGATAGAATGGTTATGTGCATTGTATAGTGATCAACATCCGCCATGGAAAAAATCATGAGCTAGCAAATGGAGAGAACGACAACCGAAATAAACATATGGGATCAAGTCGCAGAAGATAATGACTATGAATATCGTGAGCGGTAATCTTCGACATAAAGACGAAATTTTAGAGTCTGAACTATGGTAAAGGCATCATAATGTCTAGCCTGAAATGAGGAAACACAAAGGCGGTTTCTTCCAAACACCTTTAGATTAGCTACTGCACAGAAGTCTCGAATGTCCGATATGCGTAAGATGGTCTGAACGCCTGGCCATGCAGGTTAATGTGATACTGATGAAGCTTGAACATCCGATCCATATGAAGTGCTAAGTTTGACGCTCAATCTGCAAGACGGTCCGAACGCTCAATCGTAGTGCTAGCATATGTGATGTAGATGAAGCCTGAATATTTGATCCATATGAAGGCGGTAAGTCTCAACGCCGATCTCGTGTAAGATCTAAGTTCGAATGCCTAGCCGCGGCAGCAAATGTGATACGTATGAAGTCTGGAATATCTAATCCATATGAAGCGGCGGCGTCCGAATCTCCGCCCAGGCGTGTAGATAACATTCGAACGCTGATTCAGAGGAAGTATGAGTCCGGCGCTCGATCCGTAAGACTAAGTTCGAATGTCTCGACCGCTATGATAAAGAAATGATGCAATGAAGTTTGAACATATGATCCATATGAAGGCGAAGTCTGAACATCTGATCTATAGAAGATGAAGTTTGAACATCTCAACTGCGGTGCTAGCACATGTGATGCAGATGAAGTCTGAACATTTGATCCATTTGAAGACGAAGTCTGAACGCTTGATATCCAAAAGACGAAGTCTGAACGTCTGATCTGTATGAAGGCAAAGTTTGAACGCCTGATCTGTAGAAGACGAAGTCTGAACGTTTGATTACTATGATGGAAAATGGGATGCAGATAAAGTTTGAACATCATATCCATATGAAGGCGAAGTCTGAACGCCTAATCTGCAGAAGACGAAGTCTAAACGTCTGAACTGAAGATAGTAAAGGCAAAGTTAGAGGGGTATGCCTTAGTATGACATTCAATAGAAACATAATGAAGTCAAAAAATGTCATAACAATGGCTCATATCCTTGATAAGAACTGTCTGGACAAACCGACCACCTCTAAATGACCCCGAAAGATAAGGGATATGCCCCAGTGTGGCATCTATTAAAACATGATGAAATCCCAAAAATGTCTTAACAAGATTCATCCTCTCGATAATGATTGTATGCACAAACAAACAAATTCCTAATGATCCTAGTGGATAAGGGATATGCCTAAGTATGACATGTATGCCATCCAATAGATGTGGCTGGGCATCATGGTGGGGGCGTCTGCGGAAGCGACGTCGGATGATCTGACGGACGGAGACCTTTGGAACGACGACGGATAAAATTGATCGCGTAATAACGAGACGACCGGATCGTCATGGAACGCGTTAAGATGATCCGTTTCGTGGGCATCGCGCGAAACTGCGTAATAACGTTGGATAGTTGATCTGACTGCGTAATCAGGAGCAGATGTTAGAGAAACGCGTTGTCAGTGGTATTTGGGTGATTAGTGGTGCGGGATTCTTTGTAGGCCCAGAGTGAATGGGGTGAAATGAGAGAAGCTGGAGCTTCGAAACATGTGATCCAGGCCTTTGTGTTGATGGATATTTTTGTGATTAAAGTCTCATGAATATGGACACAGAACATCAATGGAGTGCTAATAATGATGTGATGCAAAAAGTGTAACATGCGGTGAGATAGGTAAGAGGAAAATGATGTAGAGTGAAACATCAAACTCGAAATCGATAAACATATGAGGGTGATAAATGTGAAAATGAGAGGTATGAAGTCAAGAAGATAAATAACAATAAGGAAAAAACTAATGATGATATGATGAATCTACCCAAATCACTGCATGGGGAAGACATGTCGTCGACAAATTGGATGATGAATATGACACTAACTCGAAGCCCCTAGGAGAGGATCGATCATCTCACGTACCACTAATAAATCTCAAAGTAAGCACATGATACTGGGATCTCGGGAAGCTCACATACGAACTCCCACAAGTAATACATACACTCAAAACAATGATCCTCATAAATTCATATACGTACTCAAGGAATACTAATACTAAATACATACACGTGCGCATTTATTTATATATATATATATATATATATATATATATATATATATATATATACTCTCTATATATATATATATATATATATATATATATATTTCTTTTTTTTTTTTTTGCATGGCGAATAAAACAGCAAAGGGAACAAACGATATGGCAATAAACGAACATATCTCCAAGCGTGAAGGTATAATAAAACAACTCAAATGAAATGACATAAGCCTTTCAAACTAAAAGACTCTGAATAAATGTCGATGGAATGAGTGAAGGGATGACACGACAAACCCCCATGCAATAAAATGAATAGATCACCAATCTAAGTGGGAAAGAATGAGATAGAGCAGAAGTCGAATCAGAAGAAAGTGGTGAAAATACTAGAAACTATGAAATGGGCGGACTCTGATAAAAGTGAATGTGGTAAGACGATGTAAAGAATATGTCAATGTGTCTATGACTCAAAAGATCCCGAAACTAAGGCATCCACACACTAGAGGGCCCTTATCCCAGGTATGAAAAGGCAAGTAGGGCTATAAGAGAAAAAAAAAGGCCAAAATGCGTGCGTGAGGCTCAATGGGCTATCAATGGTAAAAAAAAAAAAAAAGTGAGTAACAAGTGATAAGGTATATGGCTAACCGAAATGATGGCCACCATCTGCTGACAAGTTATAAGCGTAAAACTTTTTCAGTTGATCCACGTTGGTTGGCTCTGAGAATTGGTTTCCATTTAAGTCCATCAACCATGCAGCTCCCTCTGGGGTCAACTCTCTAATAATGTAAGGTCCACTCTAGTTGGGTCTAAACTTCCCTCTAGGGTCAGTGACTAATCCTTTGAGGACTCTCAAAACTAAATTGCCTCGCTGTAGTGGTCTAGGCTTGACCCGCTTTTTGAAAGTGCGGTCCATTTTCCTTTGGTAAGCCTAAATATGGTTAGCAACTCTCAGTCTCCTCTCATATAATAGGCTAAGCTGATCAAACCGTGGTGAACCCGCCACCTCTGTCTGGCACTCTGGGGCTCTCAAGGATCCCATCTCTATCTCAACGGGCAAAACTGCCTCCATGCCATAAACTAGAGAGCAATGTGTCTGTAGAAGTGCGAAAGGAGGTGCGATACGCCCATAATGCGAAAGGAAGCTTTTCGGACCAGTCTTGAGAAGTCTCAATCATCTTCCGCAAAATCCTCTTAATATTCTTGTTTGCGGCCTCTATTGCCTTATTTGTCTGCAGCCTATACGTAGATGACTTGTGATGTTGGATGCCATATCTACGTAATAGGAGTGTGACCTCACCCGTGAAATGCACACCTGTCGATATCGGCTCTTAAGGAACCCCATATCGGCCCGATGTGTGCGATCTAATAAAGATTGGCCACACGGCGCATTGCTTTACATAAGAAGTGGCCTCTACCCACTTCATGAAATAATCAATAGTGACTAGGATGAACTCATGACCACTAGAAGACTTTGGCAAAATCTTCCCAATAATATCTATGCCCTAGGCGAAAACGGCGAGTGGTCGTCATGCCCAACTATGATGGTGGAACGTGTGTGAGATCTCCATGCATCGACACTATACATCTAAACAAGCGACATGGTGTCTCCATGGTCAACCAAAAATAGCCAGTCCTCATAATCTTACGAGCTAACATATGTCCTCCCATGTGGGGCCCATAAACTCCGGCATGGACCTCTCTCATCGCCCGGTCAGCTAAATCTCGATCTAAGTACAACAATAACACACCATCAACATCACGTCTATATAGTGTCTCTCCATGTATCACAAAGCGGGTGGCCAACTATCTCAAAGCTCTCCTGTCCTTGGTCGTCACGGTCTTAGGGTATGTGCCATATCTAAGCGATAAATAATATCATGATACCACGACGAGACCATCATCAAGCTCCACGACTCGTCAATTAAGCAACAATAAGCAGGAACACTTCTAGTCTCCAGCTGGCGAGGCGGTACCACACCTTCGGGAATGTCGATCATGGAAGCGAAGTAGCCAAGCATCGTAGGTTTTGCACTCGTGGAACGAGTGTAGCTCAAGTTGTCAAATCTCTCGACTAACAACTCTAAATAAGCATGATATGGCCTAAGCTTCATGTATCTGGTTTTCCAATCACCTTGGATTTGTCTAATCACTAGATTAGAATCAATGAATGTCTCCATCCTTATAATCCCGAGCTCAAGTGCAGTCTCTAACCCAAGGATACATGCCTCATACTTAACAATGTTGTTAAGTAATGGGGATAACGATCAAAAAGGTAAGCAGACTAATCTCAGGATATGATCACCATGTGGAGAAATCAATAGAACACCTATCCATATCGAATGGTTAGGCGCACCATCAAAGTACATCATGGCCAGACCAAACTAATTCGCCCTGCGATCTCACTCTAATACGGAAAATCATCATCGATCACTCTCTTGTCGGAAGCTGATGAGGCTAAGTGATATGCTAACACACTCCCTTTTATAGACTTTTGAGTGACATACTGAATATCAAACTCTATCAAAAGTACAAGCCATCTCATAAGTCTGCTTGTCAAAACAGTCTGTCAAATAGATATCTATAAGGATCTAAACGAGAAATAAGTTGCACGGTCTGTCATGTAATGTATCAATCTCCGAGTGGCCCAAACCAAAGCTAAGAAGAAGCTCTCAATCATAATGTACCTCGTCTCATACTCCAACATTCTCTTACTCAGATAATAGGTAGCTCGCTTCCCTACCGAATCATCAATTTGGGCTAGCATGCACCCTAAAGCGATATCTGAAATAACGAGCTATATGAGAGGTCGTCCAGGGCATGGGAGGGTACCCAAAAATAGGAGGAGAAAGAAAATACTCTAATCGCTCCAAACTCCCTTGGCGTGATCATCCCAAACCTTGAAATTTGTTTTTGTTAGTGATGTGCCCTAGGGCAATAATGTAATTGTTATTACCTTCATATTTCAATTATAAAGAGGCATTTTCATTATCATCTTACATTTCTAATTTGGTGATTTACTCCATGAATAGTTGATTTCACTTATGGTCATCTAGTATGTGACTTGATAGTAGAACCCTGGACTTCAAATGGAATACTATTCTAAATTGTCTTTGGTCGTTCATTATTGGTGGAGCAATAGTGAATTAAGACTATTATGGAGTTTGACTGATGATCATGTTCTACTGATCATGCATATATGATATTAAGTCAACTCATAAGTACATGTTGGTGAACATTGTATTGGATCGACCCATCATGAGAATACTACATGGATTATAAGTCACAAGTACTTCTCATAATAATAATGTCTTCTTTTGTCCTTAAGACCTAACACACCACTATAGGTCCTACGCCCAGGAGCTTTATGTTTTGACACAGTTCAACATCATCTGTAATAGGGTGGTAATACAGACTGTAGAGAGATGAAAGGGATTTGTCCCTCATTTTAAAGAGATATCCTTGGGCCCCTCGACATGTGAGACTGGAAATTACATGGCCATGCTCAAATGAATTAATAAGGGTTATTAATGTCATTTGTATTATCATTTTACATGGAGATCGAGAAAATTGCATGATTGAACTTTACAAGGGAGACATAGTCCATGCCTTGTGTTCAATTAGGATATCGTGAGACAAAGGGACTATGACATTTATTATGGATTAGGTTATGTCGGGCTATTGACATCCACATAATTTGGGTGGTCATAATGCCTTGCTAGAGGCCGCTTATGATCCATGGGCTCAAAATAAGCTTTTGAGCCCACTTCCAATATTATGTGGACCTACAGGGTCACACACATAAAATGGGCCGGAAACCAACCCTTGGGCCTAAAATTGGTATTTAAACCTAAGGGATCCCTATGCGGATTCATTCATTCATTTTTCACAATTGAGAGAGGCGGCTAGGGGTAGCACACTTGTTTCTCTCAGTTTCTGAAGAAGGCTCGTTCATGTGGATAGCTATAGAGGGTGGAGAGATCCGCTGCGCCTTTCAGTTCGACAAGAAAGGTTTGACGCACACATGACGCTACGGCACAAGGATCTTCCAGTGAGAATAAGGTATTCTTCTATCCCTGAATCACTTGATCGGATCACATGTGTAATACCCCAAATTATATCCTGACAGTTTTATAACATGTTTAGGGTATAATAAAAGTAAATGTATATTTTTTTTGGAATAAAATAAGCAAAACCCGGAATTAATCTAAGGGTCAAGGGTAAATTAGTAATTTACCAATCCAAGACTTAAAGGTCATAAGATGAAAAGACTATATGCTAAGTTAGAAATTAGATGAGTTGATTTGAGAATAAAAGGAAAATGAAGGACTAAGTTGCAAAAGCCAAAAATTAAGCCAAAAATGGGATAAGACCAAACATGGTCATAGAATTCCCATTTTGCTTAGAAAAAGTTTAGGGCATTTATGGTGGGAGAAGAAGAGAGAAGAGAAAGGGGAAGAAGAAGAGAAAAAAGAAAGAAGAAGGAAGAAGGAAAGAAGAGAAGTTTAGAATTTAAAGTATGGATACTAGTTAGATTGTGTACTGGAATATATTGTATGGATTTGTATGGAATTCATATGGGGTTAGAATTTTCCAACCTCTTTCTTTTGTCTATATGTAGGTTGAGAAAGCTAACTTAAAAATGTGTTTAGTTGGTGTGGTCCTCAATGGAGGAAAAATTTATATAGAAAATGTTGGGTTTTTTAGGGGAGATGTTGTAGTTTTTTAAAGCCCATTTTTGTTTGACCATCTCATCCAAATTGGGTGATTCAAAATTCTAGGTAAAACTATATTTCTGGAGAACAAATATCCGCCTTGAAATAGGACTATGCAAATTTACAGTTCATGCAGAATTTATGGATCCCAGTCTTTCACTGCTAAATTCATCAAGAAATTTAGGTTGCATGACAATTTGGTTGTTTTGACATTAGTGATCACAGTTGTTTGGCCATAACTTGGCCGCCATCATCAAACCAGGTGATTCAAAATTTTCAGGAGTAAAATGGGCTATAGGAGGAACAATCTCCTTGAAACTAGGTGTATCTGGTGGACCGATTTTGAGAAGTCGTCGGTACAGTTGTTTTGACGTTAAGTGATTCTGGATTTGTTTAGGCCATAAGTTGAGTTTCACTCATCCAATTTGAGTGATTCAAAATTCTGGATAAACCATACTTCTATGAGAACAAATCTCCTTGAAATAGGTGTCTTCAAATTTACACCCCATTGGACCCAGAAAATTTGTCTAAAAGGGGCTGTTTGCTGAGAATAGTTGATAGTATATGAAATAAGAAAATGCAAAGATAAGAGTAAATGATCGTAAATATAGCATATATGATTGCAGAATAACTCAATGGATATCGGGATATGAATATGTACTTAAAATAGAAATAAAATGTGGATTAATGCCTTAAAACACGATGAGGGATAAATGAGCATACTATGGGAATAAAGTCTCTGATGCTCTTGATCGAGTTATTTAGATTAAGGTCATTACAGCGCCTTCGAGCCCTTATAGAGGTCATTGTATTGTACAATGATAATAGCGCCTTCGGGCCCTTATAGAGGTTATTGTCTTGTATTATGGTAACAACGCCTTCGGGCCCTTATAGAGGTCATTGTCTAGTACAATTATAACAGCGCCTTCGGGCCCTTATAGTTTCCCGTATCCACTTCTAAGGTATATGCAAACATGAAACATGAAACAAATGACAAGAATATGCAAATGACATGAATATGATAAATGAAATGATATGAGAAACATAACACTACTATGTGATGACAAGTATACTATGACAAGAACATGAAACAAAGTGTAAAATAATACGAAATGTATATGAACAATGATAAGAAATGAAACATGATATGATAAGTAAGTATGAGATATGTATAAGCATGTGTAAATGATATGTTTGAAATATGTACATGCATGTGTCTAAATGATGATCCTTGGCCAAATTAGATCAACGGTATTATTCAGCTAAGCTAGAAGCTTGAATGCGGGTGTTTCATCAGTGTGGGTATAGAAGAAGGAAATGAAAGACAGGGACAATGCGCATCGGCAACATGGTCAAAAATGCAACTTTAGATTGTACTTGAAGACCTTTTGGTCTATTTTGTACATGTTTTTTTTTTTTTTTAAACAATGTAAAAATTGTAAATGTTGAACACTTCCTTTTATGGAGCTTAAATATATTTTCTAAACCGCTGCTACATAATATATTTCAAGTTAAATGTTTAACAGTATATGAATGAACAAGTTTATAGTAAACAAAAAAAAATAAAAAAGACACCCTCGCTTGACATCAGGTGCCAGGTTGGGGGCGTTACAACATGGATCCTTGGTCGAGTTAGAAAAAGGTGAAATTTTTAATTTTTCCGTTGTGTATGTATGATTAATCGCCAGTAGAAACCCAACAGTTTCTTCCTCATAAGTCGGAAGATAGGCTCATAAGTGTTTGTCAGTCTAACAATAAACCTGCTAATATATTGCAACCTACCCAAGAAACCCTAGATCTCAGTCTCGGTCTGTGGTGAAGACATGTCAAGGATAGCTATGATCTTATCAAGATCTACCTCAATACCTCTCTCACTAATCATGTACCCAAGAAAGCCCCCAAAAGTGCACTTTAGGATTCGCCTCAATCTAAAGCATCTCGATCCCCTGGAATAGCGCTCAGAGCCTGCCTTCTGCATATGCCTCCTATCACGGACTTCATAATCATATCATCCACATAGACCTCAACATCCCTATGGTACCATGTCATGAACAAATGTAGTAGTCGCCTCTGAAGCAGTGAGCACCGCTCTTCAACCCAAATGGTAATAGACCCATATAACAAAGAGGGTGCCCCACTAAGGATAAAAGGTGTCTTCTCCCCATCTCTCGTGGAGCCAACATGAATCCAATATAACCGCAGAACATCCATGAAAGACAACATTGTATGCCCTCGTGAAAAGTCACAACACCAGCATGTCAATATGTGAACAGAAAACTAACCTGGTCAGCCTCTTGGCTGAGATTTCTAAAGTCCACACACAATAAACTCTAACCTTGCCGCCCTTTTCTAATAATGATCTCACACGCCACAGCTAACCACTGGATATTGAACACCATGAGAAGCCAACACTAAGTTGCTTTTCTCCTCCTTCCTTGCAAACTCAGCCGAGAACTGTAATAACCTCAATTTTTGTAACCGGTTTTAGCATGTGGGATAAATGGTAGATGATCTTTGAATTATGAAGGGGTGAGGCACAGCATGTCCTCATGACCACAAAGCATCCAGAGTGTGATCTGTGCTGAAGCGAAATATCCCTCTCATCTCTGGACAAAGAGTGGTATCGATCCTCGCTCTCTCTCAAGTGAGTCCGCTATACGAGAACAGTTGTCTCAGGTCATCGAAGGTGAAACATATGATGTGTGATCTGAGTTCTGATATTCACTTCTTCTTCAACCTCAGAGCAGGAGCTCGTCATGATAACATGAATCTGTGATGTGGGTGAATGAGGTGCACATGCATCAATATTATCAATAAAAGAGACAGGTGAATTCTCGAAAATGCTCAAATCCATAAATGAAAAGGCAAGTACATCATCGGGCGTAGAGCCAATCCAGGCAAATATCAAAGAAAGCGGTGGGCCACTAGAATGGATATCCAGCATGTCATAGAATCGGAAGTCTGATACTGATAATAACATCATCCGTAATCGCATCATCATCTGGAGCAGGAGGAGCATCCTCATCATCTCTCAAAGAAAGCCTGAAATAATCGCGGAGTGTAAATTTGGCTCGGTGACTAACCATCTGAATTGGCTCCTTAACATAACCGTCAATACCCTCGCAATCAGCTATCTAGTTGGAGCACATAGTAGAGCTAGCTGGACGCCTAGGGAAGAAGGTGTCCAGTGGTTGTGCGAAACCTACTTCTTGACTAAAGCTATAAAGAAAATGATCATTCACCATCTTTGGATATTGGCATCAAACTCATCAATCGATCCACCCAAGGATACAATAGTGACTTTGAAGCCCTCGCAAAATAGTCGATCAACCTGGCCCCATGGGAGCCAAATAGGATAGTCAATGGAATGTGGTGAAATTGAGATCGTCTTCCTCACAGCTCATTTGTGCCATGATTAATCTACCTCCTCTGGTACAAATTTATGCCAAGGTGGGTCATGGTCGGAAACTATGATAAACTCGTTATGAAGCCATCTTGATAGCCTTCTAAACCCATACCAGGCATATGACATACTCTTCATCATGTCAAAACGGCCCAGGTTTCTATCTTGATCAAATGACATAGAGTGCCAGATCTCTGACAAAATCCCCCAACTCCCTTGATCGTACCTAATCAAAGTGAATTTGGTCTGGCAAATCATCACCCCAGCTAATCTCGATGCGACTCCGAAAGTCAAATCTGCCTCTTTGTAGAGGAAATAGTGATCACTCGACCATCATGAATGAACTTCACCTTCAAATGAAGGTAAGATGGGATAGCCCTAGCACTATGAATCCATGGGCGGCCTAAGAGTAGGTTAAAGGATACAAAGATCCTCAAAATCCCGATAGAACTTTGAAAAGCAGGCGGCGATCATGACTAAAGGGAAGTCGAGATTTTATCACCTCTACATGAAATACGATCGTAAGCTCTCCTTTATGCATGTAGATGGCTCAAAATCTATGGGCCTATATCCTAGAGCGATAACAGTGGCAAGAGGACAAACATTTAAGGCAGATCCATTGTTTAAGAGGACAGACGGAATAGGACGACCTAAATAACCAACTAATATATGCAAAGGTTAAGAAAGTCAGTAGTGCAGTGACCTTGGAGAATGTCGTCCTCGGAGAAAAGCAATCTGGCCAGCTTGACCAGCGGTAGGCTTATGTATGGGCCCTTTAAGCGATATGGTCATAGTAATAAGGCTGAATCAGGCTCAAAGCCTTAATAAAGTCTCTCTATGGGTGGTAAGAGGGGCTAACAAACTCCAATGAGATCTGGTGTGCTGGACCCCCTGGATCCATGGGCCGGCGCTACTCTTTTAGTGAAGAAAATGTGGGTTGATTTTGAGATTTTGAAAATCGTCCCCGAGGAGGAATGAGTTTTCTTTGGAGTGCGCCTTACTTTTTGTTGTTATTTTATAGGGAAAACCAGTAGAACAAAAAGCCCCACGATGACTCTGGTATGGAAAAGCGTGCAGAAACTAGATTTAAGTGCAGGATCAGTTACTGTCGAAATTACACCTCATGCAAGGGTGGCACCCTCTATAGGCAGAAGACTCGGTCTCTCTTAATTAATTGGGTATGTATGGGGCATATGGTTCATAGATCGGATAGTCTCCTGGGCTAAACATACAACTTAGATCGAGACCAACCTAATTTAGTGTCTAGCATGCTTAAAACCTTTCGACCAAAGGGCAAATGGCGGCGTACTTTGTGGTCCTAATGGCGTTACTGCAAGGGAAAGTTAGTTGCACATTTTGAGCATACAATAATTTCTCAAATTAGATATCAAAGAAAAGAGCCAAGAGAAACCATGCAGCATCCCTCAGCACTCATTGATGCTACCACTCTTTGTGCAGCATATATCTATTCATCGAAAAGCAGGCTCAACAAAACCTAAGATTAATGGTGTAATAATCACCCTTGGACTCATATAGGTCTGATTCTTAAGAATCCAAGGTGAACCACGATGCCCCGAACTAAACCCCATTTAGGACCCTAAACATATTTCACACTGATAAGATGATGAGCAGGACTCACAGATCACGGAGCTGAATTAAATTGAAATCGGGCCGACCCTTGCAAAACCGAAAAAGTAAAAATTTGATCCGGTTCTCAGCCGATCGTCGATTGAGAACAGTGCGAAATTTTAGAACATTCATATAAATAAAGAACCAAAATACAAGCGATTATTAGTTCAGGCACCTATTGACTAAGGAGGCGGGCACCCAAACAAAGCAAAGTACCCAAACTTCCACTCAGAAAAATGAACCCGATGAGGCCCCGGGTGATCAGGTTTCCTGACAGTCAAGTAGGTTGAGGAGAACTCTCAAAGAATTTTCAAAAACCTTCTCTGAGTCAGGGATCCAAAAAACAAATCCAGTGAAAACCATTTTCTGAATGTGCCAGCTAAGCGGCTGCGAAGACCCAAGCGTTGTTCCGGCCAAGTGATTCGATGAAGCCGGTTAATCTGGTTTTCCAACCGATCCATCGGGTTGAAGGCTCAAAAATTTTAGAACCAACTTCCTCGAAAAGTGAGAATCTAAAAAACAAACATGATACAAATCCAACTCCTAAATGGCTTACGTGTAAACACCAAATGGTGCAAAGACTAAGCAATTTATTTCGTGGCCCAGGTCGATGAACTTGGATGATGGTTTCCCAGTACTGGCAGTTAGGAAAACTCTCGAAATTTTTTTCAAAACCTTCCTCAGATAATCAGGAATCTAACAAAACAAACGGAATTTTCAAATCCGACTCCAGGTGACTAAGAAGCAGAGCACAAAGCGGTGCAAAGACCAAAAGCTACTTGGGTCGGCAAAAGCGATTGAACGTTTGATTTGGATTCTAACTCGATCCCGGCCGGTTGAGAGAGACTCTCAAATTTGTCAAAACCTTCCTCGGTCAAAAATTTGAAAAAAACAAGCGGTACAAATCCAGGCTACGAATGGCGGGAGGCAGGCACAAAGCGGTGCCTGGTATCATACGGTTTAAAACAACAAAAGCGAAAAGCATAAAGAAATGGGAGAAGCATATAAATTTCGTACAGCAAGATTCAATATTCCCTTTTTCTTCTTTCTTTCCTTCTAAAACCAGGTATCCCTCTTCAAATCCGTTGAACTCTCTTTAAAGCTCTGGAGAGACCCACCTCGATTTAGATAAACTCTCATTTCCTCATTCTCCCTTTTTCTCTCTTCTTTCTTCCCTTTTTGTGATCACCTCTCCACGTTTTTCTTCTATTTCCTCTCCCTTTCTCCTCACAGGCCCATCCATTTTGCACACCTTCAGTCTCGGGAACTCCCCCCTTAAGTCTCGAACTTCCCCAGCTTCATAAACACTCCTTTATTCCCAAGGTCCATAGCTGGCCACATTTATTCCTTTGCATAACCACCAAGTATCAAGTGGTTTAAATGAGTTCTGACAAACCCGTAACATAGTCGGCGGATCCAACCATGCCTAGGGCCGATCATTTGGGGCTTATGGGCCTGATCCATATAGGATTTAGCCACCAAAATCACCAAAATTAGCGCCTGCATAAGCTAGCTCGTCTGCCATTTGTACAATTCCCAAGCTGATCGATCGATTGAGAAAAAAATCTAAGGGATTTGAGAATATTTCTTGAAGAATAAGGAGTCCATGAAAAAAACGGTCACTTGATTAAAATTAAGTCAAGGAGATATGACCAAAACAAGCCTTAGTGCTCGGGTCGAACTGCTCTAATGTGAACTTCCAATTGAAATCAATTGAGCTGGCTGGTCCGGTTTCAAGCCCGGATTTGATTAATTTTCAAAAATTCTCAATTTTCAGTTATATAATAGGTGATCCGAAAAGAAAGCGGCGCTCAATTCGGTCGAATGAAGGAGATATGATCGAAAGCAAGGCCCAGTGCTCAATTCGACATACTCCAATAAACTCACAGTTAGACCTTTAAACCATAAGAGGCCCCACTTGCTTCCTATGGCACGATGCGATAACTAAAAAAAAAAAAAAGCCGATGACATAAGATTAAACTACATACGCACTCGATGGACCATACTGCAGGCCACGAGGCTAGAGGCAGGACTAAACTAAAGGCCCCAATGGTCAGTATATGAGAGCGATGGGTGAGGTCTGTGACATAAGGGATAAATGCAAGTGGGACAGAGTGGGGTCTGCAAATGTACACTCTTACAGTAGGTGAATGAGCAGGTGTATCGTGGAGTTCGGGAAGTCTGGCAGTGCAAGAGTAGAAATGAACTCTGTAGTGAAGAACCAGGATGACCGACAATTTAGTCCCCTTACCTGAGTACTAAAGGTTAGACGAGTCACTTAGTTGAAAGGACTTAGAAAACCGAATGCGATGCTTGGGAATATGAGTGATGCAGGCGCAATCTGGAAAGATAAAAAGAAATCCGAGGGGCGTCTTGGAGGAAGGTGAGAAATCAGGAAGCAACTAGGATAAGGAGTCAGAAGACAGAAATCTGCAGGAAAAGGGTTAGATCAGTGAGTATACATGCTCGAAGTTCAGTTTTCTGAAAAATACTTAAAATAGTAATTCGGTAAAAATCAAAAATTTTTTAGATCTCGGATAGTGAAAGCCGGACTTCAGATTGGAATCGTCTCTCGTGAAATCTAGCTACCCGTTGAATTTTGTTGAATTCGAGCGTTCGAATTTCCCGTTTTTCGAGGCCGCGTGCAAGTGCAGTAAAGCGACATGAGAGACATGTGATGTGACAAGAGTCACCTACTACGTATCATATGACATGTTGCATGATTAGTGAGAGGATGCAGGATGAATGATTGAGATTGTGCCAGTGTCAAAATCGAGAAAAGGGACACATTGGGAATTAATGGAAAGTTTAACAGTGTGAGACAAATGAATGGTTAATGCCATACAAAAAAGAAAAGCGTGCAGGAGAGCAAAAAGTGGCAGAAAGTTGGGTTTGAAATTACAGAAAGTGCCGGCTTCTCTGGATTTAAATTTATTTAGACCGTTAGTTCCGACGGGCTGAAGTAAAGTTGCTCTACTTAGCGGCGAGGAAATACAACATTAGGCACGATTTTGGTGGAGTTAGACAACTCCAAGAGGGGTAAGGGATCTTTTCCTACTCGTGTTATTCTTTGGCTAAAACCATGTAAATGTAGTTAGAGGATGTTAAGGGCTTGGATTATTGTGTTTTGAAGTCTGGCATTTAGATCAGTGGAGAAAATCACGTTGTTGTGGCGTGACGGTGCCAGCAGAGGTTTTTGTTCATGTGAATAATGACGTGATTTTTAGGGTGATTTTTTATGATGTATTTAAAGTTATTCAAAATGGGTGCTTGTGTTTGTTAATTAAGTATGTGAGGCTAATTTTAGTGTTATTAGTTGTAATTTGCATAACATGATTTATATTGATTAATTATGTTAGTATATACACATGTTTATATATTAGCATGAGTTTGTTGGGATTGACATCATGCATGCCAACCTGTTGGGCACCCTAGGAATGTTAGAGTGAGTGCATGGCAACGAAAGAAAACAAAAGCAGCGTTTGTAGAGGAATTTCAACGGAAGATTTTCCAAGAATTGCCTTGGAGAGTTGTCGATAGATCACTTCGGATGGGGACCAATGGCTGTTTTGAGGAGGCGTTATCCGACGAGGTCGCCTCGGAGGGTAGTCAATATATTCACAGAATCTACCGGTAGTAAGTTTTTCGATAACAAAAAGCTTTTGTTTTGGCTGTGATTAGCATTGGCTTAGGCATGTGCGGGGAGGCGTGAGGACTCGAGACATGGATTAGTCGTATGAGCTGTTTGAGTAGGTTAAGTATGATTCTTGGATGTGATTGTTTGTAGTGGCCTTGTGCACTTAGGTGGGAGTGGCAGTGAAATTATCAGCTCTTGGGCTTTGTACCTGTCGGGGATCAACTGGCCCCAGTCACGTGGGTGTAATACGAGGAGGACGACGCGCACTAGAGGCCGCATTTAGAAGAAAGCTGGGTTGTGGCTTTGGTAGAGACTTTTGTATAACATGTATTAGAAATTGTACATTTTTAATATGTTGAATAAAGAAGTAATTTATTAAATCTTTGAACTATTGTATGTAAGTTGATGTATTTTGTGAGTATTAATGCAGGGAGACTAAGTGGCCATTATTTTACTGCATGGACCACTGTGTAGTCATTATAAATTGTTAGAGATGGAGTTTTCTACCTTGGGTGACTTTTGTACAAAGAAGACTACACTTGGGTGTTCCATAGTGGTGTCGGAACACTCGCATCCTGAAGTATTCGGTAGGTTGATGGGTTGTCATGGACCCCAGATTTTGAAGTCACGGTGTCGAAGGTGGGATCTTTGAGTCACCAGAAAATGTGGGATCAGGGCCAGTGTCGAAGGTGGGGATCCAGGCAAATCTCTTTCTTTGGAAGAGGTGGGATCTGTGATCTGGAAAGGTGGGATCGGTGATCTGGAAAGGTGGGATCCCGATCCAGTCTGAGAAAAGGTGGGATATGGGAGTAGCGGAAGGGTGGGATCGAATGAATTACCGGAAAAGTGGGATGGAATGAGTCTTGGAAAGGTGGGATCAGGCCCGAGTCTAGGAAAGGTGGGATCTGGCGAAGTGCGAAAGGTGGGATTAGTTGGAGTATCGGAAAGGTGGGATCCTGAAGGAGTATCGGAGAGAAAGGTGGAATCAGGGTAGTCTACGGGAGAAAGGTGGGATCCATTTGATCTGGGAGGAAAGGATTCAGTGAATCTTGGGAAAGGTGGGATCAGGCTGATCACCAAGAAAAAGTAAAAATCTGAAGAGTACGGAAAGATTGGGATCTGAGCGATCTGGAAATGTGGGATCAGGGTGATCTGGGAAGGTGGGATTCGGGAGATCTTAGAAAATGTGGGATCAGAGTGATCTGAGAAAGGTAGGATCGAGGCAGAATCTTGGAGAATGGTCAGGGAGGAAGTGGAAGGTGGGATCTGGTGATCTGGAAGGTGGGATCAGGCAATCTGGGAAGTGGGATCCGGTAGTCACAGGAGATGTGGGATCGAGGCGATGGGAGTAGAAATGATGAGTACTAGATATACAGGGAATCAGGAATCACAAAATAGGAATCCCGGTAAGATGTTGAAGAAGGAACTGAAACAAGCTCGCAAGTAAACAAACTCAGGAAAGGTAGGCCCTAGTACTTAGCGTCGGGAGTACGCGACAAATGACTTTTCGAATAAACCGGAAATCAAACACAATCATGACAAAAGAAGAGGATGCGGTATGACAATAGATATTACCCACAAAATGACAAGCGAGAAGACAGAGCTTAATAACAAGACGGAAATAAAGGGTACCCTGTAGGACAATCACAAATGTGACCAGGGGTGAAAGAAAGGTTATGCCCCGTCTAGATATCAACGCCATGTGAAATCCATGCTTGCACATGTGGTCAAGTGTCGAAATTTGAAAATATCATAATCATTCATTCATGAAAAATCATCATTTTATTCCATTTAAAGCGTGGGTATGCCCCAGTGTGCACATCGATATGCAAGTACCTGATAGAAAAAAACTGCGAATAAATTTTGAAGACCTGATATTCAGCTTCGCTGGCAAAGTAGCATATGGGGGTGCGCCGGGCGTGCACCCTGCGGGATTGATAATGCCTACGTGAATCTAACCCCAGGCTAGCCCTCAGAAGCACTCTGTTGTATGAAGAAACCCGGCTGCATGTGGAGCATACTCAAAATTTATTGCCAAAACATCTTTAGGCGAAATGGGCTGCGGTGTACGTAAATGCGAGCCAGTGCAGCATGAAAGGATGGGGTATGCCATGGTGTGGGCGTGTCGAAGCATTAAACTATTGGGCTATCAGCGGTCAGACTCTCTCGTATCATCATGTCTAATCATGGACCTGAGGGTAAGCAGAACTAAATGGAGGAAGCAATATGTGACCCTGCGATACTTCCAAGAATAGAGACTTCATCGGCATCCGGTACTTTCAGTCGGTGAGCTGGAACTGTCATATAAATTTAGCACAGAAAACCAAGCCACCGAGATCCTCATGGTGCACAAAGGACGGTCTTCTGACTCGGATTTGTAATGTAGGCCCGGGGGTGAAGGTGAATGACATGATGAGAGCAAAGTACAAATACCCGATAAATACTTGCCCGAACCTATCACGGCGCAATGTCGTATATCAAAGAATCATGTGAGCAAGGTGACTCAACCAACATCCAAATGAGCAGATGTCAATGACAGAGTGAAGTACTTTTGAAAGGACAACGTTGTAGAAGCGGGAACTGACGATCAATAAGAGTAGAAAGAGGCCGAAAGGGATAAGAAAAATGATGAATGGATAAAAGCAAAAAAAAAAGAAGAAGAAACAAGAATTTGAGATACAAATGTAAGCGATGTGTGATGGCAGACAACTCATCCCGGGAGCCTTGAGTCGAGCAAGTCACTATAAGATGGGAATTGGTGATACGGAGTGACCAGTCTGAGGATCTAGTGCAAAGCAATCCAAACCTTATTCCCAATGTGTTGCAGATCCATGGAGAAAAGATCGTACAAGTGCTCTCATGACTTTAGAGGAATAATAAATCTCTCGAACCCAGTGACCTTTGGTATTTCAAATATATTAAAAGAATACCAAACAAACAATATTTATTTATTTATTTATTGTTTTTGTTTTGTTTTTTTTTTTTTTTGCGTCGAACCGCCAAAGTAGGTCGAATGCCATACTAACACAGTCCAACCAAAAGAACCTCAAACCTCCGTCCGTTGACCCCTCAACCTAAGAATCCCTTATGAAACCTAGGCGGAGAACTGAAGGTGCGAGAGCAAACATGGCGGTAGCTGCAGGGTAGAAGCACATCATCATCATACAAAAGGAGATAAAATTAAGCGAATACAAGAGATGAATTGAAACTAGACTCAAAAGGCGAGGCCAGGGTGTAGAGATGCAAAATGGAGAAGAAAGGAAACATACGTGATGAGAAAGAACAAACGAGAAGAATGACCTGATACTCATAATGCTCACGGATCCAATTAATAAAATAAAAGCGCCACGAGGGCGGGCCCCTGACCCAGTGAGAAAAAGTATGCAAGGTTGAATGAAAGGAGCCAGGAGGCCATAATAAATATTGAGGCTCAAAGGGCTAGCAATAGGATATATCAGTAACCATGGGTGTGCAATAGGAATATGGCTACTCCCAAAGTGATGGCCGCCATCCTGCGATGTGATCTCACGCATAAAACTTCTTTGGTGATCCACATTGATTGGCTCGGTAGACTTATTTCCGTCAGTCATCGGCCAGTGCTCCTCTCAAGTCGGATCTCGAGGATGACATAAGGCCAGCTCAATTCGATTCTGACTTACCTGCAGGTCGTTGATCAATCCCACGGGGACCTTGAGACTAAGGTCGCCTTTTTTGAAACTGTAGGCTTGACCACTTTTTCCTAAATGTACATATCATTTCCTCTTATAGAGCTGAACATGTCTGCTGCCCTCAATCTCCTCTCATCGAGGCTGAAACTCTAGGATCATGCCGAGATTGAGCCCGCTCCAGTCTCGAGATATACGATACTCCTGTGCTCCTACCAGGATCCGTCGATTTCAGCGGGCGACCAACTGCCTCAATTGTGCTCTGAAAGAGTAGGTGCTTGACGGTTGAAGTGCGAAAGATGCATCAGATATTTACAATCTGAAAGGGAGATTCTCTGGCAAATCCCTAGAAGTCTGTGTCTTTCTCAAAATCCTCTTGATAATCTTATTTGGCCTCATTGCCCATTCAATCTGTGTGCTTCATGTCACGGATTGATCGATGATCTTGCCCCGAATACCATACTCTTGGACCCGGTGTATCCGCCTTTGAAATGCTCCCTCTATCTAAGATCAACTCATGAGGACCCCATATCGGTGAATATTGATCTGATGAATTTGGCCACTGTTGCTGTCGATCGGCATAAGAAATGCTTCCACCACTTAGTGAAATAATCAATAGCGACAGGATGTACTCATGCCTTTGGAAGACTTGGGTGAGATCTTCCCGATAATATCAATACCCCGTCACCCAGCGGCCAAGGGGATGTAAGTGCATGCAGCTCGGAAGGTGGCAACGTGTATCAGTCTATGTGCATTTGACACTCGGTTGTCTTCATTGTAAATGATGTCTCATTGGTCATTAAGTAACCGATCCTCGTGATCTTTCCCCAGCATTGCATGTGGCGTCCTATGTGTGGGCCCGGACTCAGGCATGAACCTCTCTCATCCACTCGATTTGCGGAGGCGCGGTCAGACATAATAATAATCGATGTCCGGGTGATCTCCTATAAAGGGCATCCCATGGAAATAACAAATCCCAGTGGCCATTGTCTCATTTTCTATCCTTTAGTTATCGCATTGTTTGAGTTAAGCGCCACATGATAGAAATTTATAAATATCATGATACCATGGTAGCTAAATCCACGATTCTCAATATCTCAATTAAACATGATGGCGAGTGCGGACCTAGTCTCGATAGTGGTAATTACTGTCCTCCGACGGGGAATCTGACCCACGAAGCTAAAGGTGCATTGCTTAGCGTGACTAGCATTGATTCTGCCCTTGAGAAGCGCGAATGTATATATCTCGACTTGTCAAATCTAGCAACGATGGAATCTAGTAAGCATGAAGTAGGGCTTCAGCCTCATCCTCAGTCCCTCCGAGGATCTGCAGTATAGCTGCTAACTAAGATTGGAATCGCCCATGGATCTCCGACTATTGTCTCAAGATCTGGCGGTCTCTGGGCGTGTCTGAGCTCGTCACTAGGCCCCATATTCGTCCAGCGGTGATGATCAGAAAGTACTAATCGAACTGATCTAGGAATGCTTGATCACCACAATGGTGATATCAATAAGATACTATGCAAACCACAGGCGGTGGCGGCACCATCAATCATTGCGTCTGTAATCTGGTCGTTGAAACAGGTACTCGTCGGGGTGTTGTGAAATCAAAACACTGCAGCTAAGATTTTTAACACTTTGACCACCATGGACTATTAATTGATCACCGACCTTGCCATAAACTTGTGGAAATTATAATATGTGAAACCGAATCTCTTAAATAGTCATTTCCAGCTTTGTTTTGATTTGCTATTATGAGTGCAGTCGACAAGTAGTAAAATGGATTTAAGTCCAGATATCGATCCACGAGAGATCTCCAAGAATTTTAAATCCATTCACCACTGACTACTCTCGACCTCCTGCCCCTATTTGGGCTGTGATAAGAATGATAAGTAAAGTCCGGCGTGAGATCTTTGAAAATTGAAGAACAAAGAAATAAGCTGAAATAACTTGACAATGGGAGATAAGAATAAGAATAATGAATTTCTAATAGAAATGGAGAATCTTTGAATGATTATCCTCAAAGACACATCAATAAAACGATTTATAGTGAACTATCGATTTCTGTAGTTAAATGCGGTAAATTTCTTGATTAACTCAAGTTTCCAAAATCTTATCGAGAACGGTGTAATTATGAATTTGGATCTCTCACAACTCCATTTCATTATCTAATTGCCTTCTGATTTTCAAACCAGGAATTGAATAACCATTCCAAAAAGGACTTTGTAATACGGGTATTTTTCTTTTACAATACTTCATACCCATTTTACGGATCAAACCTTAACTCCCAAGTTATTTGGCTACAAGGATATACAACTTCCATTTCTCCTCCTCGAAATTGGGGATAGATCAACCTTCTCGATTAGATCTCGCCTAACACGGATTGACTCACTATCCTAATTGAGGCTAACTTTGCTTGTTTAAGTGGATAACTCATCTAACTCATTCTTGACTTCAAGTGAGAAGAGATTTATCCAAGTGAACTTGCAAAGCGCAAAGATCCCTAATAAAGCAGTTAGTATACTCAAAGAACTAGACGCTACTCCCTAGGATTGTCTTCCCCCGTGTCACGCAGAGGACTTCTTTGAAATCGTGTGGTAATGACGCAATTTAACGGTATAAGAAACTCGTATTCATCCAAAATCAATAAAACTAAATCAAGTAAATTGCAAACTCAAATTAACAAACTCGTTAGAACGACTACGTGAAAGATAAATTCCGACGATAACGCCCAATTACTGTGCCGGATTCCTCAATTACTAAATTACACGATACACAAAGATTCCTCCGATCATAAGAAAACTCGCAGTTGAAATCGAACAATCGGCCTGCAATTCCGTCTCGAACTTCAAACATTCCGTAGTAATTTGAAAAGAAATAGAAATCGTGATTCAGCTTCGCCTAAAACGATAACATCCGGGATTTTAAAATACAAATCGAAATGAAAATACGAAAACATAATCTGCCTCTAAAACGATGGGAACAACAAATAAAATAAAAAAAAAATAAAGAAAAGAAAGAAATGAGCCAAAGAATCCAGACCTCTGCCAGGCGTACCTAAGCTACTTGAATGAGCTGGATAGCCGTATTTATAGGTCTCCCCAATCAGCCCTAATCCCAATGTAGCCGGCCGACTTCGTGAGTAGCCGCCAGCCCGTTATCGCTCAAGTCGCGACTTCAGTTTCCTTGTCGTGACATCATCGAGGTCGCGACTTCGATCCCACGTCGCGACTTCAGTGTACACTATATAGCCTTTATTTAGTCATTCTTGATGTCGCGACATCACCATCTTGTCGCGACATCACTTCATTCCCTTGGCTGTGCTCCAATCGATGATTCGATGTCGCGACTTCAACTTCATCACGACCTCACTTTATGAAACTTCCTCCTTCAACTCGAAAGGTGTCCTATGTCGCGACTTCGACCTTTATGTCGCGACATCAAATTCTCCGGGCTTGCGCCTTCACTTGACAGCCTTTGATGTTGTGACTCTCGCAAGTCTCCACGGTTCGTTTCTGATGTCACGACATCGAAATGACCTCGCTCGCCCTTCGGGATGATCGCAGATGTCGCGACATCACGGCCCTTGTCGCGGACATCCATTCTAGTTCCTTGCGCCTCAATGGTTGTTCCCGATGTCGCGACATGGGCCCAAGTCTCCGCACCCTTTCATCAAGTTGTCATGATGTCGCGACCTCGCTCTGTCGCGACATCGCCTCCCGGTACTGCTTTCCTCGAATCCGGTGTCCCCCGATGTCGTGACTTCAACCTCATAGTTTCAAGCCTTTAGTTGATCTCCTTGATGTCACGACTTCAAAGATTAAGTCTCTCGTCTCAGAATAAACTGGTTCTTGATGTCGCGACATCAGCCTTTGTCGCGACATCACCTTCCGCCGGCCGTAGTCGCAATGGTTACGACGATGTCGCGACTCCTCGATCTTCCTCTGGCCGCGACATCATTCCTTTAATTTCTGCTCCTTCTTCCGCTGCCTATACTGCGTTCCCTGTCACGACATGCCTCAATTTCTCTTCAATCTTCCCGAGGTCACGATCGTAACCGGACTGCAGATTCAAAATCTGCGATCGCGACTACGCTTTTATTATTTCGCTCATTAATTTATCATGAGACTTTTATTCCACTTATCGGGCCGTGATTTTCCATCTTTTCTTGCTTCCTTCCCCGCTACCGACAAATTGGTGAGTTTCTTCATAATTCGTATATTAAATATTTTAAATTTTAACTAAAAATCAAATGTAAAATGGATCAAAAAGAGATGACTTTAAGCTCATCGTAAATCATCGCCAATTAGTCTGTCATCTGATATCGTAAAGAAGCCAAATGATCTCGTAACAATGCTTCCTTTACCGATTTCGTGTCATATATCAATATCAAATCCTATCAATAAACTAACCATCTCATGAGCCTACCAATCAACAGTCGGTTGAACAAATATCTCAATGGATCCAATCGAGAGACTAAAAGTATGGAATACTCTGTCACATAGTGCCTAAGTCTTCTAGTAGCCCAAACCAACGCTAAATAGAGGCGCTCAATCATAATGTATTTGCACTCGTATTCCAGCATCCTCTTACTCAGATAATAAATGGCTCACTCCTTTCTTGAATCATCGAGCTGAGCTAACATGCAGTCCCCAAAGCCATCCGAACCGACAAATATAGAAGGTGGGCCGCCTGTGTGGAGGCACTAAAACTGGGGGAGAAAGTAAACATTCCTTAATCTTTTCAAAAGTACAATGACAATCATTATTCCAAACCGTAGGCTGGTTCTTCCTCAAAAGACGAAAGATAGGCTCGCATATGTCTATTAGTCTAGCAATGAAGCGACTGATGTATTGTAGCCTGCCTAAAAAGCCTTTGATCTCATTCTCATTCCTCGGAGCGGGCATGTCAAGTATGGCCTTGATATTCTCTGGATCAACCTCTATACCGCGCTCATTAACAATGTGACCCAACAATTTCCCAGAAGTTACCCCAAAGGTACACTTCTTGGGATTCAATCTCAATCTGAACTGTCGGATCCTCTTAAAGAATCTCTGCAATGCTGCTAAGTGATCTGCCCTGTCTCGGGACTTCACTATCATGTCATCCACATATACCTCAACATCTCTATGCATCATATCATGGAATAAAGTAGTAGCAAATTTCTTCCGATATGGCTCCCCGCATTCTTCAACCCAAATGGCATGACCCGACAACAGTAGGGTACCCCACTTTGATGAAAGAAGTCTTTCTCCATATCCTTTGGTTTCTACCAAAATCTGATTATACCCGAAAAACCTTAATCACGAAGGACAACATGTGGTACTCCCGCAGTTGCCGTCAACTAACATATCGATGTGTGGAGGAAAATCATCCTTAGGGTCGGGCCTTATTCAAATCTCGAAAGTCAACACAAACTCTAACTTTTCCATCCTCGGGGAACAAAGGACGACATTAGCCAACCACTGTAGATACTCAACTACTCGACAGAAGCCAAATACTGAGTTGCTTCTGAATCTCCTCCTTAACCTGCAAACTCCATCGAGGATGTAGTCTCATTAATTTTTGCTTAACTGGCCTAGCATATGGCAGAATGAGCAAGTGATGTTGAACTATAGTGGGGTCAAGGCCTGGCATGTCCTCATACGACCATGCAAATACATCCAAGTATGACCTGAGTAGTCAATCAATCCACTTCTCTCATCAGGAGATAAGGAAGAGCCAACTTAATCTCCCCTAGGGCCGATCCGTACACCAAAATCTATCAACTCAGGCTACCGTAAACGTGTAACTTTCTCTGGTCCTCCGTATCGCACCAGACTCGACTTACCACCCAAGGGGTCATTCAGGTCTCCCACATCATCAACATCGCATACATAAAAAGCGCGGGTACCGTGGTGTAATCAAAGGAAAATGTTGTGACACAAGGCAAATACTTGAAAATACTCATGTCATTATTACCATCAGAAATGTCATCAAAGCGGGTGACAAACCCGGACATAGTGTCAAAAGAAAGAGGTGGGTCCACAGAGTCGGACGCTCCCTCAACAGAAACAGTATCATGAGTAATATCAGTAGCAACAAGTCCATCACCATCAAACTCAAGCATAGAAATCCCAAACACATCAAAAGCATCGGGGCCTAGGTGAGGAAGCATCCGCATCGCGCTGTCGATCATGTTCATCACTGCAAGCGCCATAAAGTGTCAGATTATCGGGCAGATTAATCGAAACTCCAAACATGTCAAAATCAGAACGGCCCACGCGGGCCGTGGTTAAGATACGGCTTAGTTTCATCATGTCCATTGCATCCATATAAGTATCAGACAAAATCACACCATCGGGACCATCTCCCAAATCCATAGGCAGATCATAGTCAGGGACCTCCTCAGGAAAGCACATGGAAAACACACTGGCTTGATCCGGTGATGGGGGTGCACCATCTGCGCCGGTGTGGCTCATGGTTCGTGAACTCAAACACATCCGTCTTAGGCCTCGTGAATGCCTCTCACCTCACCGGGAACATGGTCAACCTTGCGCGGTGCATGCTCTGATCCTCTGGTAAAATAGTCAGCTAACTGAAAAGTTTATGGGAGAAGGGGGTAATTGAATGGAACCTCGGACAAGCGAGCTCTTACCCTATCTTGGCGCAGCATCGCCATGTGTCATGCATCATCCTCAAAAGGAGTGTAAACTTAATCCGCATATGGCGTCGCGGATCAATTGTAATAGTAAACTCGCGTTGTTCTTCTCGTGGCGACTCTAATCCCAAACCAGGCATATAAGACATGCCTCTCATCATGCTAAGAACTGTGCGTCATGATGTTGACCAAAGACAGAGCGGCGTCTATATTATCATCCTCTAAACCGATTAACCTAACTCGCTAAAAACAAACCTTGCCAAGTGCAAGTCGCCCTCATTGTGGATCGATTGTAACATCGCTCAAAAGAGGTAACAACATCTTTGTCGATCAGACAGGATAATGCGCCTCATGTATGAAACCCTCACCTCTCCCATTATGAAGATGGTATAGCACCCTATGAATCCACAAGGGTGGCCCAAAAAGGTTAAAGGGATGGATCGATCTCAAATTCGAAGAGTATGGAGTATCTGATCGGACCGATCATGACATGTGTAGTGAGAGTACCTAAAATCGTCTCTTAAGTCCCGTTATAAGCTCACTTCGCCTCGTATGGATGGCCCAAAAATCGGATGGTGAAAATCCCAAAGAATGGCGCAAGAACTGGGACAAACGTTATGGTGCCGTTGTCCAAGAGGGGACCCGACGGCACCCCACGACCAACAAGCAACATCGATGAACAAAGGACGACATGGTCCGATCCTCGTGGTAAATCGTTGTTAGAAAACACTATGCATGTAGCCCCATCCGCTGTCAGAAAGTGGATCAGTCCCCCTGGGGTGGTAGCAGTATCAACTCTAATATGACTGAGAGCTCTGATCAATGCATCTCTATGTGTGCTGGATGAGGCCAATAAGCTCCAAATGGAAATGCGGGCCTGAGTGGTGCGCAGCTGGCGCAAAATCTCATCATCTTCCCTCTGAATCTCATCTCTAGCATCAATGCCAGCAAAAGGTCTATCAATAGGTGGGGGCTGAGCTACCCTCCCACTCCTCGTACACCCCACATCTCTATGCACCGGCCCAGTCCTCTCAGAACAAAATGAAGGGTGCCACGGAGAACATGCTGCCATATCGGCGATATTGTCAATTGGCCGAGGAACATCATCTGGAATCAATCTAAATGGCCTGGAGACCTGTTGACCATGGGTGTATCCACTAAAGCCTGAGTCTGCATACAAACAGATTGGCCGAGGAGCCTCTCCATCCCATCCCATCATGAATATCTCATCTCCTAAAAACTCAATCGAATGTATACCACCCAAGGGTGGAGGTATAGCTCTAGTGTCATGAGTGGGGAGCGGGTCTGTAGTCACTCCAGGGCGTCCCAAATCAACCAAACCCTGATCAATCAAGTCCTGAATAGCATGCCTCAATGCTGCACAACTATCTGTATCATGACCCGCTCTCTGATGATAGGCACAGTGAAGATCGGTCCTGAATCCGGGTGGGGTAGGCTATGGTGGTGGTCTAGGTGGTAGTGGAACAATCAAACCCCCTTCAACCAATCTCTAAAATGCTCGGCTCAATGGCATCCCGAGTTGTGTAAACTGCCTGGCCGGCCTCGATGGAGGCGGTGCTCTATAATCAATATGGTACTGCATGTGGCCTCCCGAGGCGCCCGGTGGTAGCATATATTGGCTATGGTGGCGGATAGATAAAGAGCCCAAATTCGCCTGAAAGGAGTAGCAGTTTGTACCGATCCCATCGTGATCATCCGTAAGGAGTGTCTGAAAACTGCCTTTGAAACGGAAGGTGACGTGGGGACCTGTGTCTTGTCATGCCAATGGCACCAACATCTAATGGTCTGGGTCCCGACTCCCGGCTTTTCCCCCCAGTCCGGGCGGGGAAGAGCTCCGCCGATAACTTTCAGATACGCCCCTCAATGCCATAGAGGGCCTGAACCAATGATCTAAAGTCTGTATATGGGAAGCCTATGAGATGCCTAGCAAAGTGGGGCTGAAGACTGCGCATAATCATGCTGATCTAATCGCGCTCTGAGGGTCTATCTATAATCTGTGCAATCTTCTCCGGGGCCGAGACGAATGAAGTGGACTGACATCTCGCTTCGCTCGAGGGCCTCTAACTCTCTGATACTTCACTACAATATTAAAAGAATACCGTCTCGATGTTCCCGTCCCAAATCAACCCATGTCCTACACCTCGAAGGGTCTAATGATGCAAACCAACGCTGAGCGGCACCACTCAACGACAGAGGAAAAAGCATGATCATCTGTGCCTCATCCAATCTATGCCCACGCATAACAGCGCTGTACAACTGTAAGTGAATACGGGGGCATCCTATCCCAATGTACCTCTCAATGTCCGGCATGCAGAACTCAACTGGCAAGGCTGCCACTGGAAGGTCATCATATCCGTCCCAACCTATAACTCCATGAGGAACATGCAGAGACCTGATCCTTTGCTCAATTCTATCGACACACCCCGGAAAAGGCAAGCCATCAATAATTGAGCGGGGCCACAATGTATCGTGGTGTGGTCTCAACCACCATGCAAGATAAATGCTCCGTGCCCCGTGGGGCTGATTGAATAGGTGGTGGTGGTGGAGGTGGAACTGTATAGTCCTGTTGTATAGTGGGTCCAGATGGTGGTGGTGGTGGTGGTGGTGGTGGAGGTGCAATAGAGTCATGCAGGGTGCTCCCCGAAATTGGCAATGGTTGGGCCTGATGCCCATCAATCCTCTGTCCCGGTCCCAATATAGCATCCCGGAGAGATGCCATGGTATCGGTACTGTACCCCAATTGGTCAACAAAGAGCGCATCGAGGGTCCATATCTCTATGATCTGATGTCTGCTCTAACTGACTGTGTGGATCTAAATCTCTAACAAGTCTACCTCCGATCCGGATCCAAGCTCGGGAACCTAGGTCGCTCTTAATCAACAATCCTACAAAGGAAAGGTCACTAAGCCTCACATTATCAATCCTAAATCATTCCAAAGAATGCAATCCCATAATGAAATCCTCTAAGGAAATGAGCTTACATGTGACATCAACAACTAATCTGATATGTGGCTCCACATGCAGGAGCGAGATTCTGACATGGTAATACCTTAGGGGTAAGGTGGCTCAAAAGCTAAAAAAGAGAAAAGGCAAGTCCTAAAAGGCTAGATGACCGTACCCACAAGGATACACAACCTAAGATCCTAATCAATAATCAAAGTGACGTACTGGCCACGTAGTTATCCATTAAATCTAGCTCAGGGCTATACAGGTCTTCATTGCTCGGACATCTGTCATCTCTATAATGCTCCCATACATCGATATAGCCCTTATGCTAGACCTTATTCCAAACCCCTAGTCGTTAGTTGGTAGACACTGAATGACTTAAAACATATAATCCATGAGGAATGGCCGATCAAGACAGGATCGGACGTAAGGATACACACGTGCCTCACAAACACAAGCGGCAAGGCAAATATGCAAGGAAGGAGCAAATATGCAACAAACAATCATGCACAAAGAGCAAGCCCATCACAAAATCTTTACACATTCCCGATCCTCTAAGCCTAATCCTAAATGTTATAGCGATACCAACCAATAATGAGAAAGCATGCTATAATCCAACAGGTGAACACACAAACATCAACAAATCACAAATGCAAGCCAAATACCAATCAAGTGTATAATCATCAGTCATCTATGTAGCCCAAGAGCCTCCTAATCAGAGAACCATGTGCTCCAATATACATAACTCAAGTTCAAGCTTGATCCTCTTATGAAACCGTAGATTCGGTTCGATCCCCAAAGAAGTCGCTTAATTTAGACCCTACCCATCCACGCCGGCGCGACTCGCGAATGAAAAGAAATGTGGGTTGATTTTCGAATTTTAGAAAACTGGCCCTCAAGGAGGAGCAGCTTTTCTTGGAGTCGCCACTTACTTTTGTTGTTATTTTATAAAAAGGAAAACCAAGTAAGAACAAACCCCAATGACTCTAAGAGAGGAAAAGCGGTATGTGAAAAACTAGATTTCCGGGTCCCGGGATCAGATTACCTATCGATATTGCAATTTCATATGAGGTAGCACCCCTCTAGGCCCGAAACTCGGTCTCTACTAGTGAATTGGGTATGTGGGAGCATATGGGTCACAGATCATATAGTCTCCTAGGCTAAACATACAACTTGGATCAGACCAACCTAATTGGTATCTAGCATGCTTAAAAACACTCAACCAAAAGGGCAAATGGCTGCACTGCGGGTCCCTAGCCAAGCGCAAGGAAAGTTAGCCATTTTGAGCATACAATAATTTCTCAAAATTAGATATCAAAAGCAAAGGAAGCCAAGAGAAACCATACATGGAATCTCAACCATTCATTGATGCTACCACTCTTGTGCAACCATATCTATTCATCCCGAAGAAACGGGCTCAACAAAACACTAGATTATTGGTGCTTAACTAATCACCCTTGACCTGACATAGGTCCTGATTCTTAAGAATCCAAAATCTGGAATCCACATTAACCTGAACTAAACCTCTATTTCAGACCCTAAACATAGCTCCTACACTCGATCTCGGGAGCGACCGGCCTGGACGCAAAGGTCACGGCTTCAATTGAACCGAAATCGGACGGCCCTTACAAAACCTAAAAACTGCTGATCCAGCTCTCTCCAACCTGGGCCGATCCGGCTGAGAACACCCTGAAATTTTTTCAAAACATTCCTTACAGAGTAAGGAAACCAAAATACAAACAAAGGTACACCCGACACCGAATGACTAAGAACCGATAATAAACAAAACAAAGTACCCAAACTTCCATTCGAAAATCGAATCTAATGAACTCGGGCCGATCCAGCTCTAACCATCTACGGCTGGAGAGAGACTCTGTACCTTTCAAACCTCCTCCGAGAGTCGTGGATCCAAACAAATCAAGTAGAAAAACAAACTCCGAATGATCGAGAACCGACAAACGGCGCTGAAGACTCCAAATTGCTGCTCAAAGAACCTAATTGGGGCATCAGGGCCGATCCGGTTTCCTTGCAACCAGTCCAGCAGGTTGAGAGAGGCTCTCAAAATTTGTCAGAACCTTCCTCAAAGAGTTAGGAATCCAAAAAAACAAACAGAGTACAAATCCAACTCTGAATGGCTGATAACCGACACAAATGGTGCCAAAGACCCACCGTCTAGCAACCGATTATGAACCGTTGATCGGTTTCCAACCAGTTCAACCGGTTGAGAGAGGCTCTCAAAATTTGTCAAAACCTTCCTCAAAGAGTCATAAATCCAACAAAATAAACGGAGTACAAATCTGACTCCAAATGATTGAGAACCGATACCAAACGTGCCAAGACCAAAACTCACGTGCCCAAAGAACCGACCGTGAACCGTGATGATTTGGTTTCCCAACCAGCTCAGCCTGGCTGAGAGAGACTTCTCAAAATCGCCAAAACCTTCCTCAAAGAGTCGTGAATCCAATAAAAAACAAACGGCGACAACTAACTCCAAATGATCGAGAACTCCACGCCACAAACGGTGCCTAGTGTCCTAACACGTAGTCCAAGAACAAAGGAAAAGAGTGCCATGGGGTGAAATGTATGTGCTTACGATAAATTTCGCACTCATAAGACCGCGGCTATTCCTTTTTTCTTTCTCTCTTTCACCTCCAAAACCAGGCATTCACTCAAACCGCTGGAACTCCCTTTCTCTCTTCAAAACAAGAGAGACCTCACGCCTCCGATTTAGATAAAACTCTCATTTCTCATTTTCTCCCCTTTTTTTCTCTCTCTTCTTTCTTCCTCCCTTCCCTTTTTGATCACCTCTCCACGTTTTTTTTTTCTCTCTCTCTCTCTTTCTCTCTAAGCCCACTCCATTTTGCACACCTTCGCCTCCCCCCCGGGGAACCCCCCTTAAGTCTCGAACTTCAGCTCATAAACACTCCTATTCCTAAGGGTCCATAGCTGGGCCACATTTACTCCCTTTGCTTGCACCACCATCCAAGTGGGATCAAGGTGGGCTGCAAGCAACCCATAACATGGTCCAAAACTGGATCCAACCCATGCATAGGACTGATCTAGGGCTTATGGGCCCGATCCATATAGGATTTTAAAATAACAAAATTAGCGCCCTACAAGCTAGCCCACACCGGGCTGCATAGCCCCAACTGGTCGATCCGATTGAGAAAAAAAAAAAAATCTGAAATTTTGAGAGAATATTCCTTAAAGAATAAGGAGTCCATGAAAAAAACGGTGCTTGATTCCAATCCGTGAGGGAGATATGACCAAAACAAGCCTTAGTGCTTCGACCCGAACCGTTTCTAGTAATGAACTCAATCAAATCAATCAGCCGTAGCTGATCCGATTTCAACTGGTCTATCCGGTTACTAAAAATTCTCAAATTTTTCAGATACTTCCCTTAATGAGTAAGGAATCCAAAAAGAAACGCGCCACTCGAAGCTTGGATGAGGGAGATATGATCGAAACAAGCCCAAGTGCTCCAAATTCGACATACTCCAATAAACTCACGTCTAAACCCTTGGGCCCACTCGCTCCTATGGCACGATGCCAGCAACTAAAAAAAGAAGCCACGACGACTCTAAAGTTAACTACATACGCACTCAATGGACCATATACAAGCCCACCCGAGGCCCGGAGACAGACTAGTTTCAAAAGGGCCCTAATGAAAGAGATGAAGACGACGCGAATACGACACCCAAACATAAAATGCTGCTGAGGAGAAAATTGAGGCCTACAACGTGCCTGTGTACTGTAGCTGCTGAGAATCTCATCAACTTCATTGTCTCATCTCTAGCAAAAGACAACATCGTGGCCGAGATCGAATCGAGGCTGGTTGGTCAGAACAACTTTTACCTCCTTTGATAACATACTGAATTTTTATAAAATAATCGTCCTCGCAGAGCCAAAATAAAAGGTGTCTGAACACTATAACAAGGCAAAGTCACTAGCCTCGGTGTGGGGATCCAAACTGGAATGATGCTCGGCGCCGAAATGACATGTGTAAGAATCTGCTGGCTCAAAAACACCTCATGAACCCCGTCATCGCTATAACCATCATCAAATAATATGGGCTCCAGCCCTTGATCATCCCACGACAACATATGGATGTGATCATCAAACTCAGCAAAATCAATATAATGAATACCTCTCGCTAGAGGAGGAACCGCATGTGTAGAATAAGTCAGAAGAGGGTTAGAACTAACGCTAGGTTGTCCTAATTGCACAATACCCTGGTCAATCAAGTCCTGAACAGCATGTCTCAAAGCAATGCACTTATCTGTAGTATGTCAAGGTCCTGATGATAGGCACAATGTAGATCCATTCGAAAATGAGGGTGAACAACCTACGGTAATGGCCTCGATGCTAACGGATCAATAACCAAATAGCCAACAACCAAGATCTCACCTGCAAAGGCACGCCTAGGTGGCAAAGGTCGAGCTGTCTCACGGTTGTAGAACCAGCCTAGGCCCGGCATAGATGAGCAAAGAGGTATCTCTCTGCAACCTGGCAATAAAATGGTGGTATATACAAAAACAAGAATCATGGCCAGTATGAAGGTTTATACCGAACCAACTAAAGGCGAGGTCCATGCATCAACATGACACGAGGCCCCAGCCCCTTTGTCCGAACAGAACTAATGGCTCCTACCTCCCCTGGTCTACATGATCTAGATGGCTTCTTCCCCTTACTATCAGAAGAGGAAGAATCTGACCATAAACCGCGTGCCATACCATCCTCGATACCATATAAGGCCTCTATCAAAGCTTTGTAATCCATAATCAACACCCCCATAAGATGTCTAGCATAACTAGGTTATATACTCCTCATGATCATGCTAATTCGCTCTCTCTCTGATGAACGTTCAATCATCTGAATACCCTTCTCCTTCCAACGGGAGATTAATGATGTAACAGTCTCATGAGCTCCCTGCCTCATAGCCACAAGCTCTCTCCTAGTGACATCTATGACAATGCTGAAAGAGAACTGTTGAATAAACTCATGGGCAAGATCCTCCCAAGTCCGCCTGCATGAAGAATCTAAGGTGGCAAACCAGCTCTGTGCCACACTACTCAATGATAAAGGGAACAACATGATCAACTGAGCCTCATCCAAACTCATGCCCCTCATCAACTGACTATATATCCTCAAATGAATAAGTGGGCATTCTTCACCAGATATCGCTCCATGCGCCAGGGGCATCCGAAATTTGTGCAAAGAGGGGGTCACAAGTGCACTATCAAATCCATCCCACACATCCATACCCTCTATAACTCTCAACTGTCTAAGCATCTACTCTACTCTTTGTATGCAATCAATCATCAGAAGCATTAGTAGTCTGAACTGGAACAATCGCATGTGGCGATCACCTCGTAGCTTCGATGACAAAAAGGATGCTCCCGAGGATACAAAGGTAGTGCCATCTAAGCCATCGATGGAGGTGGTGCCCCCATGTCAAACTAAGTATCCTCCTGTGTTGAAATCTGTGGGTTCTGCTGCCTATCAATCCTTTGACTGAGGCCATTCTGCTCAAGGCATGTAGATCCATATCTGTTTGATTTGATGTATGTACTAATCTACTCTCAACTCTAACCCACGAAGATGGTCCCAATCTATGTCAGTGAATCCTAAAAGTGTAACCGAAACAAATAAGGTGGAATCGAAGTCGAACCCAAAAGAATGTTGCTATAATGAAACTGAAATAAGAAATCTGCCACTATGCACAAAATTGTCCCACTGAAACTCAATACTTTGATCAATCTTTATATACTCTCGAGAGAAAACCAAAATGGAGAATTTCACCCTCATCCAAAATTGGGAAAATGATTTTCCATATAATTTTTTTTTCCTTTTCCTACCTTTTTCGGAGAAGCAAACATAGGCTTAAGGGGTAAACTGTATATGATTTTCAATTTACAATATGATTTTCAATTTACAACTTTCTTTCTTTCTTTCTTTCTTTATTTTTTAAAGATTCTACAACTTTATTTAATTATTAAATTCAAATATGAACGGTAGGTACCCGGTTTCTCGCTTAAAACACTAATTATCTCCTTGCTTATGCTATAAATTAAATACCAAATAAAGGCCCTGATTACTGAATAGTATGTTATTGTGGAAAATAAGTAGCATGGTTGACTTGATCCTTGTTGCAAGGTTTGAGCCATATCTGGGTCTTCTTCCTTCCACTTCCTCCTTTGCTTATTCTGACCAACTCCTCCGAATCCTTGTGATTCAAAGAAGCTAGCCATGGGTGTGTACTGCTGTTGGTATAGTTGCGTTGTCTTCTCTTTTCTAATAGTCTCTTCATTTCCCTCAATATAGGATGAATCCCATCCTTGTTAAAGAAACCCATGGCTTTTCTACATTATGTTCTTTGTTATTGTTATAATAAAAAAGAAATTCATGAGAGATCAAAAATAAAAATTTTGCTTAAAAAATAATTTTTAATTATCTTATATTATTTTTACTCGTATATGAAAAAAATTATATATGAATGATTAAAAATAACAAAAATAAAAACTTAGATATTAAAATTATTTTAAAATAATAAAATTATTGATTTTTATCATAGCATCCAATTTAATCACTTTCTTTTGTATTGTAACAAATAGATAGTAAAAACCTCCATAAATGTCATTTAAGTGGTTCGTCATTTTATATGATAAGAATGTTATTTAGATGTAATATTTGTTTATTTAAATATTTTAATAAGCTTTGATTGATGAAGAATCTTTTGATTGAATAAAAGTTAAAAGTTAAAAATTGCGACATTTAATTAATTGAACAAAAATAAAGTTGAGACAGCAAAATATAAAAAAATCACAAAGGTTAAACATTTGATTGAACAAAAATAAAATTTAGACACCAAAATAAATAAATAAAATGGTAAAATTGATATACGAGTTAATTCTCTCACCTCTTTACTCCATGCCAGTGTCAGACAAAAACATTCTAACTTTTACCTTAACCCATGATCTTTCCCATTTAAAGGGGGAAAAAAGTTAGTTTAATCTTAAAAAACCTAAAATCCTCCCTAAAATCGTATAACCTTTCTAGAAGAGTGTTTATTTTAAAATGAGTCCTCTTAATAAAACAAAACAAAAACAAAAAACAAAAAAACAAAAAAATTATTATTAAAATGTATATTTTTAATATTTTATTGAAAATGAGACATCATTAAATGCTGAATGGTTTTTGAATTCTATTTTTCTTCTATATTTTCTTCCTTACATGTCGACTTTTGGGTAGCAAATCTTGCGGCGTCCCCATTTAACGATTTCTCTCTCTTCGTTCAAATCTTTTCCTTTTCCCGTATCTCTCCTTCTTGCGTCATGTTTCTATTTTTACGTCAATTTTTTTATTTCCATTTTATTTCTTTTCATTGATTAATACCAACCACCAATCCTTAAACCTTACTATTACTACTATTAATTTTTTTTCCTTTTTCTTTCTTTTCATATATTAATGCCAACTACCAACCCTCAAATTCTACTGTTACCACCAATACTAGTATTGAGTTTTAGATCCAAATTCTTTATTTTAAAAGAAAAATTATAAAATTAGTTTTGAAATCAAATTAATGTCCAAAATAATACATAATACCGTTATCATGACAACAATATTTAAAATTATTAAATTACCAAATACCGCTGTCATAAATACCATCGGCCATGGATAATGGTAATTAGACATGTAATAATTATAATAATAAAATAGAGAAGAAAAAGACTGAGGTAAAAATAAAATGCTCAAATCCCGCTGTCAAAGACAGAGGTAATTGAATGAAATTCAAATCTGCAGTTCACGATTGAGGCATTTGAACTTTTGAAGGAAAAAACGTTATCAAGAATAACGGTATTTGTCAAACACATTAGTTTGGACATTAGTTTAGCTGAAAAACTGAATTCTTCATTTTTTTTCCCTATAAACACTGTTTCGATCTAAAACTCACTAATATTACTATTACTATTATTATTATATAAAAAATGATAATGTTATTGTCAGTAACTAACAATAGTATTAACGTAAAAAAAAAAAAAATTATAATATATAACTACGATAATACTATTGTTCAGGTATTAATTTAAACATTATTATAATTTTTAAACTATTTTAATAAATTAAAAAAAAAAAACCAATGTACTTCACAAGCTAATATGAATATTGGTAGGGCCGTGTTCCCAGATCGTCAACCCATCACATCATTGGTTCTTCCCAGAACGTTGCAGCGCCGATAAAATTCTTTGACAATTCACGTTTCACGTTTCTCGTTTAGTATATAAATATATATATGTACCCCATGGAAGTAACCAAGCTGCCAGTTCTGTAGTTCAAGCTGATTTAGAAAGTATGCCACGCCGCCATGGAAATAACCTCACCCAAATTGATCGAAATGCATCAGAAAGAGAACGAAGAAGGTCCATCAAAGACCTCTATTCTAGGCTTGCTTTCCTTATTCCTACACCATCTCCCAAGGTACTGTGGGTGACTTAAATTCTCTTCTTGTTTTTACTTAATATTATTAAATGTTAACTTGTTTGCTTTTTAATATTATTTAATATTCCTGTCTTTATTGTGCACTAGTATGGATTGATTAATTAATTACATAAGAGGTTGGTGTTAATGTAGGGTTCGTTGCCTGGGCTGGTGGATCAAGCCACCACTCATATAAAACAAATGAAAGAAAGGGTAGAAATGCTGAAGCAAAGAAAGCAACAAATACTTGAAGGCCACATTAGTAATGGTGATGAGGTTGTGAGTGCTGGTGGGTCTGGCTCAATAATTAGGTCATCTATGATCACAGTATCCCATTTGGATTCTATATTACAGGTATGTCTGACCTGTGGTTTGACTGACAACTTCATACTCATGTGTCAAGTCATCCATGTTCTTATGGAAGAAGCTGCTCGAGTTGTCTCTCTTAACTACTCCATCATGGGCAATAAGATATTTTATACGATCCATGCTGAGGTATTTATATATGTGGCTATGTATGATAATTGGTTACTGGAAATTTTGAGGAAAAATCCAAGGCAAAGAAAAGTAGAATTGTATTAATTTTTATTTGCTACGTGCTTTAAACGAATTTTAAAGAATATTATATAAGTTTTTAAATAATTTTATTTATATTCAATTTTCTTTGATACTTTTCGCCATAAAACCAAATATAAGAAAATCATTTTTCCTACAACTTTTTTTCTTCTTTGGTACTTTGCATGAACTAAATGTCACCTTATAGATTAAATAAGAAATATTTGGTTAAAAAGCCTTAAATAATCCAAGTTTTATAAATTTAACTCTTCCCATGTTTTTTTTTTTAAGAATAACTCATTTTGGACAAAAATATTATTTCTCATTTTATACATTAAACTTATGTGTCTTATAAAAGAATATGAGTTATTTTTACAAGAAAACAACAAAGATATTTTTGTTAAAATGAGATAAAAAATAATAATGAAGTATTAACATGGGTCACGTCATTGGATTTTTCAGCTTGTTAGTTCTAGAATTGGCATAGAGACTTCGAGGGTGGAAGAAAGACTGAAGGAACTAATTTCTCCAACTTCTTGCTAGAGAAAATTCTGTGCTGCTAGCCTCTGTTACCTTTATCATGACTTCTCAGGAGTTTTTTTTTTATCAATTTCATGGTTGTAGAATGTTAGATTATTATATTGTTAGATTTATTTTGTATTTTCCTAGGATTGTAATTTCAGCTTTCCTACAATTGTAATTTGTACAAAGTTTTCCTAGGTTGAATAGCTCAAGCCTATCCTCCCTTTGTACTTGTAATTTACGGTTTATAAGATACAGCGCTCAAGTCTTTTCACAGATTACAAATAGGTTCTTTGATTTTTTCAGATCGGGTCAAAGCAAAGAAGTTCAAGAATACGTTGACGAGTGTAACATGTTTCAACATAATGACCTTTGTTCTTACAGAAACTGAAGATAAGAAGAGACTTCTTATTGTTATGTCATCTGACATTATTCCATTTGCCTTTGGAAACATAGGTAGGTGAATTGACAGAGGGAAAAACAGGAGGGATGATCTGATTTGCTAAGAACTTTTCAAGTGCCTTATCCTTTGATTATCTTTTGAGAGATTTAGATTATCTCAGACTTGGTGAACTGTAACAACACCTATCTTGTCAATTATCTTAAAAGAACTAGCTCTGATACTCCATTCTTAATCGGATCAACTCTATGTATGCCTGTATGTAATGTCTTAACTTTTCATTAAGAAAATTAAGACAAGAAAAATATTCTCTATCAAGGAATAATTTAGGTCTAACGTTGTTAGATTACAACTTAAATAATATAATGGCCTCTTTTTACTCTCTTCACTTTCTTCTATAAGTAATTGTTTAAGAAAATATTCTTATGTGATGAAGTACAGTAGTATGAGTAGCATTTATTAGTTTTTATGGATGAATAATAGCAAGCTTCATCTCAAACAAATCAAACATCTTTCTACATGAGTGAATTGAAGGATTAACCATTAAGTAAAATCCAGTTCAAATGGCCTCAAACATGGTTCATAATCCCAGTATCAGTCATTGACTTGAACGGTCTCGAGATGTATCCATCGTGATATACCGATCAGGTATCCACTGATACGCAAAATAAAACAATTAAAAAGTTAAAAAAAATTATGTAAATTATTATAAAAAATAGATATAATTAATTCGCTAAAATTAATAAAACAATTTTTTATATTTAACATTATTTAAATAGTTATCACATTCAATAAAAATTCTTTATGATAATACTAACAAAAGATATTATTTTATATCAAACATAACCGGTGTTTTAAAAACCGGACTAGACCGACCGGTCCAACCATCTACCAGATCTATTTTCGGTATGGTTTGCTTATTAAATCGAAGTGCCAAAAACCATTTAAACTGGGGACGATTTCCTTCGAACTGAATGGTTCATTCACACCTCATTTTAAAAATATAATTTATATATTTATGACTTCATTGGTTCAACTGCAATTCGACCACTAGTCCGACCAATGAACCATGAATTGGTAACTTTTCCTATTAGATGACCGGTCCGGTTTTTAAAACATTGAACATAACAGTTTTTTAACAAAATGTCATCTAATACATCAATCAATGTCATGTTGAATGATGAGGACTCAAAATCATCATCATCATTAGTCCAACAACAAGGATACAAATTGAGATGATAATTTGCATAGTGAGAATGTGGTTGAAAGAATTATTCATTACTTGAATGTGTTGGTTGAGATGATTAGCTTAATGATCCATAATTATGAAAATATGACCTTGGAGGTCAAGCGGCTCAACAACATCATACTAATAGTATTCAAAACTCCTGATATGCAATGTCATTCATCGAAGATTGATCATATCAATAGGAATCACTAGCTCGTGTTCTAGTAGTTGAATATCGATCAAAGTCATTCCTACTAAAAGCATTGGAAGAATTGTCACTATCTCCAAAGTTATGATAGGATTCATCTCCTACTCCCCTGAACTGAGGTCTTAATCCTAGAGTCAATGCTCGAAGTGTTCAAAGAACTGCGATAAAGGATCTATAATCATGTCTAGTGGAATATTCATCATCATTAGGAAATGTAGTCAGTCTTTCCAAGTGTTTTCATTGTTCCTATATGCCTAGTCTATATCCATGATCTATATTTTGTGTGGCATAATAATTTTCATCTCCTTTTGACCATGACATGCCATGATCAACTTGATTAACATAACCATCATCAACAACACCACTTGCTCTAATGCCACCACTTGCTCCATTGTCTCCATTAGTGTCTTCACTATCTTCACTGCCCCACCAATGTTGCTACCCCCTCTATTGACTCTATCGTCACCATCATCACTACTGGAACTTGAATAGATTATTTGATGAGCCTTACCTTTACGAGAAGAACCAATGTCTCTTCCTTGCGCAATACTGCTTGCACGCCTACTAACCCTATAACTTGTTCAACCACTATCTTCACGAGCTGGTTCTTTACCTTCTTTAGAGAGAAGATCTTGATCAAACCAATCCAAATTATTAGATGATAACATAGGTTCTTCTCCATCTCGAATCCACTCACCTACTATATCATCATTATTAAAAATATGATTCAAGTCAATTGGATTGTACAAATCTTCATCACTTCATTGTTGCGTCAAATTCTTAACATATTGTAGTGGACATAAACTAACTTATGCAACTTTTTCATTGCCAAATGATTGCGCAACTTTGTGTGAATCAGTGAACATGTGCTCCAATTTCTTTTACATCCCAATGAAGAACATGTTTGGCTTAAAAATTTGACATAAATCTTTTGAAGATGTGGACCTTTATCACCATAATCTTACAACCATTCAATTATTAAAAAAAAAAAAAACATATTAGGCACCAATATATATAGAAAATGATGACAATTCTTATTTATAAAAGAAATAAATATAATGAGTACTTAGAAGAGATTGATTTATTGCTTTTTTGGTTAGTGCACTTCCAAATTCTCCTTGACCTTCAACAAATATTTTCACATGCATTGTAATGTTCAATGCACATTACAAATACATAATATATTATATAAATATCATAAGTTATTATTATATCTCGTTCAAGGCTTTTGATTGCCTATCCAAATCTGGCTCTAGTATCTTGATAACCTCCTATAGTCCAATTTTAATTTCCAGATGGTAGGAGAATTGTTTTGAATATTGAAACATTGGATTGAAAAAGTCGTTGTCATAAGTAAAAAAAATTATTAGTTTATAATACTTCGCATTTGAATGAATAATAATAACTATATAAGGAATTTTTTTTATGTCATGCAGCTTGCAACATCTATGCAATTGATTTGCCTACCTTTTATCAATGACTTCTCAATACTTTTCCCAAATTTTCATCGATGCCTTAATAGCCAGTTTAGCTCTATCCATTACTTCATAAAATGATTGAAAGTGTGGGCATCTTATCTTGATCAACCAATTTAAAAAATTTCACCAAAGGTTCCATGATGGTTTGAACTTCTTTTGCCTTCTTCCAAAATTGATCAATTAAGATAAGATTGGATACCTTATCTCTTAAAATCTTTATGCTCCGATCTTTGTTGAATTCATACCAATCATTTATTATGCACATCATTTTCAAGTCACCCTCATAACGTATAAGACACTCAAGTGAAATGAATTTAGTGGCAAATCAGGTTATTCCGGGGCAAGAGCTCTATCCTTGGTGAATACTTTCATCAAATTAACTATTATAAGCTTCGGTGGATCATCTTTTTGCATGACCCAAAGTCTCCTTGCACCGTCATATGCTTCCAATATCTTCAAGCATTAAATCAATACAATGAGCTGTACAAGGAGACCACAACAAATGCCTTCGCTTCTCCATTAACAAATATACTACTAGCTAACAATACTTTAAAATCCTGCCTCATTATCGCTGATTACTGTATTAACAAGCTCTTTCTCCCCAACCTCCTCCCCAATCATATCTATAAGGGAAAAGATGTAATCTGTCGTTTTTGGTATGTTGGTTGTGTCAACTGAAGAAAGGTATACCATGCTTCTATCACAATAAACCATGAAATTGATGATAGGCTTTCTAATTCTAGAACTCCAACCATCACACATGATTGTGCATCCATATATAGGTGTAAAACCCGAGAAAAATTCAATTTTTCTGAAAAATGGTAAAACAGTAATTTCGGTTGAAAACCGGAAATTCTCTATATCTCGGATGACGAAACGGACTGCGCCGCAATGGTTCCCGAATATCTAGTGACCCGTAAAGTTTCATCGACCTCGAGACAAATGCACATTTTATGAATTTCTCGTGATAAATCGCCAAGGATTCTGTGGACAAGATTTTTACAAAAATCTAACTCGAAATGGCTTGAGTTAAAGTTCATTTAAAATAATTGAACTGAAAAGAAATAAAAAATTTTGGCACAGAAACGGACCCGAATGAGGCAATATAAGTTATGTATTCAAAATGATAATAATAATAATAATAATAATAATAATAATAATAATAATAATAATAATATAATAATAATAATAAATGGATAAATCAAAATAAAAGAAGGAGGCCATTTTATTTTTCGGAGGGAGAGGCTTGACGGGATAGAATTTATTTTTAATATTTTTTTTTCTCTTCGCTTTTTTTAAAGATCTACGAAATCGACCGTTGTGCTTCGCTCTGACCGAATGCAAAGTTGATCTACGCAATGAGAGCTACGCTGACATCAAAAATCTTGAGTTTCACAACCCATGAGGAAATTTTCCCATTTGTGTTATTTAGCCTAAAGGCCATGTAATGGCTCGAGATTGGCTTAGAGGTCGGAAAGGCCAGAATTTCGCTCTCAAAATTTGACTTAGTATTATACTTAGAAATTTTGATTGCTTTCTGACATCCACTTAATTTCGGACATTATTCGAATAAAGCTTGGGTTGAATTTTCGAGATCGTTGCATACCATGACAAAATTTTCGAGATTATTTCTCAGCAAATTCCGATCGTGCCGAGGTTTGGTTTTGCTCCCGACTAATGCCTCGGCTTTTGTGGTGTGTTTTGGCATCACAATATTCGGTGGATGAACCGTGAAGGGACCAAGAGGTGCCCTGTTTTATATGGGTCCGAGATTTGGGCCATTTTGTGTGTTATTACTAGAAAATGAATGACGTGAATATTTTTGTGTGAAAATGTGTATGGTTGAGTGATTCAAAATGAATTGCTCGTGTTTGTTAATTAGCCCATGTGAGCTAATTTTGGTGTAATTGATTGTGAATTTACATAACATGTTTTATGTGATTTAATTATGTTAATATATATGCATGTGAATATATATTAGCATTTAATGTGTTGAATCTGGCATCATGCATTCCATACGCACCGAGGTAACCTAAATTAGGTGTGGAGCGCATAGTTGAGACTCCATTAATCGTGTTAGGTGTTTGATGGTGTGTCGCGGAGTACATTTGCTAGGATCAACACCGTGAAGGGTGTTGATTAGTGGGCTTGATTAATAAGACAACGTCCAAATGATTCGCACGGGTTAAGAAAATTGAAATGGCTCATTGCATTTCATATGCACTAGGGCACCCTAGAACAATAGGAGTGAGTGCATGAGGTGGTTTCTTGAGAGAATTGTTCGGAGGGTTGACCAACAAAATTATTTATCGGAGGGTGTCCACTACAGCATCGGAGGGTTGTCCATATAATATCAATCGTCGGAGTCTACCCAATTGATATACATCGAAGGGTTGTCCACAAAATAGATTATCGGAGTTTGTCCACTATTTATATTTATCGGAGGGTCAGTTCACTCTGCTAAAACAAATACCTTTGTTTGGAAATGGTTTTATCTGGCGGCAGATGCCTGCTTGAGGGAGCTGAGAACTCAAGGCAAGAGCAAGGTGTAAGAGACCCGATATCATAGTTCGTATGGGTGTAAGACCAAGCAGATCAACAAAAGTTATGTTGCCCAAAGAAGACACACGGCCATGTTTTTATCACATAGACTTTGCCAGTGATAGAGTCGGGATTGAATCGGGATTGGTTGCCCATTGACACTTGCAGATTGGTACGGAGCCTGGAGGGCTCGACATTTGGGCCACAGGGCAGAGTGACAAATACAAGCCATATGCATGTGAGACGAGCCTGAGTGACTCGGGATATATTACTTCCAATGACATATCAGTGATGGAGCGGCGAGAGCTCTGGGGATTGGGGCATGGTGAGTCGAGTGTCATTCATGGCATGTAGACATTCGTGCAGACATATGTTGCACTTGGATGTGTGTTTGATTATGCGACCATTGCATGCACTTAGTGGGAGTAGCCTCAGAAGATTAATACCACGATTCGCTTCACTTCATCGTGGGACCCTTCGTGCATGTCGTACAAGTTGACCAAGCATTCGACCGCAAGACATGCAGAAATGAAGCAAATAGAAAGTTTACTTGTGGCTTTGATTTTGTATAACATGTAATAGAATGTGATAATTTTAATATATGTTTGTATAAATAGTAATTTATTAACTCTAGAACAATTGTAGATAGTTGATGTATTTGGGATATATTTTGTGAGTATTGATGCAGGGGCCCAAGTGGCCATTATATTACTCGTACAGGACCTGTAGTGGTCATTGTGAATCGTTTGGGACAGTTTTGTATTTGGGTAGAGCTCCCGCACAAAGGAGACTCGCCGATTTTTCGTGAATGCCCGCAGGTTAACTAGACATTCACGAGTATTCCGCGGGTTGACGGGTTGTCAACGGACACCATGGTTTTGGGGCGTCACAGCTTGGTATCAGAGCATAGGTATACGACTACCTAGGGCTTGAGGGACATAGGCTTAGGCCATTTCTATTGCGGTGAAATTGATACTAGCGTCATAGCTTGGTATCGGAGTTTAGGTACACGAATACCTGAAGAGTCATGGATCTGCTTAAATTAACGTACATGGTGTGTTTGTGTTATGCTCGAGATGTGTTCCATGTTTGTGATTGTGTGATTGTGTGTTACACATTGGGTGGAAAACTTATACACGGCAAGGATGTATATGGGAAATGTGATTGGGTGGTTATTACGCGGAAATTATATGCATGGCATAATGTATAGAAGAAGTGAAATGCTAAGGTTAGGAACTACAACCTTAGGGTTCGGAAAATGAAATGAACTCCGGGAAGTGTTGAATTTTTAGTGAAATAAATAAAAGGAGTGGTTGGCAAGTAGCACCACTTAGGTGATGAACGGGTCAGTTCATGGTTGTTAAGTCTACTAGTAATTGGCAGGTGCATTACTAGTTCAACTGAAATGAGATTAAATAAAGTTTGTTTCCATTTGACATTTGAAGATGGCAAGTCGAGGCCGAGGACGTAGAGGTCGTCCACGTGGTGCTAGCCAAGCATCACCAGTATTTGACTAGCAGGCCTTTACTGAGGCTGTTGGGGTTGCAACTGCTGCCATTGCATATGCTAGTGCAAATGCAGAGTCGTGGAGGTCCGCCGAGTAACCCCGTAGATTTAAGTCACAACATCCTCCGACGCATAGGGAAGGGATCCATGGTGGCGTACTCATTGGTTCCACAGATTGAGAATGTATTGCAGGCTATGGATATTACCTCCAATGCAGCCAAGATCGCTAGCCGTTGCCTCCTGCAGGGTGAGTCCTAAGTGTGGCAGATCGGGTTAAGACCTTTAGGATTTAGAGGCAAATGATCAAGTGTAGTTCCTCGCTCTTTATGAGCAAGTATTTTCCGGCCACTGCTAGACATGCCAAGGCCCAAGAGTTCCTAGAGCTGAGGCAGGGAACGATGACAGTGATGGAGTACATGGCCAGATTCATTGAGTTGGCACGTTTTGGTGATGACTATGTGGCCACAGATATGGCCAAGGTCAGGAGATTTGAGAATGGACTGAAGTTGTCCATTCGGGGCAAGATTGTGTCCGCCTACAAGACATGGACTCTATGGTCGACGACTCGCCATAGAGAGAGAGATGGGATGACGACGCGCATTCGAGATGCAGCGAGTGCCACGGAAGAAAGGAGGATCAGCCTTCTTCGAGTTTGGGCTTAGAGGTTAATTTCTTTGGGAAAAGCCATTGTATGGAAAAAAAATTCTCCCCTAGGATCTAGGGTGAGAGTTGGTCAGATATGGTAGACATATCAGGTTTTGATGTCATTCTTGACATGGATGAGTTGACAACCTATCGGGTTGTTAGTGATCAGGATCTCGAGGCTAAGCATCATACCCAACACACGGTCTTGAGTTGTAGAAGGTAGCATATGCATGTGAGTGATGCATGTGTGTGAATTCCCCGGGACTAAATTCCGTTAAGGGAGAATGTGTAAAACCCGAGAAAAAAATTCGATTTTTCTGAAAAGGGTAAAACGTTAATTTCTATGAAAACGGAAATTCCTCTATATATCCTGATGACGAAACTGACAGCCATAAATCTGGTCTCGAAATCTAGTGACCTAGAAAAGCTTACGACCCCGAAGATACTTAATATTTTATGAATTTCTCGCGATAAATCGCTACTGACAAGTGACGAGATTTTTACAAAAATCTCGGAACTAAGAAAATGGCTTGAGTTAAAGTTCATTTAAAATAATTGAACTGAAAATAAATAAAATTTTTCGAGGAAGAAACGGACCCGAATGAAACAATATAAGTTATGTATTCAAAAATGATAATACACACACACACACAATAATAATAATAATAATATTATTATTATTATTATTATTACTATTATTATTATAATAATAATAATAATATGGATAAATCCAAAATAAAAGCAGGAGGCCGTTTTATTTTTGAGGGAGAGTGTTGAGGAGGGAATTTATTTTTAATTTTTTTTTTTTTTTTTCTTCGTTCTCATCTATGAAAAAGGGACCGCAGTTTTCTAACGGATCAAGGCAAAGTGATCTACGATGCGAGCCACACGTGATTACCAAAAATCTGAGTTTCATTAAACTCCATGAGGTAGAGAATTTTCTTACTTGTGTTATTTCTAGCCTAAAGGCCATGTAATGGCTTGGGATTGGCTTAGAGGCCGTGAAAGGCCGTAAATTTCAGTTCTCAAATTTTTGAACTGAGTATATGAATTTTTAGAAATTTTAAGGATTATTTCTGACAAATCGCGCACTTCGGATCTGCTGAACATTTCGCTGAATTCAGACCTGCTTTTACGTCATGACAAAATTTTCGACTATTTTCAGAATTTCCTGACGCTGCCGAGGTTTAGTTTTGCTCCCGACTGATGTCTTCGGGTTTTGTGGTGTGTTTTGGTAGCACTCCATATTCGTGATGAACCGTGAAGGGAATTCTCAAAGCGGTGCCCCGTTTTATTCGGGGTCCCAGATTCGGGCCATTTTGTGTGTTATTACTAGCAAAATGAATGACGGAATATTTTTTTGTGAAATGTGTATGGGTTGAGTGATTCAAAATGAATTGCTCGTGTTTGTTAATTAGCCCATGTGAGATAATTTTGGTGTAATTGATTGTGAATTTGCATAACATGTTTTATATGATTTAATTATGTTAATATATATGCATGTGAATATATTAGCATGAATGTGTTGGAATTGGCATCATGCATTCCATATGCACTGAGGTAACCTAGAAATTAGGTGTGAGTGCATAGTTGAGATCGACACTGTGTTAGGTGTTTGATGGTGTGTCGTGAGTACACGATTGTGGATCAACACCGCGCAGAGTGTTGATTAGTGGGCTTGATTAATAAGACAACGTCCAAATGAGTCGCACGTTGAGAAAATGGAAATGGCTCATTGCATTTCATATGCACTAGGCACTCCTAGAACAATAGGGAGGAGTGCATGAGGTGGTTTCTTGAGAGAATTTGCTCGGGAGGGTTGACCCAAACAGTCATTATTTATCTGGAGGGTTGTCCACTACAAAGATCGAGGGTCAGCCCATATAATATCAAATCGCCTGAAATCGCCCCAATTGATATACATCGGAGGGTTGTCCATATAATATCAATCGTCGAAGTCGGCCCAATTGATATACATCGGAGGGTTGTCCACAAAATAGATTATCGGAGTCTGTCCACTATTTATATTTATCGGAGGGTTGTCCACGTTTAAAAACAAATACCTTTGTTTGGAAATGGTTTTCATTCATGGCGCACGTTTGTTTGAGGAGTCAAAGGAGAACTCGAGGCATATGGGTGTAAGAGACCCGCGACATATCATAGTTCTCAGATGTGGGTAAGAGAGACCCGCGGCATCACCCGAAAAGTTATGTTGCCCAAAGAAGACACACCTGGCCATGTTTATCACATAGACTTCATGTCAGGTGATAGAAGTCGATCGACCGATCACCGCCTATCGACACTTGCATCGGGGTAATGGAGCCGGTGAAGGCTCGATATATGGGTCATTGGTAATACCAAAGGATGTAGCTTGTCACAGTTGGCGTATGCATGTGAGACGAGTCGGTGAGTGACTCGGGATATATTACTCAATGACATATCGAGGATGGAGCGGCTAGAACCCTGAGACACGGGCATACAGGAGTCGAGTCTCATTCATGGCATGTAGACATCTCGTAGACATGTGTATGTTGCACTTGGATGTGTGTTTGATTATGCGACCATTGCATGTACTTAGGTGAAAGAAATTTGCAGGAGATTATCACTACCGGGCTTTGCTCACTCCTGGGCCGTAAAATCTCCTTCGTGCACGTGTCGTGCATCTTACCACCCCGCATTCAGGACCGCATATGAAGAAAGCCGACTTGTGGCTTTGATTTGTAGCAACATGTATTAGAATGTGGTAATTTTAATATATGTTTGCATAAAGAGTAATTTATTAACTCTCGAACTATTGTAGATAGTTGATGTATTTGGGAGATATATTTTTGTGAGTAGATGCAGCTCAAGTGGCCATTATATTACTTCAGATGTAGGACCCGTGGTGGTCATTGTGAACTGTTTGGGATAGGTTTTGTATTTGCAGAGCTCCCTACAAAGGAGACCCCCGATGGAATGCCTGCAGGTTACCCGACACCACGAGTATTCCGCGGGCTGACGAGCTGTCAACTGACACCCCGGCTTCTGGGGGCACAAATCTTCAGACGTAGCATGTATACGACTCACTGGTGGCCTGAGACACGGGCTTAGCCATTATATTAAGGAAACTGATACTAGCCATAGCTTGGTATCGGAGTTTAGGTACACGAATACCTAGGAGTTTATGGGACGGGTTTAGACCACGCATGCACGGTGTGTTTCTGTCGTGTTCGAGATGTGTTCCATGTTCATGATCAGTGATTGTGTGTTACACATTGTGTGGAAAACTTATACACGGTATGATGTATATGGGAAATGCGATTGTGTGGTTATTGCGCGGGAAAATTATATGCATGGCATAATGTATATAGGAAGAAGTGAAATGCTAAGGTTAGGAACTATAACCTTAGGGGTTCGGAAAATGAAATGAACCTAGAAGTGTTGAATTTTAGTGAAATAAATAAAAGGAGTGGTTGGCAAGTACACTACTTAGCGGCGAACGCCGGCCATGGTTGTTAAGTTTACTAGCACCGCGTGTGCATTACTTGCTCGACCGAAATGAGATTAAATAAAGTTTGTTTCTACTTTGACATATGTAGATGGCAAGTCGAGACCGAGGACGAGAGGTGTCGCCCACGAGGTGCCAGCTAAGCACCACTCTCGCATTTCACTCACAGGCCTTGCCGAGGCCGTTGGGTTGCAATCGCGCCATTGCATAGGCTAGTGCAAGAGGCCAGGAGGTCCGAGTAACCTCTGCGAGATTTAAGTCACATCATCCTTCTCGACGCATAGGAGGGATCCGATGGTAAGTGCATCATTGGTTCCCAAGTAGATTGAGAATGTATTTGGTGCTATGGATATTACCTCCGATGCAAAATTAAGATCGTGCTAGCTGTGGTTCCGGGGCCAGAGGGTGAGTCCCAAGTGTGGTGGGACTGGGTTAAGACCTCTAGGGATTTAGAGGCAATGACTTGGGCAGAGTTCCATGGGCTCTTTATGAGCAAGTATTTTCCGGCCACTGCTAGACATGCCAAGGCCCAAGAGTTCCTAGAGCTGAGGCAGGGAACGATGACAGTGATGGAGTACATGGCCAGATTCACTGAGTTGGCACGTTTGATGACTATGTGGCCACAGATATGGCCAAGGTCAGAGACGGAGGAATGGACTTGAAGGTCCATTCGGGGCAAGATTGTGGGCCTCCGCCTCCAAGACATGGACTCTATGGTCGGGACAACTCCTCGGCCATGTAGAGAGATGGATGACACAAGGCATTCGAGATGCGAAAAGCCGGTGTGGAAGAGAAAGGAAGATTAGGCTTCTTCGAGTTTGGGCTTAGAGGTTAAGGTCTCTGGGAAAAGCCATTGTATGGAAAAAAAATTCTCCCCTAGGATCTAAGGTGAGAGTTGGTCTGATATGGTAGACATATCAGGTTTTGATGTCATTCTCGACATGGATGAGCTGACAACCCATCACAGCCAGCTGATTGTGATCCGGGAGGCTGCATCACACCCGACACCTGGGCCTCGAGTTGTAGCTGCAGTGCCATGCATGTGAGTGATGCGTATGTGCGTGAATTTCGGGATGAAATTCTCGTTAAGGGAGAATAAACTGAGAAAATTCAATTTTCTCAAAAGGGTAAAACGGTAATTTCGGTTGAAAACCTAAGCTCTCTATATCCGATGATGAAACGGATCAGGCCAAGTAAATTCGCCTCGCGAAATCTAGTGACCTTGAAACGCTTCACAAATCGAGACACGAATATTTTATGAATTTTTTGGTGATAAATCGCCAGTGACTTAAGAGACGAGATTTTTACAAAAATCTCGGAACTCAGAAAATGGCTTGAGTTAAAGTTCATTTAAAATAATTGAACTGAAAAGAAATAAAATTTTTCAGGGAAGAAACGGATCCGAATGAGACAATATAAGTTATGTATTCAAAATGATAATAATAATAATAATAATAATAATAATAATAATAAAATGGATAAATCCAAAATAAAAGCAGGAGGCCATTTTATTTTTCGGAGGGAGAGGCGTGAGGGGAGAAAATTTATTTTTAATATTTTTTTTTCTCTTCGTTTATTTCTCATATCTATGAAAATTGGATCGTAGGTTTTTGTCGGGACTGAAGGCAAAGTTGATCTACGCGATGAGAGCTACGCGCGACACTCAAAATCTGAGTTTCACAAACTCATGAGATAGAGAATTTTCCTACTTGTGTTATTTCTAACCTAAAGGTCATGTAATGACTTGGGATTGGCTTAGAGGTCATGAAAGGCCGTAAATTTCAGTTCTCAAATTTTTGAACTGAGTATATGAATTTTTAGAAATTTTCGGGGATTGTTTTCAGACAGTTCGGGCTTAATTTCAGGACTGTTTTCAAACCGTCTGGCTGAATTCGACAATGCTTGCATTGTATCATGACAAAATTTTCGACTATTTCGTGCACTTCGACTTTGTTGAGGTTTGGTTTTGCTCCCGAGACTGATGTCTTCGGGTTTTGTGGTGTGTTTTGGTATCACGATATTCGGTGATGAACCGTTAAGGGACCAAGAGGTGCCCTGTTTTATATGTGTCTGAGATTTGGGCCATTTTGTGTGTTATTACTAGCAAATGAATGACGTGAATATTTTTGTATGAAAATGTGTATGACAGTAATTCAAAAATGAATTGTCTGCGGTTTGTTAATTAGCCCATGTGAGATAATTTTGTGTAATTGATTGTGAATTTACATAACATGTTTTATGTGATTTAATTATGTTAATATATATGCATGTGAATATATTAGGCATGAATGTGTTGGAATTGGCATCATGCATTCCATATGCACTGCAACTAGAAATTAGGTGAGTGCATAGTTGAGATCTGTATTAATCGCGTTAGGTGTTTGATGGTGTGCGTCGTGAGTACATTGGTTGTGGATCAACACCGCTGTAGGGAAAGACAGTGGGCTCGATTAATAAGATAACGCCCAAATGAGTCGCATGGGTTGAGAAATGGAAATTACTATCAGATTTCATACGAGACTGCGCACCCTAACAATGTGAGCGAGTTACGAGGTGTTTCGAGAATTGTTCGGAGGGTTGACCAACAAAATTATTTTATTTCCGAGGGTGTCCACTACAAAGATCGGAGTGCGGTTGTCCATAATATCAATCGCTTCCGAGTCACCCAATTGATATACATCGGAGGGTTGTCCACAAAATAGATTATCGGAGTCCGCCCACTATTTATATTTATCTGGAGGGTTGTCGGTTAAAGCAAATACCTTTGTTTGAAATGGTTTTTCATTCATGGCGGAATGCATGTTTGAAAGTCGAACGAACTTCGAGGCATATGGGTGTAAGAGACCCGCGATATCATAGTTCTGTATGGGTGTAAAAGACCTGCGGTATCACCCGAAAAGTTAGTACCTAAAGAGACACACGGTCATGTTTATCATAGACTTGGGTTGTGTGATAGAGTCGAGTTGAATTAAGTTAGTTGCCCATTGACCGCGTTAAGGTAATGGAGCGATGAGGCTGATCGCCAGTCGTATTATCAGGTAGCGGTTGATTGTCGGTTGGCGTATCATGTGAGGCCGATGCATTGGGATGACTGGGGATATGTCACTCAATGACATATTGGTGATGGAGCCAGCGAGAAACTCTGTGCATGGGCATGGTGAGTCGAGTCTCATTCATGGCATGTAGACATTCGGGTAGACATGTGTATGTGGCACTTGGATGTGTGTTTGAGTATCGACCATTGCATGTGCATAGGTGGGAGTAGCCTTGTAGGAGATTATCGACTCTTGAGACTTTCTTCCTTCCGTGTGGAACGCGCTGGGTACAGGTCAGGTGCGGGACAGCTGACCCGCGTCGGGACCGCTCACATATAAAGCCCGAACTGTGGCTTTGATTTTGCAATATAACATGCCATTAGAATGTGGTAATTTTAATATGTGGGCTGTATAAAGGTAATTTATTAACTCTTGAACTATTGTAGATAGTTTATGTATTTGGGGATCTCTTTGGCGAGTATTAGTGCAGGGGCTTAAGTAGCCGATATATTACTGCATCTTAGGACTGTAATGTGGTCATTGTGAGTTTGTTTTACAGGACAGGTTTTGTATTGGGTGGCTCCCCGGTACAAGGGAGACTGCGATTTTAAATGAATCTTGGGTAGGTTACCCGACAGCCACAATCTTATGGATTAATGAGTTTATCATGAACCTGTTTTGGGGGGCGTCTAATAAGTCATTCAAAGTGTTTGCCATATATCTCAGGCTCTTGCACTGTGCATCACACCCCACCACCACTAGCGGGTGTGTCGGCTACCTGAAACCCCAGCCGTTACTTCAGCATTAAAGAATCCTGTAGACGAAGCCGTGTTGCTTATTGAAAACCTGTATAAAAATTTTTCTTTTCTAAATTTGTGATCTTATAAAATTTAGGCAGCATAACAGCTGCATACAGGACATATCCCAAAACCTGTATATACAATTTACACTTTTAGAAACATGGCAACCAACAACATTTATTCAAAAGAGCCTCAGGCTTATCACATTTAGCAAGACAAGCTAATATTGCCTTATATGCTCAAGCTGGCCTGGAAATTCAAAGTATTTCCTTACACAAGTTATTTAATATAACACTATTTAGAAGTCAAGGGAATCTGTATAATATAGTGTTCGTGCTATACTTGGAAAATAGTTTTTAAAATAGAAAAATAATGAGTTAAATGAGCTCAGTGAGTGTATGCTTTATAAAATGCTTGCTTTTTTCTGAAAATATTTCAAAACTGTAAAACTATAATTTAGAAGACATTTTCCAGAAACCTTGCTTGCTTTGTTATAAAAGTTTCTAAAACTTTTCAAAAACTGCTTGCTTGCTTTTGCTTTAAAAGTTTATAAAATACTTTTCATACTATGCTTGCTTGCTTGCTTTAGTTTATAAAAACTTTGTGAGAGCAGGCTGACAGCTTGCTTTAAAAAGTTTCTAAAAACCTTTATAAATCTTGCTTTGTGGTTTGATTTACAAAACTGTGTGTAAAAATGCTTCAAATCAGAATCAAACCAACTGAGCATTTCTTGCTTATACCCTAGTAAACACGGAGACTGGGCTTCAGCGTCTTGGTGGAAGGACACAGGTCACATCACCCTAGTGGAAGGGCCTTGGCCTGCATCACCTTTCCGGTAAATATGGTGGAAAGACCTTGGTCTACGTCACCATAATCTAGCTAGCGCGTAAGGCCTGTTTTATAAAACATAGGTGTGGCATGTCATGGTTGTCTTTAAATCATTGCTTGGCAAGAAATATGGTTTAATACTTTAAGCTATAACATCTAGTTGTAAACTGATTTATAAATAATACTGATATTGAAAATAGGTTTAGAACACTCACTAGGTTGCAATAATAGTGACTTCAAAATTTCTCCCGCCTCCACTTTTACTTGCACATTAGTGTATATTAGACCACACTTTCGTCCAACCTGACCAAGAAATTTGCACACTTGATGCTACAGATTAAAATTTTCAAATATGTAGGCTGAATCGCATTCACCGGGGCATATGACTAGATTCTAAACTCAGGCACCATAGGTCTAAGCACTTAAAAACATTTCTGAAGAATTGTATTCGGACTGTTTGAATAAATCACAAATTTCAAGCCCGAATTGTCAAGCAGTCCACGAAATTCAACTACTCGGATTGTCTGAAAATGAAGTCTATAGAAAATTCCTAAAAATTCTGTAAACAAATCAAATTTTTGAGGAGGCGAAATTCTGACATCATGGCCTCCTGAAAATTTTAAGTCATTACATAGTGTTTAGGCTCGAAATAACACAAGTAGGAAAATTTCTACCTCTTGGAAGTTAATGGCAGCTAAGATGTGTGGTACCTCTCTGGCGTGGCTCTCATCGTAGTCCAACTTTACCTTCTACTCGGGCCAGAATGTGATCCAATTTCCATAAGTTTGATAAAAAAATGAAAATAAAATGAAAATCACTCTTCTCTCATTTTCGTTGGTTCAACCACTACGAGAACACCTTTTTTTGACTTTACGTTTTTGCTAACTTTTTTCTTTCTTTCTTTATTTGTTTTATTTTATTTTCTTTTATTTATTAATTTTTCACTTATCCACTTTAGATTAGTTTATCATCTCTTTTATTTTAAATTATTCTTATTATTAATTTGGATACATAGCATATTTGCCTTATTCGAGATTCGTTCTGTCCAGAAAATTTTATTTTCTTTTGGGTTCAATTATTTTACACATGAACTTTAACTCAAGCCATTTAAACAGGATTTTCGTAAAAATCCTAGTCCCTAAAATCTTTGACGATTTATCTGGTAGTAAAATATTAGTGTCTCGAATTGAAACTTTTTCTAGATGCTCGTTTATGAGACCACAATTTAGCAGCCTTGATCCGTTTAAATCTTGTGAGATCTAGAGAATTTTCTAGGTTTCCTTAATCATTATGACCAATTTATTATTATTATTATCCTTTTAGAAATTTCATAATTGTCTTTTAAATCCCTCTTTCATAGTACAAAAATGCAATGCTGAAAACTTTACTGTTTCATCCTTAAAAATAACTTAAAGTGCTACTATGACACTCAAATAATTAAAGGAAGCCGAGGTGTATCAGACCCTAAGTTACATACCGTACACCCTCTTGGGACGGGGCGTTACATATTCCTCCAAATATGCATTGTCAATTTGGTATCCCGTAGGACCCTTGATACCTGGACCTACTTCTGTTATGGTGTTAATTATAGATTGATAGTAAGGCCAATTATCAGCTTGTATTGAAAGGTATTCCATTGAAGAGAAAAAATTTATAGATGCCTTTACCCACTTTCTTTGCACCTTCAACAAAAAACAAATTTTTTATTAATTCTGTTTTGAAGGAAACATGTAGGAATCAATTCCTTTTAGTAAATATCTTATAGCAGAAACTTCACATATAGTTTATATTATTCATCACTAAACCAAAATTTTGTATCGAATTGCTCTAAATTATAAATTTCAATATTATCCTTTAAGACTCTTTGATAATTTATTCTTATATTATTATTAAAATAAAAGAATATTATTTTTCTAATTTCTTCGAATTTTATAATTCCTATCTCTCTAAACATGAGAAATTCCATTATTATTAACATTATCATATAATAATACCAAGTATAAGCTGAAAAACATAAAATACAGATTTAAGACTGAAATAAAAAAATAAAAAAAAGTCTTAACAAGAAATCATGGAGTTAATATCATTAAATGTTTGAATATTATAATTGTGAAGAAACTCATAAAATAATAAGATTATTAATAATATAAAGAAGAATTTCTAAGTAAGATTATTCAAGATAAAGAGCCTAAGTAATAATCAAAAGATAGTATGAAACATGAATCAGATGATATTTTGGAAAGGACATGATAAATGCATGAATAGTATAAGATTATTGGTAATAGAATAAGACATATCACGCTGAAACGATGTAAGAGTGGAGGAAAGTCTTTTGTGATAATAGCGAAGCCTCATGTGATCAAAATGGTAGTCCTTAATAGGGACAAGTCTTTGAGAAAAAGTAGCCCCATATTAATTTTATATAACAAATTTAGCTGGCATGAATAGTTGTGTTAGAGCTTTTGGAAAATAATAAAATCCCAATAAAGAACATGATAATTATAACTTGAATAAATTTGGGCCAACAAAAATAAAATAAGCACCTTAACTTTACCTTAACCATCTTTTTTATTCAAGGGGAAAGAAAGTTAAGTCAAATCTTAAAAAATCTTAAATTCTTTTAAATTAAACTCACAAAATCTTATTATTAAAAAAAGTATTTATTTTAAAAATGAGTCACCATGTGAGTTAATGAAATTAAAAAAATTACTAATGCATATTTTAATATTTTATTGAAAATATTTTATAGTTAAATGGTCTGCGGGTTTGAAATTATATTTTATTTCTATATTTGGTGCAACGTAGCACCTTCCATATATTTTGACTTTGGGGTGACAAATCTTGCATGATCATAATAGTACATAATTGCCCCATTTCATGCCTTTTCACAACATATTGTATATATACATATATCAAATCATCATATAACTGTCTAACTTTTATGTCATATTTGATAATGTTTTGTTTTAATTTCTCAGAATTTAAAAAAAATTTTATATTATTTAAAACTTTTTATAGTTTATACAAATGGTTAAAACCTTCTTTTTTAACTTTTATTTATAGGTTTGGGAGTTGGGCAGCTCTATTATTGGATTAACCAGGTACCAGTTTTGTTGCAAGCAACTTTATAACTCACCAATCAAGTTTAAACTTTGCGTGACACCCCTATGGAATCAACATTAATTGAATCTTAAATGGGTTTAGATCACAGAATTTATCTACAAATCTCAAACAGACAAATTTAAGAAATATTGAAATCTTTAAACTAAAATCAGTGCATGAGAAAACAGAAACAAACAAGCAAAAAGAAATAGACAAAGAAATCTGGTTTTGCAAATTAGAATAAGCTCAAATCACGCATTGAAATCAAGATCAATGAGAAAATTTCAGTAAACAAAAGGGACAATTTTAGGAAAATAATGAACTGTTATCGCGTTATCACCTTTTAGCACCTAAAGGAATTATTTTTTAAGACAACTTGCCTGTTATAAAACCGGGGGAGAAAATTGAATTTTAAAAAAAATGGTAAAATAGTAATTTGATCAAAATCAGTACTTTCTAAATCTGGATGATAAAACGTTCAGTTGGAATCGTCTCGTGAATCTAACTACCACAATAGAAGTTTGATGAATTCCGGGGGCGTGGGATTTCACTTTCGAGCGCGGGGTGTGAGTGCAGTAAACTTGACAGTAAGAAACTGTCTTAGATGTGACAAAGTCACCGCGCTACATTATGCACTCATGTGTGACACATGTTGCATGATTAGAATGATGAAATGAATGACCCCTACTTGAATTTGTGCCAAGTGTCAAATAATGAAAGAAGGGACATGGTGTTGAAATTATTAAATCATTAATGTATGGGCAAAAACGATAAATGGTTTTCTTCTCCATTTGAAAGGAGAAAACGTCATGATGCTAGGAAATCATATTTTATAGAGGAGATGGCTCCTTCTCTCACCAGTTTATAAATAAGGCATTAGTTCGACCAGGACGATAAGCTGTTCTACGTGGCGGGGCTGTGCATGGGCACGGAATTTTGTGGAGTTAAACCAATTTCAGGGTGGGGATAACTGCTGTATGTTATTCTTTAGCTAAGAGCCATGTAAATGGTTGAGGATGTTTTAAGGCTTGAATTAGCCATATTTTCGGTCTTAAAAGCTTTGAACTGAGTGGAGAAAATCCCCATTGTTGTGGCCGTGAACAGTTCGGCAGAAGTTTCAGCGTTTCATGAATAGTGACTTTGATTTTTGTGTGAATTTTTATGATGTTGAGTGATTCAAAAAATGAATTGCTTTGTGTTTTGTTGACAAGCCCATAACAGGCTAATTTTTGGTGTTATTGATTGGCGAATTTGAATAACATAATTTATGTGGTTAACTATGTTAGTATATACATGAAAAATATATTGGCATGATTTTGATTGGCGTAATGCATTATATCTTTGGCTAGACATAATAGAATATTAGGTGTGAGTGCATGACATGAAGAAGAAGCAAAAGCAGAAATGTTTGTGAAATGAATTTAGAAGGAAAGTTTCAAAGAATTACCTTGGAGGTGATCAGCGGATCATGGATGAGGACCATATTTATTTTGGAGCGATTATCCGACAGGTCGCCTCGGAGGGTAGTCGATATATTTCTGAGATCAGAGTATTAAAGTTTCAAGAACAAAAAAGCTTTTGTTTTTGAAGCGTGATTCCTAAATATTTTGACTTAGGCATGTGTGAAGTCGAGGGGTGGGGACTTGGGACACAGGATTGGACATATGGTATTCGAGTGAGTTGTGTATTGCTTGGATGTTTGTTTTGCCATGATATGTGCACTTAGGTGGGGAGTAACATGTAGGAAATTATCACTCTTTGGGACTTGCTCACCACAATAGAGATCCTCTTTAGATTACAAAGGAGTGTACATGAGGATGGCCTTGAGGCGTTAGAAGAAAGTTAGGTTGCTGGCTTTGGTAGAGACTTTTGTATAACATGTATTAGAAATTGTACATTTTAATATATGTTGGATTAAGAGTGATTTATTAACTCTTGAACTATTGTATATAGTTGATGTATTTTGTGAGTATTGATGTAGGGGCCCAAGTTGCCAATTATTTTAATCTTATGTGGACTCGGTGTGGTCATTGTAAACTGTTTGGGACATGTTGTATTTGGGTAGAGCTCCTCGTACAAAGGAGACTCTTCAGATTTTAAATGAGTGGTGTGCAGTTCACCGGCATCCATGAGTGTCATGAGTTGTGGAGTGTGGCAAAATTCACCGGGATTAGGGCGTCCACGTGGTTTCACATTTTTATAATTTTTTTTTAAATATAACTAAATTAATAGGGCATAACATAACTTTCTACTCAACTTTTTATTCCTATAAATTGAGTCTGAAAATTCCCACTTTATGTCCCGACACCCTTGCACAGAGTTGAGAGGGTTAGTTAATTAGGATATGACTATAAGGGATGGGTGAAGAAAGAAATAGGTAGTAGGGGAATAGGTGGTTTTGAAAAATAAAAATAAAAAAATAAAGAACAATAAAAAGCAAATAAAAGTAAAATTTAATAATAATAATAAAAATAATGTGTGAGCAAATTTTAGGATCTATAAATATGCCCCTCTTTGATAGAGTTCATGAGTATTACGAATGTGAACAGTGGGATTCAATGAAAATGTGAAAAGTCAGTGAAATGAGATGAACTCTATCCAAGAATAAAGGAGACCCCAAAAAACATCCACAAATAACACTAACTCTCTCAAGCAGCTGAGGTTCTAAAAAAGTCAGAAAGATGACAGCAAGGACAGACTGAATCAGAGTCATGGCATGGATCAAGCTCTTTGTAAGAAGGTCCTCCCAAAGGTGAAACCTATATCAAAACCTGAAACAAGCGAAAATCGGTTGGCCCATGGGTGATAGAATGGTCATGTGCACTGTATAGCGATCAACACCCGTTAAGGACAAACTCATGAGCTAGCAAGTGGAGAGTATGAAAATAGAAACCAAACTAATATGATCAAAGTGTAAGATATGCGACCATAAATATTGCAATATCTCTAATAAAGGCGTGTCGATGTCTGACTATGGTGAAGGCGTCGCAATGTTTATCTGAAGCGAGGAAACCTGTTGGCTTTAAATGCCTTTATTGAGATGCCCAGAAAGTAAAAGAATCTGAAACGCTGATATGCATAAGACGAAGTCTGAACGTCTAACTGCAGTGCTAGAAAATGTGATACAAATGATATTTGAACATTTGATCCATATGAAGGCGAAGTCTGAAGGCCTGATCTGCAGAAGACGAAGTCTGAATGTCTAACTGCGGTGCTAGAAAATGTGATACATATGAAGTCTGAACATTTTATCCATATGAAGGCGAAGTCTGAACGCCTGATCTGCAGAAGACAAAGTCTGAACGTCTCAACTAGGTGCTATGACATGTGATGCAGATGAAGTCTGAACATCTGATGTGAAACCCATGAAAATTTAAAAAAATCAAATTTTTCGAAAAAGGGCAAAATGGTAATTTGCTGAAATAGTCCAGGGAAAAAAAGTGTGATTTTTGTAGATCTTTGATGATGAAACAGATCATACCGTTGGAATCGTCTGATCTCGGTCAATTTTGTCGAATTCGAGGCGTAAGAATTTCACGTTTTTGAAAAATTGCGGGTGGGATAGAGTGACCACGTGGCACCAAGTGATAGGACACCTAGCTTGCCATGCGGCAGGCTGCATGGGAGGTGGGGGGGAGTTGACTCACCCCCCCCCCCCCCCCACCGTTCCAAAAAAATAAAAAAAAAATAAAAAATAAATAAATAAATATATATATATATGTATACATATATATATATATATATATATATATATATATATATATATATATATATATATATATAGAAAATGTAAAGAAAGGAAAAGCAAAAAAAAAAAAAGGTAACAAAAAGGGAGAGAGGAGGTGCGTGGACCAAGGAGAGAGGGAGGGAAAGCCAAAACAGGAGAGGAGAAGAACATAAAAGAAAAGAGAGGAAAGAAAGAGAGAAAAGAAACGAAGAAAGAAAGGAAATGAAAGAAGAAAGAAAAGAAAGAGGAAGAAGAAGAAGAGAAGAGGAAGGAAATCGAACTAGCGTCGTGCAGTGGTTGGACCCGAACAGACTTGGAATGGAACTGTGCTACGAGAGGTAGGTGTCTTCCTACCTCGGTTTATTCTCACTTTGAGGCATAATGGCTACGGGTTTAGATCGGATTAAGGCGCGAGATTTGTATGATGTGTGTGATTGTGAGACGGTCAAGGATTGAGTATATGAGTTCCTGGAACCACCGAGGTTGAGCGCGAGTGTCACAGGCGAGTAAATCTGGGGCGAGAATGGAAGCGGTGCCCGAGATTTAAGCACTACCCTGCAATTAGTAGCTAACCCAGGACGACCCATAATTTTCTGTCGAACTCAGTGCGCTTGTTCTTAGGCTCTCACGGGCTTTCGTGAAGTATAGAATTTAATAAAATAAAGTGCTCAGCCAAATCGTCAGATGAGTAGTGGGCTGGATCACAGACAATCGAGAAAGGGTCCGTTCTAGTTTATGGAACTTTTGTTTTTGGAACCGAGTTGTATCTGAAATACTCGAGGGCTGCGTATGGCCTGAGCAGGAAATTGCGTGTTGAATTTTGGGTGATATTTACAAAAGTTGGAATTTTTGGACTAAGTCTAGATTTTTCAGGCCAAGTATGGCCGAACTTATGGACGGGAATAGCTAATTTATGTAAAATGTTTTTGTGTGTTATTGCTGGAAATGTAATAACATGTTGAATGTGTATGATATGCTAATATATGTGTATTTAATGTATTAATATGAATGGATGTGAATTGTATATGTTTATATGGTACTTGGCATGAAATGCGATTGATGAATATTCATATAGGGTGCATCGTATATATAACATGAGAACATCGATGGTATTAGCATCGCATATGCATATCACTATATTAGATTGTGTGTGCATGGGTATGGTCATCCATCATCATTGTTGATGATGAATGGGAGTGAGCTCGTACTGGGCGGCATCAATGGATATCTCTGGGTTTCAAGCATAAAGAAATATAAATAATGTGTGTTGAAACGAGAGCGAAGGGACTAATGCCCCTCGGGTGAAAAGGCCGGAACATTGGTTAAGAGGCAGAATTATCGTATTAGTTAAAGCCATTAAAAACCGAGAAGATTGGGGCTGCGGTGTAATCCACAAAGTTCTGTTGCCTAAAGAGACACACTAGATTTTTAGATTTATCACATAGACTTCGAGTTATGTGATAGGAGTGAAGTTGACTGGATTGTAGGTTGCCCGTTGGCCACCAAGTGAGGTAATGGGCCAGTGAGGCTGTTTTATGGGGCATGATGAGTCAAGTCTCATTCATGGCATGTAGACTCAGGTAGACATGTGTGTGTTGTACTTGGATGTGTGTGTTTGTTGTCAAGCCATTTCATGTGCACTTAGGTGGGGAAGTAGCCCTTGTGGGATTGCTACTTCACTGGAAGCCTTTCAGGCCGCCTAATGGGACTCCCTTTTCAGTGGGATCCGGTCTTGGCGGCCCCACCATGGGATGAGCCGAATACGGCTTGTTTTGTTTGTTTTTGTCTTGTATTATATTCGAGCATAACCAAAATGTACACCTTTTGGTATCAGGAATTTGTAAAGAGGCTGTGATTATAGTCTATCGTATATTTTCGTATATTGTGAATTAAATATGCGGAAATGGGTCTCAGTCTCTCAAGACATGAGGTGTGATCATCGAGGCACCCACAGAGTTCAAATAGGTTGACGAGAGCATCAAGCGGGACCACTGGTTAGGGCGTCACATCTTGTCATATAAAGGCAAGTCTAAGCGTCATGAAGGCAGTGAGCGTCTCATTCGCCGGTCTTGCAAATGCGATTGCAGGTGAAGTCTGAACTATCTTATCCATATGGAAGGCGAAGCCTGAAGAGCTGATGCGAGAAGGCGGAAGTCACGAGCACGATATGAGAAGGCGAAGTCTGAGCAGCTAAAAATGCGATGCTAGAAAATGTGATGCGAGATGGAAGTTTGAACATGTCGATCCATATAGAGCGAAGTCTACGAACATCATCCATATGAAGGTGATGCAGGCGCCTGATATGTAGACGAGGTCTAAACGTCTAATCAGCTGTGCTAGCAAATGTGATGCAGATGAAGTCTAAACATCTGATCCATATGAAGGCGAAGTACGAGGCGCTAATATGCGGAAGACGAGAGTATGAAGTCTACAGATTGAAGATAGTAGGGGCGAGGTGGAGGGGTGTGCCTAGTATTGACGTGAAACATGATGGAAGTCAAAGTGTCATAGCAATGGCTCATATCCGCGTCGGCTGACTTATGAACCGACGACCACCTCAGAATGATCCTGGAAATATAAGGGATAGCGCGCCCGTGGCCGGCATCTATCAAAACGCTGATTATGAAATCCAAAAATGTCGCGCGGGCCTAATACTCTCGATAAACTGACTATATACCTGAAAAAGAGCAATTGTGGTGATCCATAGTAGATTAAGAGGATATTTGCACCAATGTTGGGCGTATACCATTCATTGGGGATGCGTGGGACCCGAATATCAAGATATGACAGTATCTGGCAGAATGCCACGCGAGCAGGCAAGTCGAATGATTCACAGTGATGATTTTGTTGCGGTAACGGCTTATTATGGGGATCCGATCTGATCATGTCCCTCAGTGTAAAAGACGACCTCGAAAGTTATTGAATATCAGGCTGAATTATGGATTCAATATTTAAGATCTACGAAAAGCCTGAAGTAATGGATGTGGTATTCATAATTTGTCTGATTGGATGTTTTATTGAAGAAAAGCGTTAATCGATCCAGGGTGGTCTTGACCGGTTGTGTAATGTAGTTTAGGGTGTTAATGTGATTGGCACGGGGTCGTGACCATTATATTGTGGAATACCATTATGTGGTAAGATTAATCTCTTTTAAAAATGATTATCTCTCTGCAGGTACTCAAATCATAGTAATAAGTGTGCATTTGAGACCCATATATCCATCTGCTCTTTAACATAATATTTCCATATTACAATGGTTTTGAGGTTGTTATCTTTCAAACATATCTAGTCAGGATATTATGTGTTTTTAAATATATTCAGGCCTTGCGTAAACCAGACTGTTCTCAAAGTGGCTGCTCAGTGGGCGAGTGATGTACCTGGATATCATGGCCATGGGATGGGCGGGGATTGAGCATTTTACGTGATTGAATTTTCCTGTTGGTTACTCCACTAAGTGCTCTTATTGTGACACACATTCAGTGATTTCTTGATTCTCACCGATTCTTATATTATGGATGAGAATGGCTCACCATACCATGAGCCTCATGGCTCCTCCATACAGGCCCATTGAAGAAGCACTATTTTCAAAACAAGGTTTTATTCTTAAACATTCTATTGATAAATTCTCATTAGACGACCTCAGGGTGATTAAGTTAACTCATCAGGGCGGAATCAGCGGTGTCTCAGATATAGACCTTAGTTGACAAACTCCCAAAACAGTCTTTGAAGAAATGCTGACAGTGTTTGTGACCATGTTTTGTATCATTTTCTTTCTCTTCTGTTCTAGTTTACCTGTGCATGAAATGATTGCCATTTCCATGATAATTCATGTTCAATATATCAAGTACATATTGCGAAATTCACCACCAAGACAATAACCAGTTCAATTTCGTAACTTGACCTTAAATTAACCACCTTGATATCAAAACGACAACAATCATTCTTTGGGACTGCCGAAATCATGTAACTCTTTGAGAATGAGCTGTAATGATCGTTGTCAAGTCTCAGCCCATCCACATTATACAGTTTTGTCTTGATCCGTCTTTGGGCCTGTGTATCGGGCTCAAATATCCAATCCATTAAATGACTCTTGTGAAGAATAATCTGAGGGAGAAAGGCACTTGCATACCACCTCATGAGGTTTTAAACTCCTTTATGTGCCACATGTCTTGGTGGGGATCAGCTTGCCTCTGTCTGAGCGAAATTGGCGGTGATCCAGAAATCTGAGGCAAGGTGAGGCCTCTCATAGAATTTGCTCCTCTCTCTTACTATCTTTCTTTCTCCTCTCTGTTTTCCTTTGTTTCTTTACCATCCATTCAGGTTAGATTCAGTTATGATTAAGAAGACTTACCTCCTTGCCGCGTCGATATTGGTTCTTAGGTTCACCTTATATATCATCTGTGGTTTCATCCTCTGAGTGCCATGTGTCTCATATGTATTATGACCCATGATTAGTGGGTTTGAATCATCTATGGCTGTGGCACGCCATCTCACTGACAGTGGCACAACATGACTCCTCATCAGCCACAGTGTCACTTCTCTGGGGCCAGCAGAAAAAATGTGAGATTCAGCTCATCTGATTGAACAGTCGATCTTGGTAGCTAGTTTGAGCACAGTGTTGTGTTGAGTCAGTTGTCAATAAGATCTAAGAAGGAATTGATTTGGCCAAGTGCAGTTTTCTTTCAGAAGAAGAATTTGAATTTTATGGTTTCTGGAATCAGGTAAGAAAGAATAAGGAAAATATTTTGACCTTAGTAGTCCAACATAGCCCTTTCATTGTATGAATCTTTGATTACAAGTCTCATGAATATGGACACAGACATCAATGGGAGTGCTAATAATATTTGATGTGATTGCAAAAGTGGCAACATGTGGTGAGATGATTGGGGAAAGTAGTGTAGTGAAGTAATGTTTCTCAAATCAGTAAAAACATATGGGGTGATAAATATGAAAATGGGGGTTATGGATTCAAGAAGAAAAATATGATGGAAAAATGGATGGTAGTGTAATTAAAATCTAGCCAAATGTTTGCGTGAGAGGACATATCATGTAATGGGATGATGAATCATGACCGACCTAGGCCATGGGAGAGGATGATTCATCTCATACCTAATAAAATCACCAGTAGCGCCGTTACTGGGATGTGAGCTCGGGAGCAGACTCACCCAGTATTACATAAACAATGGTTCTCATAATCATATGTACACATATCAGAGATTTTGATCTTGAATACCTTGTCGTATTTTTCTTTCTTTTAGACTAATAAACAATGAAGTGACCCGTATGAAGTGACCTTGAACATATCTCAAAGTGTTAGTACGGAGTAAAAACAACTCAATGAGCTAACATGGCCTCTAAAGCTAAGAGTCTTTGAATGTAGTGTGGGATGAGTAGAAGGAGTTGACCATGACAATTTGTGGGTAAAAATGGTCGATCACCGTCCCCAGTTAGAAATATTGAGATGACGAAATTCAGATAGAAGAAGACATTGAAAAATGAAACTATAAATTGTTGGATTGAGTGAATGTTATGATCGATGTAAAGATAATATCGTGTCACTTAAACTCAAAGATCCTATTTCAAGGCGTCCACGGGAGGCCTATCAGTGCAGAAAATGTTAGCTGGAGACTCAGGAATAAAGTAAATAATAAGTGAAACAATGAACATCAATTAAAAAAATGTAATTAACAGTGATAAAATTGTGTAACAATCAGAATGTTGTTTTATCCAGTTATGAGTCATCGGCGTGAATCATTTTGGGTTCGTTTCCAGTTGGTTAAGCTCAGGAATTGGTTTCATCTAGTCTATGGACATCTGAAACTCTGTGATTGGCTCTCTAATATTAACAAAGATTCAACTAAGTTTGAAGAAAAAAGGTTCTGACTTCTCAGTTGGTGATAATCATTTGAGACTCTCCAGAGCTAAGTCTTCACCATGTAGTGATCTAGGCTTGTGTTGCTTTTTTGAAAAGTGGGGCCATCTTCAGCTGTTGGCCTTTAAAAATAACAATTGGTGTTTCGATATATATCTATGGGGCTGCAGCTGAGTCAAGACCAGGAGGTAGGCCACTCTTGCAAATGTAACATCTGAGACCTCTAGGATCTCATCTCTCTCTGCGGAGAGAAAACTGTCTCTTATGACTAGAGATTAGGTTGTGCAAAGTGAAAGGATCGTCACACCAATGGAGCTTCTGGGATGCTCTGAGAAGTCTGAGTGTCTTCTTTTGGGATCCTCCTTGTGTTCTTTTTATTCACTATCCCATTTTCTCACGGCTTCTTACACGACGTCTATGGTTGGATGCATATCTAATAATTATCCTTTCCTTTTGAGTACACTCTATGATATCAATAACAGAGGAATTATCTTATTTTCTTTTACGAGAGGTAATGATCGACTGAGAATTGGCCGCCTTGTTTGTACATTTAATACCACATAGTGACTACCCATGTTTAAATAAATAATGTGTGGATGAGACTCATTCTGGAAGGCTGTAGAATCTTGTAACATCTGCCTGGGCCAAAGCTGTGAGAATTGAATTGATGTAACTCGATGGTGGAATGTGTGAGATCTCCAGCCATGCTGGGATGCTGTACATCACAGACCAACTGACAACGTCCCATCTTATGTTGGCCAAAGACCTGGTCAATCTCCGCCGTCTTGTTATGTGCTCAGTATTGCGGATGATAAAGCCGGTGCATCTCTGCTCATGCCGTTGGACAGGATCAGTCATGCGACAATAACACTGTGACTGCATTCTGTATCAGTGTATCTCCAGTATCTGAGTGGGTGTGGCTTTGTGTCGGCTCTCATATCTTGCGTCAAACTCAGAATTATCTTAAATCTAGACCGATGCGTCATCCGTCTGTACATCATCATTTGTTTGATCATCGATTCATTGTAATAGCAGACACTTTACCAGTCTCAGCTGGGTGACTGCCACCTGGGAATGTCTGTCAACCAGAGCCTAACAGATCATTGCGGGCGAGTCCACCTCTGGTGGTGAGTGTATTTCGAAGTCAAGTGTGAAAATCTATTGCGACTCAATCAGCGTGATGTTTAGCTATCAGTCATTTACCATTCGCCTGACATGTACTCAGGATCAAGATCACGGATATCTCGTCTTCTAATCTTGATCAGTGGGTCTTGGCCCGGATGTATGGCCTCAACAAATGTTGGTGGATCATTATTTGTTGAAACTGATCTGGGTGTGGTCCTGTGATCGAGAACACCCCATCCTGTCAGGAATGGGTTCAGTGCTGTCAAATTTTGTACAGCTAGACAACTAGTGTAACCTTATGGTCTCTATATTAAGTCAATATCAGTCACTCTCTTTGTGATGGCAAGTGAGGTGGGTGGTGTATAACATCTTGCTCATGGGTTTTTGAAGGTGACATTATGAAATGTCTGAGGCTCTAATCGAGGAGTACGAGCCGTTTTTCATGGTGCATGTACCGAAGACTCGTTCTTATCAAACAATTATCGGATCAAAGTGAAACAATTTGTAGATATAAATGTAGCAGTAATACCGATCTCAGAATTTATTTGACTAAGGCTGGCGGGGAGGTTGCCAAATGTGTGTGCATGTCTCTGCCTTGATATCTCTTGCCAGATGTCAGTGGCAGTCTCTGTTGGGATCATCAAAAATTTGAACATGCAGGACGTGTAGGGAAGGCTGATGAATGTGAGGAGGATTCGTTTAGTGGAGATTTTGAAGTGGAAGAAATGAGATGACATAGTCACTCAGTCAGCACTATTGAAACTCATCTAATGGGTTGTTTATTTTATATGTGAGTCAGTTAGATCATAGTGTCTGTGAGTACAATAATAATTAAATACTCTTGGCTTGTACCGAAAACCCGGATCCTGATCTGTGTGTTTAACTGGAGACATCATCAGGATATTTTGATCTTATGGGGATACTTTCAATACCCCTCTCTCATGTCATGTGAGCCTAAGTGCTCCAAAAAAATTGCTTCTTGGTTCAATCTCAATCAGCATGATCCTCTGGAAGAATAGGCTTGCCCGGTGATAGCTATCGGGGACTTCTGATCATCATCTATACCTGAGCCTCAGCCTTCTGTATCTGTCATGAATGAGTGTAATGCAGCTATCTGATAAATTGCTTTTAGTTCTATTGTTGTACTTTGACTCTATGAGTGGTGAGCCATCAGTGGTAAATGTCTTGTCGCACATTCTCAGATTATCGCCTGATCATTATTATGGATCCAATATAAAGTAGCCACTGTTTTTGTAATTCCTCCAGAGCATGTCATGTGTGGAAAATCATCCTTGGGACAGCCTTGGATTCAGGTCATAAACTCTAATGTGTTGTCTTTTTGGAGTCAGACAGGTATTGGCTGATGCTGGATGTTTGACAGCTCAGAATGAGGCCGACCTTAGTTGGCCCCGGATCTCCTCTTATAGGCTGTTGAGGGGTTGTGTTCAGTTTTGTGATCAGGAGGTCATGCCTTAGTGGCCTTGCGGTGGGTGATCATTAGACCTGGAGGTGGGGCTGAACATTAATGTGTGCAATTTTGGCATCTAGTGTGTTTGGGTAGCACTGAAAACCTCCACTCTCATAACGAGACGGTGTGTGGTCATAGACGCTCTGAGTGGTGGTTGCAGTCGAAGTTGTCTCCAGGTCTTCGAAAGATGACTATCATGATATTATGATGGATTGGGCGTTGAAACATCATCAAATCAACATTTATTTTGGAAACAATAATCGTAACATGAATCATGATCAGCCGGTGAGATGTGTTTTTCTGTGATATCATCGTGAAGTTCAAGTGAATACTAAAATGCTTTCAAGATCATGATATTACAGTACATGTTGGACTGGAGGACAAATCAGAAAAATATCAAAGTGATGAAAGATCATGATTGGGACTCTCACATGTCTCAAATATCCAAAGATTCATATTATAGACAAGCATCTCATAATGCATCATTACAACAGATGGGGAGGGCGTCATAATAGTCTCTGAAGCAGCACCGTCGCTAAGTGCATAAGTAAAACAGTGTTTGATGACGATCTGAGTGTCTCAGCATGATGTCGCCGACACCTTCTCTAATATTGCCTCGCCATTCAGCTGTATAGCATCGTGGAGGCTTGGTATTGTCAGGCATGGGAAGGAGCGTGAAGAGCAGTCAGAGTAGAAGCCCATTGCTGATAAGTATGGCGTGATCTAACTCCATCATGGGATAATAATTGGCATTTTTGATCATTAGTCATGGGGTTATTAATGGCATGACCTCTTAAATGATCAGTCAGCCTCAAGTTCTGGGATGAGCAAATAGTCAGATGAATGTGATGAGTTAGAGTCATTGGCTATCTGCAGCTTGATTGCATATATGAAATACCTCCCAGTACAAATCCAGCCAAAGATTATGATTAGCTGTGATAAGACTAAGTGCATTACTTCTTATGATCTATAAACTATTATTATATCCCAGCAGGCTCTTAAATAACTTTTAATCAGCAATTCAGGGTTCATCATTAAAGATGTAGTCTTAAGATCTGAAAAGTCACAACTCCTGATTATATTTTATAATCAAAGTGAGATGGATCTGGCAAGTCATGCCCTGTGATAATCTTTAATGAAAATCACTTAAAGTCAAATCTTTACTGTGATAAATGGAGTCTTTGGATATCTTGGAATTAGACTGTCTTAAAGTGGAAAGATGGGTTGAAATTCTTCCGCACTCTGGATCATAAGCATCAACCTAAGAGTAGGTTAAAGGATAGAAGGATCCTCAAAATCTGAGGCCAATTCTGACATTTGTCCCAATCATCAGCTAGGAGTCAGGGTGCGTAAGCTCTCTTATGAGTACTATCATAAGCTCTCAACATGCATTGTAGATGGCTCAAAATCTATGGAGCCTATATCTGGCGATAGTAGTGGCAAGAGGAATGATTTTGTTTAGGGCGGATCCGTATCAGGGGACGGATGCCACGACGAGCCTAAACCGAGCTATAATACATGCAAGGTCAAGTGTAAAACAACCAGTAAGTCATCCTTAGAGAAAACAATGCAACCAGCTCGACCAATGGTGAGCTTATGTATCAAGCCCTCTGGCGATGTGGTCATGTCAACTCAAATCCGACTCAAAGCCTTAATCAAAGTCTCTCTATGGATGGTAGAGGAAGCTAACAAATAAAATAGAGAGATAAGAGCTGTGCTCTATGGTTGTGAGATCTCATCATCTCTCTCCTTTGTATCTCTTCCTTTAGCCGATATCAGGATCTATGGGCCGAGATGGAGCAAGGGTTGTTTTGTTACTCCACTCCTCTATGGCATACAAATCTCTAATGTATCAACTGTCCCTCGGTGTGGAGTCCGGATAAAGGTGTACGGGCATATAACAAGGCGAAGTCACTAGCCTCGTACGGGGTCAGTGGAATGATAACCAGGCGCCTTGAAACAACATGTGTAAGAATCTTCTGGCTCGAAAACACCTCATGAACCCCGTCATCACCATAACCATCATCAAATACTATGGGCTCCGGCCCTTGATCATCCCACGACAACATATGGATGTGATCATCAGACTCAGCAAAATCAATAGAATGAATACCTCCCGCTGGAGGAGGAACCGCATATGTAGAATAAGTCGAAAGAGGGTTAGAACTAGCGTTAGGCTTTCCCAACTGCACAATACCCTGGTTAATCAAGTCTTGAATAGCATGTCTCAAGCGGTGCAGCGATTTGTATTATATTAAAGGGCCACGATGATATAGGCCTGATGTAGGTCCATTCGAAAATGAGGGTAAACAACCTGCGGTAATGGCCTGATATCGTGGACTGAAGCGATCAATGATCATCAATGCTGGGCCTCACTGAATGTACCTAGTGGGCGTAAAGTGTTTAGACACTTTGTTTGTTGTGTAGCTGGCTGGGCTTTCAAGTTCTAAGATGAAAATGATGGGTAGGTCTATCACAACTTTGTACGGCGTAAGGCGGGTGTGGTGGAGTATATGGAGCTAGTAACCTAAGTGGTTGAGGAGGAGGTGGAATGGAAGGTCACATCTTTGGGGCGAACTCTAGGCTGGGAAGTCCTATCGACCAAATAGATGCATCTTGAGGCTGGGTGCCCCCTGTTTGGGCCAATTAAATGACCCTGCCTCCTGGTGTATGATCCAGATGTTATTTACATACTATCAGAAGAGGAAGAATATGACAACAAACCGTGTGCCATACCATCCTCGATACCATATAAGGCCTCTATCAAAGCTCTGTAATCCATAATCAGTACCCCCATAAGATGTCTAACATAACTAGGTTGTAGACTCCTCATGATCATGTTAACCCATCTCACTCTCTGATGGACATCAATCATCTGAATAACCTTCTCCCTCAACGGAGATGAATGATGTACTTGATCTCATGAGCTCCACGCCTCATTGCCTCGAAGCTCTCTGCTAGTGACATCTATGACAATCTTGAAGAGCATTGGGATAAGCTCATGGGCAAGATCCTCCAAAGCCCTTTGCATGAAGAATCTAGGGTGGCGAATCAAAGCTCCGTGCCACGCCTGATGGCGGAGAGTGACATGATTGAGCTCATCCCAAACTCATGCCCCTCATTGACTAACTATATATCTCGAATGATGCGTGAGCATCCTCTCTGCTGTATCAGCTCCATGTCAGGCATCCAAATTTAGGCGGCAGTGGGGTCACAAGTGCATATCAAATCCATCCCTGCATCCCATACCCTCTATGACTCTCGGTATCTAGCATCTACTTTACTCTTTGTATCACACGAATCATCGAAGCTGATGATCTAAAGAAATTTGGAACAATCGCATGTGGCGGGATCACCTCTATAGGCCTTTGGATGACAAAATGGGTGCCTGGGGATGGCGACCAGTGTAGTGAACATCGTTGGAGTGGAGTAGAGGTGGTGCCCTGAAATATCTTGGTTGGAAATACGTAGGTTCTCTTTGCTTATCAATCTTGCGGGCAGCATTATATTTGTATCTGGAGCGCGGTGACAGTCGTAGCAATCTGCTCAAAGCATGTGGATCCATATCTGTCTGATTTAATGTATGTACTAATCTACTCTCAACTCTAACCCACGAAGATGGTCCCAATCTAAGTCATTGAATCCTAAAAGTGTAACCGAAACAAATAAGGTGGAATCAGTCGAACTGAGAAAGATGATGCTATAATGGCGAAATAAGAAGTAAATACTATGCACAAAATTGCCCAGCTGAAACTCAATACTACGGTCGTCTCTCTGTATACTCTCGAGGAAACCAAAATGGAGAAATTCGGATTCATATCATGACTAATGACCTGAAGGAAGCTCTGGTGTACTTACGTGTAGGATGGGAGTCTAAATGATGAATCTAGCTTGACCTAAAGGTCGATGGTGTCTCAAAAAGATAGGGTGGGTCTTTTAAAGGGGTCCCTAGTAGGAGTGATGTGCCCTCTCAGTGAATGAGACCTCTGCAGTACTCAGAGAGACAGGGCCTTCCATGCAAGGTGGTCATCCTCACTTTGTCTTCTCGACATCGAGGGAAAGCCTATGGTAAAGGCTCTCACTACTCTCAGCACTCAGGAATAAACTAAGTGTAGTGTGAATATGTGGGTGCATCCGAAAAAACCTAATAAATTTAACACAAAGAAGAGCACACTGGCCATACAAATATCCTTAAATCTAGCTCTGGGCTATACAAGACTTCAAATATGGGACTCCTCGGCATCAATATGTCGACCACCTTTGGAATGCTCCCAAACATAGATATAACCCATTGTTGGACCTTGCTCATAATCATTAGCTCAGTCGAAGATTAAACAAGGAACAACAAGTCTCCAATCAAATATCAAACACAACAACAAAAGAGACAAAGTCAATCGAGACTAAGGAGTCGGAGATAAGGGGATAAGTAATGTATTTACATAGACAGTACAACATACAATCAAGCGAGAGAGGAGTAAGTCATACAACAAAAACGCTGATCATACGAAGAACAAGTTTATCATCGAAATCATGTTCTCATCGAAGATATAATAATCAAGATACCGCACTATCAACAATAAAGTATACAAGAAGCACAAAGGGTGGTATCCATAATGCTTGACCCACACATTTGTCCCCAATGGAGTCACCATTTTGTGGACCCACATTTTTTACGTGCGTTCCTGGTGAGACTCATTTTTTTTTTTTTTTTATAATTTTTTGAAAAAACCATTTTTTTAGAAAATGGTTTAGAGTCGCCACTTATTTTGTTATTTTTTTAAAAGGAAAATAAAATAAGAAATAAAACCTTAATGTGACTCTTTATTTAGGAAAATACATGTTTGCGAAAAACCAAGTCCGAATCCGGAGGTCATGTTACCTATCGGGAAGGTAAGGTAGTGAATCGTAGGACCCTTCTAGGCCCGTATAAAGAATGGTCTCTACTAAGCAAGTTTAGGGAACTGTGACAATCAATTAATTAATTATAGATACTAATAAATCATGTAGATAGTAAGTAAAGAGCAAAATTAAAGAGAAGCAATGTGTACCTTGGTGGCGAGTCAAGAGCGCTTTTATGATGTTGTAGATGTTTTTTAGGCAAAGGATGTGATAAAAAAAATAAAATAAAAAGAAAGATGAGAATGTGGAGAAGAAGAAACTAGAAGAAGAAGAGTAGGAGAAGATGAGAATGAGAGAGAGAGAGAGGGAAGAGGGAGTAAGGAGAGAAGAAAAATCAAGGGAGAGGGGCAGAGAGAAAGAGTAGAAGGAGATGGGGGAAGAGGAGAAGGAGAGGGGAAGAGGGAGCCCAAAAATGGAGAGAGAGATGGTTAGTTGGGTGGGGTATGGCTATAGGGGATGATTAGAGAGAGAAATAAGGAGTAGAAGAATTGGGGTTTTTGAAAAAAAAAAAAAAATTCAAAAAATAAAATTTAATAATAATAATAAAAATAATATGTGAACAAAATTTGGGGTCTAATTTTCTAGTACCCAAACAAAGAAAATAAAATCCTAGAGCTCAACTAGCTGAAACATATTCCATCTCGACAAAATATTTTTTATTTTGTTCAATTAAAATATCTAAACCTTTTTTGTTTTCTAGCCATTGTCTCAAATTTGTAGTCTCAGTTCTGTGAGTCATTGGACCGTCGGAACATGCATCGGTCTATGCCAACCTCCAAAACAGAAAACTAGGAAAGCAGCGGGGGAGGCTCTCCTCCGTCACCTCTCCGACGCTCAAGTTAGATCCCTGTCGTCTTCTTTCAAAGATTGAGAATTTTGAACCTTTCGTTCGTACCTTATTCCGTGTCGTGAACACTTTATCAGGGGAGGAGGGGATCCATGCCGAGGTAGTGGATGATTTCCTTCAAATCGGAAGGAAGGTGGCGTATCTACGCGGACGGAGACCAATTCTTCCCTTTAGATGGAAGAGAGAAGAGAGTGGGCATTTTCCCGAATGGGACCCCCAGGGATTGTCCATCTTGTAGTTCATGGCAAGGCATGGGATGGTGCATTCTCCCTCCAGGGGAGCCTATTCATCAACCCTTGTTAGATAAAGCCTCTCACAGAAAAATGGCATTGGGGGTGCCTGCCTCTTTCTTTGGCTATAGAAGGGTATGGGATCACGGAAGCCTGAGTTAGGAAACTGCTTGGGCCGAAACGGGATGGACGGCCCAGCCGTGGCCTCTAATGCGAAAGGGCCTACTGGCTAGGAGAACTCAGGTCAGGCCGAGCGCCTGATGCACACCACTTCCCTCGGGGAGGGGAGATCATCCCGGTGGAAAGGACAAGCAGATTGTCATATCATGAGAGCGGTGGGGCAATCAATCTTGTTAATTCAAAGTGAATTTTCTAAATGCATTAAATTCCATATGGTTGCTTGAGTTGATCCTGAGATTGGAGGCTGCTATAAAAGGCTAGTGAGTGACGAGGTTTGTCATCCCGCGGTTATCACGTTAAATATGAGAGAAGGATAATTGAGCGTTCTTGAGAATCAAATTGGGGATTCTGGAATGAAGGATGATTATGTCGATTATTTGAGCGTGCTAAGGCGTGAATCAAACCGGTGCATGGTTTGAAGCGGACTCAGATAGATTATTCATGGTGCGGTTGGCCGCAGGTGGTTAAGAGTTCGAATGGAATCCTCTCAAGGACCCCCTCGCCAAATCGAGCGAGGCTTTCATACTTGAGCCCCCTTTCCATCTTTCCTCCTTTTTTTCCCCTTTTTTTGGTAGCGATTTTGCTACTGCTTCGTCTTCCTCTTCGACTCTTGCTACTGCTTCTTCTTTGGCCCCTGCTCAATATTTGATTCGGACGAACTATGTAGCCACTTCAATATGATTGCTTAGTTGTTACTTGTAGGATATGGTGCAATGATGAATGCGTTGGCATGATCAATAAAATCATACTTTTTTTACATTTATGTACTATGCTCTACTTTGGCAATCTTGAACTTTATTTTCTATTTTAGGGTAGGGGCAGCTTCGCTGGCCATCGACTAGGATACTTAGTGATCCTAGTTAATGAAACGATTTGGGCCTAACAAGTTCGGACAACAAATGGGCCCACTAACCTGGCCCGTATTCCCGAGTTATTGTACGGAGGCCGAGATCATTTCGTCGGAAAGCGAAATAGTTGGAGGATGATGGACCCAGCGTCGCATTTAATGCGCTCGTAGGTCCTACACGGTTGCTATATAGGGGGTCATTATTAGATTTTTCCTTTTTCCTTTCCTATCATCAACGAGTTAGCATCCTTATGATTCGGCACCTTACAGCGTGCCATTTGTTGCGATTTTGCATTTGGTTGCGAACAACTTTTTCAAGCGTCCGCTCGGTTTTTCACTTCTGAGGTGTGTCCACACTGGCCAATGTATTATTGAATCTTCCTCATTGGCCTTCTTTAAGCCGTTGAAGAGTCTACAGGGTGAGGGTAGGTCTAGGGCTTGTTAGATCGGAGCGATTTTTCGCCCCGGGTTTAATGTTTGCCTTTCTACGTTCGGTGTGCGGCTTGGGGGTACGATGCGCTCTCTTCCCTCTCTTTGATCTGTTTGTAGCATAGCGAGAGTTGAGGAAAGACTTCTGGCGGTCGGGCATGTCGCGGACGAGGGCTGTGCGGGGGCGCATTCTCTGAAGTCATATCGTCTCGTCCTTGCGGTGGAGAATTAAGTCCTGTGCGAAATCCACGAGAACATTATTGACTTGAGTTAATGGACAAGCGGAGTAATTAAAACACGGGTGGGGAAACCTTGATAGCGTGTTTTTCTTTGTGACGACTTGCGGTGGAAGCCGTTTTCTAGTGCGCGCCGGTAAAAATAGTTTTTGCGCTACTGGCGCCGCGTCCTTGTTCATCTAGCGTAATACGTATTCTCGCCAGTGCGATGTTATGAACTTCTTATACCAACTCGACCTTTCATTGGTTGAGATTTGCTTAGCCTATTCTCTAATATTACGGAGAGGGGGCAGATTGTCCTTCTCGATACTGGACTCCCGGCTGCAGTTCGTGAATGGGCTCCCCGATTCTCCTAAAATGGAGGCAAAGGGGGTTATCCTAGTAAGGTGGCCCTGGGACGAGACCCCAGGCTCTTCTGACTTTGAAGAACCTTGCTAACGTGAGACGAAGCCCGGCTCCCTATAGTCTCCCGATCATTCCTCTTTCGCTGCCATCAGAGATTGTGAGCCTAGAACATTTCGTTACCATTGATTTTCTAGATTTGCTCATGGGCGGTGCGCCTGCATCGAGGATCCAGATTGACAGCATTGAGCCGGGAACAAGCGTTGCGGCTGTGCATACCTCAAAGCGTCGATGGCGGGGTTCCCGACTTTGCTCTGCGTGCCGATCCGGAGCGGGAAGTGTTTGTCCGTGGGGCTTCCGCACCTAGAAGAGGATTGATCCACGCCCCGCAGTATTGACGATAAAGAAGAGGACCACGGGGAAGAGTGCTCCACGAGGCGTGGAAGGTACATAACTTGGTTCGTTCGGCGCGGTAAGCCCTCTCTCTCGAAGGAAGAAGAAGAGGAGGAAGAGATGACGAGATTGTTAGATCGCTATGCTGCCAGGAAGCGAAAACAGCAGGAGGAAGTTGAGCGGGAGGCCGAATGAGCCAAAGGGTAGGTCCGTGCCCCTATGGATGGGGGTTTAGAGATACAAGCAATCGTGATCCCGGCCTCCCACGAAATGGGGTCTAACGATCAACCGAGCTCGGAGGACATTACCCATGAGAAGGGGCGGGAGAAGCAGTTCTCTGCTGCAAGTGATCCATCCTTCCAGAATGGGCGAAAGCGCCGGGTGCCTCTGGAAAACTGCGCTAATAGAGTATGGCCGTTGTCCTTGACCGAATCTTTTTGGCTTGCCCTCATACACCTGCGACATTTCGTGATGGAGGAGGAGAAGTGGCGGTACTCATACAGGCGATGTCGATCCATGTCACGACCTTTCAATCGGGGTGGAGTCTACGATTGATCGTCTAGATGATTGTGCAGGGGCCAGTTCGGTGCCGTGAGAAACTCGGGTAGCGGAGACGGGGTGAGTATTCGGTTGTTGTTCCCGTCGGTATTGCAAAGGAGGATATTTATCAAATCGTCGAAGACAAGATGCACATTCACTTGAAACTTCATCAGAACTTGTGAGCTAGTAAAATCAGTAAAACTTATATATATATATATATCTCAGAAACTCACGAAGTTGCTATTGTGTTGTTTTTGATTGAGCAGCTCTTTCTTTTCCTGGTGTGTGCCGTTGTGTATGTCTCAGCACCGTGAATTTATTACTGGCGCGGGGATCTTGAGCGGCCCGGCTATATGTTGAGTCAGGGCTTTTCGCTGGAAACTTGAATCTCTCTTTGAAGAGGCCCGATTGACAATGTCATCCGTTTGGAGGCTGGAGGCTAAAGCCGCGGATAGAGGCGGCTTCGGGCGAAGTGTGAGAAATGCTGCTAGAGCTGGTGGCGTCAGCGCGGTTAGAGATCGAGAAGCGACGGGCGCCAGCGCGAGGAGTTGAGTTGGAGCTGTCTCGGGTCAATTGCTAGCACCTGGAAGGTGTATTGGTAAGATCCCCGAACTTGGCTCGTTCAACCAGCCCAGTGGCTACCAAGGGGCTGCCCGGATGGTAGAGGAAGAGCGGGTAGCTAACGGGATGAGCGTACATCTCTCTACTCGTCGTGCATTGGGAGCCACGAGGATGATTCTTGACTTAGGGAGGATTCTGGCCAGGGAGGTCGGCCTTTGGAGCGAGTTTGATCTGACGGCGACGGTACAACTACGGTTATGGTTGTTATGCCTTTGTGCAAGATATCCGTGGGAGCAAGCCTAAAATCCCTCTTGGGATGCCGGATACATCTACTCCTTTGACCCCGGAATTTTTCTTGAATCCTCGTGCCCAGGGCTCTTTGTTTGCCTTGTCGCTGTTCAGGCCCATTGAGACTACTGAAGAAGCTTTGGCAGAAAAAGGCCTCCCGGGTGCCGAGGGAGAGGTTGACATACTACTGAAGCCCCCGGCTGAGCCGGGTGAGGCTACTGAGGGTTAGAGCCAAAAAGAATCAACAAATGTATTTTGCATGACAATCTCTTCTTTGCTTTTGTGTTTAGACATTTTATTTCTTGTTTTTTTTTTTTTGTAAATTATGCTTGAAACCATGCAAAGTTGCATAAGTATAATTGCACTAAGTCGAGGACGGGGATATCTTATTTCGCAGTCCCAAGCTGGGACATTAGGCTGGGAGTTGAGTGATATCTTTCGGGACGCTGCTGCGAATTAGATGATAGATTTTCATCCAGTTTGAGCCCGAAAGAGGGAGCACTACGCGTAAATGCAGGTTGATTAGGCAAATGTGGCCCCATAAAACTGGATGGATCTCATTTCACATGCCATAGGACTACCGCATCCAGACTTTAGGTGTTGACCGGTTAGGATTTATCCATCCTGGGTCGGACAGGTCATTTTACTGCGCCATCCGGACTTTTAAGTTGATCGTCTAGAAGTTATCTTTACCGGGCCAGATAGGTCATTTTACTGCGCCATTCAAACTTTTAAGTTGACCGGCTAGAAGTTATTTTTTACTGGGCCGAACAGGTCATTTTAATGCGCCATTGGGACTTTTAGTTGGCCAGAAGCTGGGTTATCTTCAGGGCGGACGGGATCATTTCTTTGCGTCATCCGGACTTTTAGGTTGACCGGCTAGAAGTTATCTTCACAGGGCCGGACAGGTCATTTTACTGCGCCATTCGGACTTTTAGGTTGACCGGCTAGAAGTTATCTTCATCGGGCCGAACAGGTCATTTTACTACTATATCTGAGACTGCGAGGTAGACGAACAGAGTTTTGCCGGTGTCAGGACTTATGAGGATTAGGGGTTCGGCTAAGTACTGCTTGATCTGAGTAAAGGCATGATCACACTCTTCGTTCCATCCGCCCCGATTAGCTCCTCTTAAGGTGGCGAAAAAGGGCTTTAAGCGGTCGTGAGCGAAGATATAAATAGTCCCGGGCGGTAATTGGCCGTCGGTTATTCAATACTTCCTTTCTTTCGGGAATTTGGAGACTCTAGAATGGCTTTAAGCTAAGAGGTTGGCCTCTATCTTGCTTTATGAGTCATCATGAAGCCTAGGGCGTGCGCGATGGGCTTGCCGAATGTGCACTTTGCGGGGTTCGGCTATATGATTGAGGAGGTCGAATGCATTGCAAATGGTTAGTGTGATTCGGGCGTTCCTTGGACTTTATCGACATATATCATCTATATACTTCCATATTTTTTCGAGCAATGGTCGAGAACATCTTGGTTACCAATGGCTGATAGGTGAAAGCCTAGCATTCTTTAACGAGAGGGTATTCGTTATGAGCTCATGAGGGGTGATGAGGTAACATACTGTCAGGCGGGTCGTGGGGACAGTGATGGCAGGAGGTGCATCTAGAATGATAACATGTGTTGCCGACCCCGATGTGTCAACAATTTGATTAATGCGGGGGAAGAGGAATATCTTAGGACATGCGTCGTTAAGATCTGGTTTGACACACACATGCTTGCCTCATTTTTGGGAACTACCACATTAGCGAGCCATTCGAAATAATTTTACTTCTTTGATAAACAGCCTTTAAAGTTATGCCGCCGGCCTAGATGATCTGGTGGCGATCCGGGTAGAAGAGCCGTACTTTATGCCGAATGGGTCGAGCGGATGGGAGGACGTTTAACTTGGGGTTTACCCCTGTCATGTCTGCATGGTTCCAGGAAAATCGTCGGTTGCGTGATACTGTTAGTAGGCCCCTTCTCACGGTCAAAAGGCTGGCATAGGTACACTTGTCCGATCCGCCAACAACTATGGGCTGTGATTCGTGCCACGGTAGGGTGATCCAGAATCAACAAAATTTGTATCCTATATTCCTCCTGCTGGCAGTGATCGAGAAACTCTTTGCGAGTATAGTGAGTCTAGGGTCGAGGAACACGAGGATGGGTTTTCTTCGCTCCTGAGTAGTTTTGAGTGAAGTCAAAATTGGTGAATTAAATTTGGATTTTGGGTTTAGATGCAAAACAGGGGGTTGGTTGGTTTGCAAAGCTGAAAATAAATAAAATAAAATGTAAAATAGAACTCCTTGAAGTTTTGGGCCCCTTTGGTTTAGGGTTTTAAAGGCGACTAACATATATACGGGTCTTTCCTGCGCATTGGGGAGCATGACATAGTCATTTCCCGAACCGGATCTTCATTTAGCTTTAAAAACTAAACCTTATGATTTTCCCTTTTGAAATATGACATTTTAACAAACATTCCTTGGTCCCAGACGGTGAAAACTACCTCCACAGGACTCATCTCACAGTAAACAAAATGAAACAACTAATGGATATATTCAGATCTAACAATATAGCATCAATAGACCCTAAAGATTGCCAAATACTAGTCAATCAAGATGCATTTAGGAGATTTAAACTAAGAGTGAAGGATAGGAACATAAATGAAATAAATGCCCTGATAAAAACAGAGGACTGTCAGTTTACCTCAAATCCAAAGCCGGTAGCCCTCCTGCAAGGAGGAAGGAATTTGTAAGCATCTTCGAGTTGTCATCCTGAGAGAGTGTTTTAGTGCGAAAATGAGAGAAAGAGGAGAGAAGGAAAACTGGAACAAAAAGCTGCGAGTAATATGAAAGATTAAAGTTAGAGTTACAAAAATCTATAAGTTGGCTTATATAGCCCATTGATTGTGTGAAATACCAAAAATACCAAAATATAGATACGTGGGGGCCCGATATGGTAATTAATCAAAACAAGGTCGTTTTGAATCAAAAACATCAAAAACAAGGGGGCGAAATTTCGCTATGCATAGTGACTTTCGCTATTATAGCGAAAATTTTGCTATATAATAGAAAAAATGCAAGAAATAGCGAGAACGAAATTGGCTCATGAGGCGTTAGTTTAAGCTAAGCTATGAAAGTGTGCATGGCAGAAATTTCCAGTTTTAGAAAGCTATCCACATAAATAACCTTAGCTATGGGTGTGGCGCTATCATGAGGGTCCCTTCCTGCATCCCTCATTTCTTTGTTTCGACTTCCTATTGATGTTCCATTTCTTTCAAGCTTTGATATTCTATTCGGCTTGCAGGAATTCAGTGGAAGAACATATAGAGTGGTGGAAATCAAGGAAATCAGCGGAGCTTTGGTTATGATTGGATTGACACGATAATTTGGCTTCAATTCCTCACAAAAAACTACAAAAGTTGCCACAAAATGCGATCATTAGTGCCATAGGAACCCGAACATGTCAATTGGGTTAATTATAACAATTAGTACATAAAATGTGCTCAAAACCTATTAAAAATAGAGTTCAAAATAGCACATTTTGGGCACTAATCACACCCCAATGACATTGCTAGTCCTTAGCAATGCAAGAAGAAAAAATGAAGAGAGCGTCTGAAACAATAACAAAATAACGTTCACAAAATGGTGTTCAAAAAGGTTGTGAATGAGTAATGCCTAACCCACACAGTAAGTAATCAATGCCGTGTCGATAACTATCATGAGAGAATGAATGCCATACAAAATTGAGTATTAAAAAGGTTTCCATCTCATTGAATCAACCGAAACTTCCACACGAAAACCTAAGTGTTTATTTGATTAGCTCTCAATGATAAGTGTCGAGGAAGCACCTCTCCCCGACACAGCTACTACCACGACTTAGCATGCTAACCAACTTAAATAGTCGAGGACCCACCTCTTATTCCACAATTCTTTTCTGCGTTGTTGGGTGCAATGCTGAGAATAAACCTCACCAAAGTCCTCATGTAGCAGGGGATCTAGGTGACTCCCGACCCGATTAGGTTTAGGGCATCAAGCGAAAGGATCAGTGACCACAAACTCTTGGGTTTCACCGACTTCGAATGATTTCGAGACTCCAGCGCACAACTTGCTAAACTCCACCCACGTCCACCGTGGCGAACACTAAGTCGGTGACTCTGACCGGTGAAGGTTTAGGGCCTTGGGCTGAAACTTCGCCATATACCCCTCGGGCCAGTGCTTTCGGGTTTCAAAAATGACGTTGCGATATTTATTCTTTTCTTTTCTTTTTCTTTATTTTCTCTTTTTCTCTTTTTTTTTTTGACGCGTTAGCCTTCTTTTCCACATGGGTCCTTAACCTATTAAAGGCGGTCAATGAAACTAGGGTAGGTTATGCAAAGTAAAGGAGGTTGCGTAGTTTTTCAGCCTATCATTGAAACCTAATGTGCTCTGTGTGTGGTTAGCTAAAGGTGGAAGAAAAATGTCGAAATCAATGGGAATTCAGCTGTCATTCACTCGACCCGAGCATGGAACCAATCTAGCATCAATAGGGTGGACAAAGTTTCAATTTTCAAACCACGGGCTAAGCGAAACACCTGAAATTTGGGTTGCAAAAACGGGTCAATTTTGAAAAAAAGTAAGGCTGTATGGTATATGACTTTATAGAAAGGGACCCATCGAAACCGAACATCACAAAATGGGCTTTCAAAAATAGTACAAAAGAATAAATCTGAAATCGACCCCGGCCGATGCTTTTTTCCAAACCCCAACATCTCGATGTAAAATGGGGCTCGGATTGGAAGAATTAGAAGGAAGTGTTACCCTCCTGATGAGATGTGATCATTTATGGATAGGAGACCTTGAAGCTTTCCATGGAAGCACCTTATTCCACTTTGCGTTTGGGCTTGAATAAACGAGTTAGGAGAAGAAAGAGAAAAAAGTGACCAATTGGAGCATTTTTAAATTACACTTTCATAATAATCTCAAAATGTTAACTGCAGCGTATTTGGATTCTACGCTCTACAGGCTTTTCACCAGTACGAAACTAAAACGGATTCGGATAAGAAAAGTTATAAGTAAATAATTTTATGAAACAAAAGTAGGTATGCAGAAATTTTATTAAATTTGTGAAAATTCGTAGCTTAATGAAATCCTTTGTAACTAAGCGATTTTTTTTTTTGAAAAACAAAATTAAATAAATAAATAAATAAAAACAAAAATAAAAATAATAAAAATAAAAACCCTTTTTTTTTTTTTTTTGAGAAAAGACAAATTTTTTTTTATATAAATAAAAATAATAATAAAAAATTTAATTTTAATTTTTTTTGAAATAAAAATAATACAAAAAAAACAAATGTTTTTAATTAATAAAAATAAATTAAATTAAATTAAATAATAAAAAATAAAAATAAAAAAACAATTTTGAAAACATTGTCACGGTGTTTTGTCCTTTAGTGGAAATTTGTTTGTTTCCTTTAAGACTATTCATTTACATTAAGCTAGTGTTGAAATTTATGTATGAATTTATCATAGCGCATTTGCAAACTAATTTGTATATATCGTGAACTCTCAATACCATGCAGATTCGTCGCCGAACGAAATGTCGAATGATGAAATGAAGTGAACAAAATATAACGCCTTCAAAATTAAATCGCAAAAATATAAATCAAATCAAATCGTTAAATAAAACAAACGAAGATCAAATAAGTGGGACGATGATGTGGGTGCCAGTGACGTGACCATCCGCGTGCGATGTCGTGCCATCTGCTGGATGAAGTCATGATTGCTCTGAGTGACGGTGATGGGTAGCATGAAGTTTTGGGAGGCGGTGTTGGACTTGTTTCTTTGCGGTGGGGCGATATGTACCTTGGTCATGCGAGGGGGCTCTTGGCGGTGGAGTTGTTTTGGGTTGGTTAGTGGACTTTTTTGGGCTCTCTTCCCTAGTTCCTTCCCCATTACTTTTCCTCGCTCGACAAGGAAGGATTTCTTCTTTCCATGGCCCATATAATTACACTCAATTGTGGGGCATCCTGCAGTTCCTCGGGATCTTCTGTTGGTTCTTCCTTCAATCCTGCCAGTTGAGCTTAACTGCACCAAAAGCCAGTGTCGGTCGAGACCTCTTCCTCAATTCTCCTCCTCGATGAAGAAGGCTGCTTTAGGCTGAGCTTTGAAATGGAGTAATACGAGTTATCAATTTTTTATCCATTTCACTTTGAGCCATCCAATCTTTGGTCCGGGAGTTCTCCACGGTATGGATTTTTGGCTCAATTGGGCATTAAATTCCTTTTGTTCTACCACAACATCACCCACCAGTTTGGTAGTGCAGAATTGCTTTCGATTGGGGAAGTTGGTACGTGGTGGTTGTTTGAGACGAGGCATATTGTGGATGTGGAGGAGGTGCATGGATTGGGGTAACTGCTTGTAGGAGGTGTGCCCATCCATTGGTCTCTATATTCCCTCATAGACATGTATGCTCTAGGGTTTCTTTCCACCGAATATTCATATATTGTTCTTCCCTAGGTGTTCCATTTGATCACAGTCAATTTTCCATAACTTGTACTGAACTGCTTGCCTTAAGAATTTTCAATCCTTATAACTTGTTCTCCTATAAGCGTAAATATAGCACCGCAACTTGATCCTATGCTTAACATTTTTTTATTTTATATATATATATATATATATATATATATATATATATATATATATATATATATATATATATATATATATATATATATGAAATGAAAAGAAAGCAGCAGTAAAGATAAAGGAAATTCACGAAGACTTGTGATGGGATCCTGAAGTGTTCCCGCAAATCTCGTCAAATGCGCCCAGGCACCGTCCACGAGCAGCGGCAGCCATTTGGTCGTGCCGGTAGAGGTGATCATGAATCAGCAAAATTTCAGTATCCTATATTCCTCCTGCGGTAGTCGAGCTCTTCTTGATATGAGTAGTCCTAAGTCGAACACGGGGATGGGTTTTCTTCGTACAAATGATTTGGTGAAGTCAAAGTGGTGAAGATTAAATTTGGATTTTTAAGGTTTGGAGTAAACGGGGGTTGGTTGGTTGCAAACTGAAATAAATAAAATAAAATGTAAAATAGAACTCCTTGAGAAGTTTTGGGCCTTGGTTTAGGGTTTTAAGAGGCCGGCTAACATGTCCTCAGGTCTTTTTCACGCATTGGAGCATGACATATAGTCATTTCGAGCAGGATCTTCATTTAACTTTAAAAACTAAACCTATAATTTTCCCTTTTGAAATATGACATTTAACAAACATTCATGAATTACAGGGCAGTGAAAACCTACCTCTGGACTCATCTCACTTGACAAATGAGAGAAGCGACTAATGGATATCATTGAATCTAACAATAAGCATCGATGAACCACTAAAAGATTGTAAAATCTTGGTCATTCAGATGCATTTAGGAGATTTAAACCTAGAGTGAAGGATATGAACATAAATGAAAATAAATGCCTGATAAAAGCGAGAGGAGGCGTCGAGTTTACCTCGAATCAAAGCCCGGTGGCAAATCCCTCTTGAGGAGGAAGAATTACCTTGACATCTTACGAGTTGTCATCCTCGGAGGAGTGTTTGGTAGCTGAAAATGAGAGAAAGAGGAGAAAGCGGAGCAAAGGCTGATGTCTTGGCAAAGTTAGGGTTACAAAATATGATTTGTGCCTTGACCCGATTGTAGTAAATACCGAAAATACCAAAATATAAGATTCTGATGGGAATGATGGTAATTAATCAAAGCGGTCGTTTTGGATCAAAACATCGAACACGGGGCGGGAATTTATTTATGCATAGTGACTTTCGCTATATAGCGAAAATTTTTGCTATATAGCGAAAATGGAAATAGCCGAACGAGGGTAGCTATGAGCAGTAGTTTTAAGCTAATTGGCGAATTTTCTCTAGCTTAGCGGTGTGCATGAAATTTCAAATTTCGTATGCGCGTTAACACCGGTATGATGGCGGCGTATAGCGAAATTCACTTCCTTGCATCCTCACGACTCTTTGTTCAAACTTCACCTTCCATTGCACTTGTTCCATTTTCTTCAAGCTTTTGATATTCTTCATTCTATTCTTGAAATTGATGAAGACCATATGAGTGGTCAAATCATCCGGAGCTTTGGTTATGATTGGATTGACACGTAATTTGGCTTCCCGATTCTGAAAACCTCTGGTTACAAAATGCGATCATTAGTGCCATAGGAACGAACATGTCGATTGGGTTAATTATATGATTAGTACATAAAATGTGCTCGAAGCCTATTAAAAATAGAGTTAATGGCACATTTGGGCACTAATCATTGCCGAAGTGCATAATGGTGTTCCACGATATTACGAAGCGGCCGGACGGGCTTGTAATTGCTATGAAGATGGGTGAGCTTCGACGGACGAGCTATCGGGTTCTTTATCTTTTGTGAGTATTGGTGATAACAACGTGGTGCTAATTGGCTACCTTGAAGGTCGACTTGCCGGATCTGGAGTTAGATAGGCGATAGTTTGGTGGTAGGTTGAGGAATTGCTTTCATGGCGGCGGCCAGTTCGGTCCGCAGATAGCATTATGCGGGCCCGAGTCTTGACCACTTTAAAAACAACATGAGTTCTTGGTCTGCCTTGTGAGAAAGAGCGATATCACCTCTTGATAGCGTGGTGGACCCGTTAAATCAGGATAAAACTCTGGTAGAAATTTAAGATAGTGACGGGACTTTCATTTCAAGTAAGTGCTAGGGTATGATAGTGTTCTTATTGCCGGATCGGCAGGGGACCACATGCACATCAGTGTTAATATAGGTGATACTGAAGTGCATCATAATGGGGAGTGATGATTCGAGATTCGGATCTATAGGAGGAAAGGATCTGAGGCCATTGGTCGGTGAAGCGGGTGCTACTCACGGGGCCATTGATGGTGTTTATTCGACCACTTGTGGCCCGCGCGAGTTTTTCGTCTTTGCCTCTTGGGCCCGGTATTGGTGGTATTTGGGCCTCCGGTATAAAGTTGATGGTGGAGTGCGGGCTGCGAGTGTTCGGCCGGCGTGACAGCGGCTCTATTGGAGCCGAGGGCGGTTCGGTTGTGCGAGTTAGCTCCCGAATAGACCTTCTAAGGTGCCTGCTTTCGGATTAATCTCTCGATCATGAACTTCAAGCCCAGCGGTCGTTTCATGGTGGTGGTCCCATGTGGTAGTCACGCCTCGATACTTTATTACGTTGGTTCGGGTTCGCGCATGGCGAGCCATAAAGCGAGGTGATCCGGATGAGGGAAGCCGGTCGGTTGTAGGAGATGTTAAGGGGGAGTGGTGGGAGAATCTCTTTTCTTTCGAGATTGCTCTTGGGGGATGTTTTGGGCTCTTGCCACAGCTTCCTTTCTGCTGGTGAGCTCTTTGTAGTTGGTTTGTCGCTCACGTGCGATTATCATTACCATTTGCGGCGGCTCGAGGATATTATCCTCGAAGTGGAGTATTTAATACGCCGCGTCTGATTCTTCATGAGTGGCAGTGGGTTGAGGAAAAGGGATTGGAAGAAAGGGTAGTATTTAACTCCTTCGGGTTCATGTTCGCGTCCATCTTATAGGTAACAATTTCTTGGCTTGTCCAGAAATCTTGGATGAAGTCCGGATGGACTCGTCATCCAGCGAAGATGGATTGGAGCGGTTGATGTTTCCGCTTCTCTTGAGCGAACACGAATCTTGAGTGATGAATGCGGCCCATAATTCATAGAATGAGTTTGAGACTACTTGGGGTTGGAGACGATCGGCGGGACCTTTAAGTGTCGGGAATACTTTGCATAGAAGTCGATCGTTCTTGGCGTTAAGGATCATTGCACAGTTCGGTCTGACATATGATCGTATGGATCGGAGGAAGTAGTTTTACATTTTTTTAACAAACGGTGGGATGACAAATCCTCCGAGGGGCTCGTAGTCGAGAAATATGCGGCTTTGGGGAGAAAATGACATGTCATCACGACCCCCGGCGGGGATAAATGTTGCATGCAAGCGAGTGCCGAACGGGTATTGCTGAGGGCGGAGGCGGGGCCATGCCCGAGCCCAGGGCGGATATGATGCAGGCTGGTCAGAGCAGGGCCTATCTCATAGGCCTCCGTCACGATCGGCGGTGAGCAACAACTAACGACCGGTGGATGACGAGAGGTCTTCACGGATTCGGCTTTCGCATTGTTTTGGGGTGGTGAGCGACGAGGAGCGGGGAGATTTGTCAGGGAGGAGTTGTCATCTTACAGATGATCCAGCGTGGTCGGGTAGGCGGACCCCTTTATCATATCTTGCCGGGTTAGGGGTACAGGTTGGGCAGCGCCTTGTGGGTTTTCGACCCCGTTGGTCTCCAAGCGGGCCCGTAGGCGCTCGTTCTCCTGTTGTAAACGGTTTGCATGTTCACGCAATTCGGCCATCTGTCTGGCCTGCTCTTCCTGCTTAGCCTCCATTTCTTGATGCTAGCGGAGAAACAAGTCTTCGATGGGCTGATTCGCTGGATTGCTTAGACATGATGACAGACTTTGATGGTCCGGTGGGATGGTGGGGAACTACGAAACCTCGTGGCAGGGGAGATCAGGGGAGCTAGGTGAACCCGGGTTCTGTGGCGTATTGTCTTTGAGATTTTCTACTAGACATTTCCCACAGACGGCGCCAATTGTAGTCTCGAATTCTGCGAGTCAGCGAACCATGAACATGCATCGATCTGTGTTGACACAAAGCAGAAAACTAGAAATCGGGGTGGGAGATCTCCTCCGTCGCCTCTCAGGCGCTGAGTTAGATACGTAAAGCAGAAAATTCTAATTTTAGAAAGTCAAAATGGTCATTCGGTAAAAATCGAAAATTTGTCTAGATCTCGGATGATGAAACGGACTTCATAGTTGGAATGGTCTCGCGGAAATCCTAGCTACCACGTCGAATTTAAATTAGAATGCAGAACGGTTGGAATTTCATGTTTTTCGAAGCATCAGGTGTCGGGTGCCCTAAAACGGCTTCTGAGAGACATGTGATGTGAAAAAATTCACCTATAAGCCATGCATTTCGGCGGGCGAGATTACGACATTCCTACTGATCCTGTGGCGCCGTACGGACCGGCGGTGCCACATCCGGAGGCTTGCGGACCGGTAATGACGTGATTAGGCCAGCGCCTCGACACGCTCTAGCCGGTCCGGTTGAAAAAAAAGCATCATATCGATTTTGCTTCTCGAAAAATTGGAAGCGGGCGTGAGTGTTACAGATCGAATTTTAGAGAAGAAGAGCTTATTCTCCTACAGATTCCGCCGTTCGGACGTCGGTTCGCAGACCCAGAGTAAGAAGTTACATCTGTGTGAGCTCACGTGTGTGGACAGATTTGGTAGAGTTGCAGTAGATCCAAGGTGAGATCTTTTCTACTTGGTTTATTCTTTGGCCCAGAGCCGTTTCGTGGATAAAGGTTGTTGGGCGCGGGGCGGTGATATCGGTGTCTCAAGCTTTGAGCCAAGTGGAGGAAATCTCTAATTGTGTGAGCGAGTGAGCGGTGTCGGCCCGAGGTTTCATTGTTCACATGAATAGTTGTGTGATTTTTGGTGTGATTTTTGGTGTGATTTTTGTGTTGTTAAGTGATTCAAAATGAATTGCTTGTAATTGTTAATTAGCCCATGTGAGCTAATTTTGGTGTTATCGATGTGAATTTAATAACATGAATTATTATTGAATTAATAATGTTAATATACATGTTTTATATATTAGCATGAATATTTTAAGGTTAGCATAATGCATTCCATATGCAGCAGGGCATAGAATATTAGGGTGAGTGCATGACAATGAACAAAACGAAAATGTTTGTGAAAGGAATTTCGACGGAAGATTTTTTGGAGAATTGTGTTGAGAGATTGTACAACAATTCACGTTGGAGGGGCCGTGAATTGTTTCGAGTTATCGACATATTAAGCCTCGAAGGGTGGTCGATATATTCTGCAGAACTCGGTGATAAGTTTCGAGAACAAAAACTTTGTTTTGAAAGCTGACAGTTTTACTCGCGATTGGCTTAGGCATGTGTGAGAAGTCGGTTAGGACTCGAGACATGGGATTAGGCATGTAGACATTAGAGTAGGATCATATATTTGTTAGTGTGTTTGTTTCTTAGCAGCATGTGCACTTAGGTGGGGAGTAACCCATGTAAGAAATTTTTAAACTCTTTGAGGCTTTTGCTGCTCCTTTGTCGAGGGATCATTTGGTGCAGGAGTGTACGGGAGGACGAAGCTCAGAGTAGCGTTTAGAAAAGTCGGGTTGTGGCTTTGGGTATTCATTTTGTATAACATGTATTAAAACTCTAAATTTTGATATATATTTGGTAAAGAGTAATTTATTAACTCTTGAACTATTGTATATATAGTTGATGTATTTTGTGAGTGATGCGAGGGTCAAATCGGCCATTATTTTACTGCATGGACTATGTGTGGTCATTGTTGGTGTTGGGCGGTTTTGTACACAGGGTAGAGCTCCCGAGTACAAAAGGAGACTGCACGATTTTGAAGTGGTGTCGGGTTACGAGCATCAGTAAATATTCACGAGTTGGCGGGTTGTCAACGGACCCCGGAGTTTTAGGCGTCACAAGATCTAATTATTTTCAAAGATTGAGAGTTTTGAACCTTTCGTTCGTACCTTATTCCGTGTCGTTGCTTCCTTTTATCAAGGAGGAAGAGGATCCACTCTTCGAGGTAAGTGGATGATTTCCTTCCAAATCGAAAGGAGAAGGTGGCGCATATCTCGCGGACGGAGACCAATTCATCCTTTTAGACGGACGAGAGGAGAGAAAGTGGCGCGTATTTCCCGAATGCAGGACCCCAAAGGGGTTTGTCCATCTTGAATTCATGGCAAGGCATGGGATGGTGCATCCTCCCTCCGGGGGAGCCTATTCATCAACCCTTGTTAAATAAAGCCTCTCCAGAAAATGGCATCCGGGGAGTGCCGACTCCTTCTTTGGCTATAGGAGGGTATCGGATCTGGGATTCTAAGTTGGAGAGCAGCGAGGCTGAGCAGGAGGCCAGGCTGACCATGACCTCTAGTCGAAAGGGGCACGCTGGCTAGAGGGCATGGTCGAGACGAGGCGCCCACATCAGCTTTTTTTGTTGATCGAAGTGTCTAAACTTTTTTTTTATTTTTATATTTTGATATCTCAACTTTGTTTTTATTCAACAAAGTATTTAAATTGTTAATTTTTGTTTATTAGAATATTTGAAATATGAAAATTTGAATTCAAATGACATTCCACGTCATATAAAACAACGAAATTACTTAAATAACCTTAACAAGGTGAAATGACAATTTATCTTTTCTATATTATATTCTTTGTTATTGCTATAATAAAAAAGAAATTCATAAGAGATAAAAAATAAAAAATTTGCTTAAAAAAGAAAATATAATAGTTTAAAAAACAACTTTTAATTATCTTCTATTATTTTTACTTGTATGTGAAAAAACTTATATATGAATGATTAAAAATAAAAAACTTAGATATTAAAATTATTTTAAAATAATAAAATTATTTATTTTTATCATAGCATCCAATTTAATCACTTTCTTTTGTATTGTAACAAATAGATACGAAAAACCTCCATAAATGTCATTTAAGTAATTCGTCATTTTATATGATAAGAATGTTATTTGGATATAATCTTTGTTTATTCAAATATTCTAATAAGCTTTGATTGGTGAAGAAGCTTTTGATTGAACAAAAATTAAAAGTTGAGACACCTAAATAGAAAAAAAAGTCTAAATATTTAATTGAACAAAAATAAAGTTGAGACAATAAAATAAAAATAAATAAAAAAATTTAGACACTTAATTGAACTAAAATAAAGTTAATACACCAAAATATAAAAAATCACAAAGGTTAAACACTTGATTGAATAAAAATAAAATTTAGACACTAAAATTAAAAAAATAATAAAATTGATATACAATTTAAGTCCCTCACCTCTTTTTCTACCTTACGTTGTGCGGGTCATGACAAAAAAACACTCTAACTTTTACCTTAACCTATCGATCTTTCCCATTTAAAGGGGAAAAAAAGTTAGTCCAATCTTCAAAAACCTACAATCTTCCCTAAAATCATATAACCTTCCGAGAAGAGTGTTTATTTTAAAATGAGTCATCTTAATAAAACAAAGAAAAAAATCAAAAAAAAAATATTATTAAAATGTATTTTTAATATTTTATTGAAAATGACATCGTTAAATGGTAAATGGTTGGAGGGTTTTGAATTCTAGTTTTTTCTATATTTGGTGCTATGTAGCACCTTCCTTACATTTAGACTTTTGGGAAGCAAATCTTGCGGCGCCCCCATTCAACGATTTCTCTCCTCTTCGTTCAGGTCTAACCTTGTTAGATTACAACTTAATAATATAATGCCCTCTTTTTGCTCTCTTCACTTTCTTCTATAAGTAGTTCTTTAAGAGAATATTCTTATGTGATGATGTACAGTAGTACTTGAGTAGTATTTATTAGTTTTTTTGGATGAATAATAGCAAGCTTCATCTCAAACAAATGAGACATCTTTCAACATGAATGAATTGAAGGATTAACCATTAAGTAAAATCCAGATCAGATGACCTCAAACATGGTTCACAATCCTGGTATCGATCATTGACTCGAATGGTCCCGAGATGTATCCGTCGCGATATATCGATTAGGTATCAGCGATACGCAAAATAAGACAATTAAAAAGTTAAAAAAAATTATGTAAATTATTAGAAAAATGGATATAATTAAGTGAGTTAAAAAAAATTAATAAAACAATTTTTCTTATATTTAACATTATTTAAATAGTTATTTAAGCATTTAGTAAAAATTTCTTATGATAATGCTAACAAAAGATATTATTTTATACCAAACATAACCAATGTTTTAAAAATCGGACTGAAGGCAGGCCGGTGACCATCTGCGAGATCTATTTTCAGTATGGTTTGTATTAAATGGGGTGAAATGAAGTGGTGCCAAGCCAGTTTAAATAGGGACGAGTTCCTTTTGAGCGAATGGTTCATTCACACCTCATTTTAAAAATATAATTTATATATTTATGGCTTGTCGCGGTTCTTTATGATTCGGCCAGCTGAGTCGACCGATGAACCATAAATTGGTAACTTTTCCTGTTAGATGACCGGTCCGGTTTTTCAAACATTGAACATAACAGTTTTTTAACAAAATGTCATCTAATACATCAATCAATACAATTTTTGAATGATGAGAGGGCTCAAAATCATCGTCATCATTTGTCCAACGACAAGGATACAAATTGAGACGATAATTTGCATAGTGAGAATGTGGTTGAAAGAATTATTCATTACTTGAATGTGTTGGCTGAGATGATTAACTTAATGATCCATAATTAGGAAAATATGACCTTGGAGGCTATTTCGGCACAACATCATACTAATAGTATCCAAAACCTCGATATGCAATGTTGTTGCTATCAGAAGATTGATCATATCAATAGGAATCACTAGCTCGTGTTCTAGTAGTTGAATATCGATCAAAGTCATTCCTACTAAAAGTATTGGAAGAATTATCACTATCTCCAAAGTTATGATAGGATTCATCTCTGCTCCACTGAAGGCGAGGTCACTTAATCACAGAAACCGATTTTGGAAGTGCTTTCGTCAATGGTGATATTTGAATGCGTAATCGTACTTGATGGAATAGTAAATGCGTCGGCGGAAATGTAGTCGATCTTTCCAAGTGTTTTAAGTTCCTTCATATGCCTAGTCTATATCCATGATCTGTATTTTGTGTGGCATGATAATTTTCATCTCCTTGTAACCACGACATGCCATGATCAACTTGATTAACATAACCATCATCGACAACACCACTTGCTCTAATGCCACCACTTGCTCCATTGTCTCATTAGTGTTTTTACACTATCTTCCTTTGCCCCATAATGTTCATTTACCTCTTATTGACTCTATCGTCACCATCATCACTATTGGAACTTGAAGAGGGGTATTCGATGAGCCATGCAGCTACGAGAAGAACCCGATGTCTCTTCTTGCATGATACTAACTTGCCGCCCATAACCACATAACTTGTATCACCACCATCTTCACAGCCTTCTCTACCTTCTTTAGAGGAAGATCTTGATCAAACAATCAAATTATTAGATGATAACATAGGTTATTCTCCTTCTCATATCCACTCACCTATTATATCTCATGTCATTCAAAAATATGATTGAAGTCAATTGGATTATAAATCTTCATCACTTCATTGTTGCATCAAATTCTTAACATATTGTAGTGGACATTGACTAACTTATGCAACTTTTTCATTGTCAAATGATTGTGCAACTTTGTGTGAATCTGTGACCATGTGCTCCAATTTCTTTTACATCCCGATGAAGAACATGTTTGGCTTAAAAATTTGACATAAATCTTTTGAAGATGTGGTCCTTCATCACCATAATCATACAACCATTCAATTATTATAAAAAAAAAACATATTAGGCACCAATATATTTAGAAAATTATGACAATTCTTATTTATAAAAGAAATAAATATAATGAGTACTTGGAAGAGATTGATTTATTGTTTTTTTGGTTAATGCACTTCCAAATTCTTCTTAACCTTCAACAAATATTTTCACATGCATTGTGTGAAATCCCGAGAAAATCTAATTTTATGAAAAATGGTAAAATTATAATTTTAGTCAAAATCTGAAATTTTTCTAGATCTCGGATGATGAAACGGACTTCATAGTTGGAATCATCTCCACGAAATCTAGCTACCCGCGTCAAATTTCGTGAGATTCAGAGACGGTCGAAATTTTCATGTTTCGAGGCAAACGGGGAGTAATCACGGGACACTTGACACAATTTTGAGTGGCTCCAAGTGTACCCAGTCAGGTCTGAGATTTAATTGAACAAGGGGAGAGCAGTGGGGCTCATGTGGACATAATGGCATCTCTAATTGGATGGAAATCCAAAGTGGGTGGATAAGGAAATCCAATGAGCCAATGATGGCTTGACAAGTGGCAAGTGAGGGGAACAAAAGAAGACATCTCTTCTCCATTTGGCACAGTCGTGCGGTGGGGAGGGGAGAGCAGTTTTGAGAAAATGGAGGGGTTTTTAGAGAGAAAGTCGACTTCTCTCTAGATTTCTGATGTTGGACCGTCGGTTCGCGTCGGGCCAAGAAGCAAAGTTGTTCTACTATTTGAGACTACAGCGTGGACACCGGTTTTGTGGAGTTTCGAAAACTCCGAGAGGTAGGGGTCTTCTCCTACTTGGTTTATTTTCGATTTAAGGGCTTTGTAAATGGTTGGGATGGCATGAGGCCATGAGAGGTCGTTTGATTGGTCCTGAAAATTTGGGATTGAAATGCCGAAAATTTGGAACCCATTTTGGACAGTCCACGGATTGCTTGGGTGGCTTGTGTTATATTTGTGAGTTTTGTTTGATGTTAAATAACATGCAAATTGTATTTGGTGTGTGTGAGGCCGGAAATGGCCATGGATTCTCGGTTCCACAAAGTGGAACTGATGCTTGGTGAGAGGGTTGCCCACAGACAGCCCACTAATCAGTTTGGGATTGTTAAAAATAGTCCCGATGTGCTTGTTGGATCGAACATGTCCACGTGAATTTGCTTGAATTGGATGGCTTTAAATTGTGTATGGAAAAGGAGATGTTAATGCATGCTAATTAATGTGTTAACATGATGCTTGAATTATATGAAATATAATTGTGTGTGAGCCATTGGAATTGGATAAATTCGGTTAGTATATGCATGATTTATATATTAACATGAATTGTTTGGAAATAGTATAATGCATTCCATATGCCTTAGAGACACCACTAAAATGGTAGGTGTGAGTGCATGACATGAAAGAAAATAAAAAGGAAAATGGTTGTGAAAGGAATTTCAATGGAAGATTTTTCGAAGAATTGGGTTGGGAGATTGTCCAACAATTCACGTCGAAGGAGCCCATGAATTGTTTCGGAGAGTTATCCAACAAATTCGCCTCGGAGGATTGTCCAATAGATTTTACCGAAACTCAGTAGTATGTTTTCAAGAACAAAAACCTTTTGTTTTGAAAACGGTGTTTTTTTCACTCTTGTCTTAGGCATGCGTGAGGGAGTCAGTGAGGGCTTGAGACATGGGAGTGGGTGGGTCATATTCTCATCCATATCATGTGGACATTTGAGTAGGGACTTGCATGTTTTACTTGAATGTGTTTGTGTTGAACCATTACATGTGCATTTAGGTGGGGAGTAACCCATGTAAGAGGTTATCACTATTGGGCATTGCTCACCTTGTCGAGAGAACATTATTTCAAGTACAGGGAGTGTTTGGGAAGACGACGCTCATTAGAGGCTGCTTTTGAGAAGAAAGCCGATATGTGGCTTTGATTAATTATTTTTGTAAACCATGTATTATAATTCTAAATTTTAATATATGTTTGTATTAAGAGTGATGTAATTAACTCTTGAACTATTATAATATAGTTGGTTAGATTTTGGTGAGTATTGATGTATGGAGCCAAGTGGCCATTTTACTCATGTATGGGTCTCATGATATGAGACCGCAGTTTTTCCGAGGTTGACGGTGGTCGATGGACCCCAGTTTGGGGTTTCCATGACTTGGTATCAGAGCTTGGGTTTATAAATACCTAGGCTCAATGTGGGATCTAGAGTATAGCTTGATAATCAATAAGTTGGAATATATGATTACACAGGACTTGATGGGTACGGGTTAGATCATGCATCCATTGTGCATTTTGATGAATTAATTGTGTTGTATGTGTTGTGTGATTTGTATGCTTGGTGAATAGCATATAGGAAAAAATATTGAATACTAGGGTTAAGGAAATATAACTCCTAAGGTATTGGAAAAGGAGAAGTTTAAAGAATTTTAGGCGAGTGGTCAATAACGAAAAATAATATATATATATATATATATATATATATATATATTGGATAGATACTCAGTTTTTTGAACATAAGCAGAGGTGTTTTTGTGAGGAGTGCAGGAAAGTATTCCGATTTTGCACAAGAACGGGTTAAAATTGCTCTTAAAATTTTTTAGTTGTATAAAGCTGCGAGTTGTCACAAACTCTTGCATTTTAGGAATAGTAGAGAGGCTATTGAAGGAATCAAAAAAAAAAAAAAATGTGTGTTGAGTAATTTTTTTTTCACAAGGTTTACAATATGTAAAAACGTGAAGAAAAAAAACAAAAAAACAAAAATAATAATAATAAAATATATATATATATATATATATATATATATATATATATATATATATATATATATATATATATATATATATATATATATATATATATATATATATATATATATATTGTTTGTGGTCTTCCAGTAGGTGAAACAAAGAAAAAAAAAATCAATGAATGAAAAAAAAAAAAAAGGCGTGCAGGAAATGAAACTGGAATGGGCTACTGCCCATTTTGGTGTTGGGTCACTATATAATGTTTTTGTGGTGACACGCGCATGGCGCAGGCACGCATGTGGCTGCGACTCACGGTAGAGTAGGCGCGGCTGACACGGCGCGTGGGCCTTTGCGACACGTCCGATCTGCGCGTGGTGCGAGCGGCAGCTCGCGCGCCGCCTGGCCACTAAGGGTGTCGCGATACAAAGTTTAGTATCATGGTGGAGGGGCAGCCTTTGTGCTGGCGACGCGGTGCGACAAGGCATCGAAGGGGGCCCGCAGTCTGATGTGATGCGCCGCGACACAACGCCTAGCGGCTGAGCACGGTGCGCGGCACGGGTCCTTGGGTTATTATTGCCTTATGCGCAACCAGCGAGTTTTGATTGATGCTGCGTTTACGATCTTTGTTCATGGACAACGTTCATGAACCCAGCGTTGCAGTTTTAAAAATAAAATAAAATAAAATAAAATAAAATTTTTGTTGTGTATGATTTAATATATGGAATTATTGTCTTGGATTGCTTATAAATGCATTGACGTTGTGTATGAAAATTTTTTGGTAGGTGAATAGTGTCTCGGGGTTGTATTTACACCCTTAGAGACACCTCATTAAAACTTAACTTGCCATTTGACATGTGTAGATGCCTAGTCACGGGAGAGGACGTAGAGGTTGTCCACGAGGTGCTAATAAGCACCAACAATATTTGACATTGGGCCTTTCTTTGAGGAATTTTGTAGGATTGCGGCTCTTGCCGTGCACAAGCTAGTGCAGCGGTGTGAGGAGATCAGAGTAACCTTTGGGGTTCAGAGACACGTCATCCTCCGATATTCACGGGGAGAATGCGATGGTGGCAGACCATTGGTTTATGCAGGTTGAAGATATTGGAGCGATGGGGGTGCCTCGTCTGACCGGGATCGGACTAGGTGCATTCCGGCTAGAGGCGGGGCTGGTGTGGTGGAGCGACGAACCTCTAGGGACACAGGCTGATGACATGGGCAAAGTTCAGGGTACATTCATGGGCCCAGTGTTCGGCCTCACGAGACATGCGAAGGCTGAGATTTCCCAGAGTTGGAAGACTGGTGATCATCGTTAATGATTGATATGCATAAAGTCGCAGTTCACCTGCACATTGACGTTAGTCGATGATCTGAGCAAGATGGGACGAGATGGTGGGTGTCCGTGTCGGAATGAGTATGGGACTTCGCTCTGAAGACATGGACTCACATGGTTTGGGACTGCCATGACCATAGAGAGAGAGATAGAGGATAAATGAAGCACTAGGGATGCGGGTGTTAGTGGCAAGAGGAAGGAGAGTCGGTCTTCTTCCAGTTTGAAAGAAGACGAGAAGGCTTACGCGAAAGTTTGAGGGAGCAGGGTCGAGGTTATGGGGCCCGAGGCGAGATAGGGCATTTACGCCGACAACCGGACATATGAGGCGGGAGATTGCCCCCCAGAGACGGGGATCCCGGGATTTTGGGACGACATAGTCCCGGTTCGTATGGGACGGGGAGAGGGATCACGGTTCATTCCTCGACACCACGAGTATGGATCGGAGGAGCTAGGTTTCAATCGCGGTGCTATCTGAGCACCTTCGGCGAAGCCTGAGATGGGTACAGGGCGGAAGTGTGGGTCGAGTCGGGCATAGAGCTCCACGAGGCCGGAACCCGAGGACCTGGGGGCATGTCTATAGCCGTGGTGCGGAGAAATTTGTGAGCATGCATGTCGTGGACATGCAAAATCACGTTTATACGCAATTGTTTTCTAATGCATCGTGATCATTAATGCATCTTGTGTGATAGGTTGGGCTTGGAGTTTGAGGCCTCTGGAAAAGCCACAGAATGGGAAAATTCTTCCCTCGGATATAGGGTGAGAGTTGGTCAGATGTGTTAAAATTGTGAGTCAGAGATCTCTGTGATTCTGCTCATGGTGGACCTTCGGGTGGTAGACATATCTGGTGTTGATGTCATTCTTGACATGGATGAGTTTCACAAACACTGGTTGTCAAGAATTTTGACCTTAGGCGGGTTATACTACCGGAACAAATTTTGAAGTTGTGCAAGGCTGCATATGCATGTGAGTGATGTGTATGTGCGTGGAATTTTGAGACGAAATTCTTTTAAGGGGGGGAGAATGTGAAACCCTGAGAAAATCTAATTTTCTGAAAAAGGGTAAAATGATAATTTCGATCAAAATATGAAAATTTTCTAGATCTCGGATGATGAAATGGACTTGTGACGCCCCAAATTTCAGGGGTCATTTTTTTTTTTTCAATCAAGAGCTTAATGTACAACTCTTTTACATACCAAAATATATGAGACTACATTGTTCTAATATATTTTACAAAATGTTTCGGGCTACACAACCCACTCTTCTTTTTCTATACTCACGCCCGAGGAGCGCCGCCTTCAGGTGACCGATGAGTGCAAACTCATCTATGTTTTGAGTTCATTTCACATGTTATTTTGTGCATTTTATATCCATATTCATGTAAAACTCATAAAATTTCCTCTAAACTTGGTTTTGTAGGATTATTGATGAAAAGCAAGTGATGTGGCAAGAAATGAGCAATATATTTCCAAAAGAAGAGTCAACCGAGAGTCTCACAGCACGCTACTGGGAAGATTAATTTTTCTGTACCATCTGGAACATCAAATGGCTCAAATTCCCTCATGGCTGAATTCTGGCATTCAAAAAGAGTTTCCAATCTATACTACACGCCCAAATCCGAGTTAAAACGAAGAAGTTATGGCCCCGACAAGTTAGAGAAGAAAAACCAGTTGCTGTCCAGAAAATTTGTTGCGACAGGAGAGTATGTCGCGACCAGGTGAGTATGTCCAGAAAAAGAAGAGTCTTTTTCTTTTCTTTTTTTTTTTTTCATAAAGATTGTTGACCGGACCATTACACATGTACAAATTTATAACATTGTTGCCAAAAGACTATTAACTAATCCCCGGCAATAATGCCATAAAACTTGTTAAGACAACATCGATAAATTGTTATGGATCAAAACACCTATTCAAATTTAAGACTCTATTATCCAAGGACTATTGTCTAATCTCAGTAGATAAAACCATTAAACTTGAGCAGAGTTTCTTTTAACTATCATGTTGATTAAAAGATATTTCTGTAAGAGAAACCATTTTCGTGAAGTTTTGATCCAAAGATAATCGCAGCACAAAGTCGACAAGTAATAAATGGATTGAGTCCAGATATCGATCCCACGTAGATCTCAAGAATTTTTCAATCAACTACCCTAAATCATTTTAAGCTCCATACTATTTGGACGAGATTACGATAATGAGATTTTGCTTTGAAAGTTTTGAAAATAATGATGAAAAGAAAATGATTGAATAACAAATGAATTGAATATTGAAATATCAAAATACCAATTTAGATTTAACAGTTATCTCTAAAGAAAATATTGAATAATCAGCTATTGTGAAGAATCAATTCCTACAATCTGTACTGTAACCTTTGTTTTCTGAACTACAGATCTTTAAAACTAGTCCAAGGATTACCATAGTGACCGGACTCTCCAAACTAATAATAGCTTCATCATCTCACCTTAACTGCTTTCTCTCGAACACAAAGAGGCTGATAACTACTTTAAATCTAGTGTGGCCTTGTTCCAAGTATTTTTCTTCAATACTTCATACCCACAACATGGACCGTTGCACTGAGTTCTTCAATTTAGTCATTGCCGAGGTTTGCACTATACCGGTTCCTCACCTCAAAATTAGAATAGCTTAATCTTTCCCTTGACGATCCTTGCTAACACGGATCGACACTATTCGACCGAGGTGAAACCTCCGCATACCAAATTAATAACTCACTCAACTCAACCCTGCTATATGTATGAGAAGAGGATGTATTGATTCAAATATACAGAGCAAATTAGATCAGCAATATCAGGTTCAAATACCTTCCCGAAATTGTTTCTTACTCTCAAGAAGGCCTTCTCTGTGTCACTCAGAGGGCCTCCTGGAAATCAGAGATGAAACAACCTCGTTATGGGTACAAGAAACTGAAATTAGGATCAAATCCAAGAAACAAGCAAACCAGTGTTTATCAAGATCAAGTTCGCCTATAATGAATAAAATATCAGTAGAAAGATTATTTCGACAATAACGCCAATTCAATGGAAATGGGTTTCAAATTATCGATTATACCATACATCGCTTGCTGATCAAGAAAACCACTGTGAATCGAAACTCGGATGTCTGAAATCCATAATTTTGTCCGAATTCAAACAACCGCATACGTAATTTTAAGATATATCAACTGCATTCAGCTAAATCCTTACAAATTAACGTTTCCAACCAAATTAACGAAAATACAAAACTATTCTAATCTAAACTAAAATGGAAAAGAAAACGAAAATCAAAAAGAAAAGGAAAAGAAAATAAAATAAAATAAAAAATACAGAGCTTCAAGAACAGATCTCTTTCAGTCGCTAAGAAATGCTTCTATTGTAAAGAGCCAGATTTATGTGGCTCGTCATCTAATTCCAATGCGCCTTTTGTGGATTTCCAAGTAGACTAGCCTCCATAGCATCAAGCCAGTCGCGACCAATCCCTTGTCGCGACATCGCTTAAGAACCGCACTTTTTAACTGAATGCTTCGAGCGTCGCTGGTTATCAATTCGTCGCTGCATATCACTCTATGGCTCCACAGGTTTCAACTGTTCGTTCCTGATGTCGCGACATCGATCCCTTGTCGCTGACATCGCCATGTCTTTGCAAAGTTTTCAACTGCTGTTCCTGATGTCGCTATTATCAATATCTTGTCGCCATATCACTTTATGGCTATGCGTACTTTGAACCGTCGGCCTTTGTCACGGACGACTTTTGTCGCGATATCAACTTAGGTTCTGCACCTTCAATCGCATTCCATGTCGCGTAATTTCGATCTCTTTTTGTCGCTGATATCAACTTTAGTCTCTCGGAGGCTTCAACCGGGTGTTTCATGTCGCGATCTTCAACCTCTTTGTCTTTACGCTTTGAATCGTCGCTCCTGCGTCGCGGACATCGATCTCTGTCGCACATCGGCTCCAGGTCTCGAGGCGCTTCAATCGCTGCTTGCGTCGCGACGCCAATGTCTTGTCAAAGCACATCAACTTAAGGAACTTAACCTTAACCGAAAGCGCCCGCGTCGCGATTCGATCTCTTTGTCGCGAACATCGATATGTCTTCCGGCGCTCAACCGGTTGCTTCGTGTCGCTGACGCGCCCTTGTCGCTGACAACAAATTAAGTCACAACAGCCATCTTTTCAACCCGTCGCTGCTTTCTCTGTCACGGCCTCCATCCCTTTGTCGCGACATTGACCTTTCATCGCCACATCACGTATGTTGTTGCGATATCATTCCTAAGTCTCCGGGTTAGTCCCACATTTAACTTAGATGCGCTTGTCACACTCGCATCAAATTTCCTTCCAAATTTTCCTCGATGTCGCGACCGCATAAATGGATTCCGTGGGCACGCCCAAAACCGCAACATTAGTTACCCAAATTAAGCCATTTCGCCGCCATTTTCTCGCATTTTTACCCACCGATTGCTGCATTTTTTCACGTTTTCTTTCTTCTTTCACACTCGCTAATAACAAATTGGTGAGTTTTTCATATTTCGCATATTAATTATTCCTTTCCTCCGATGAAAATCAAACAAAAAAATGGATTAAAAATAGATGACTTTTAAGCCATCAAACTCCCCAAACTTAAAGTTTTGTTTCGTCTCAAGCAAAGGAAAGAAAGAATTGTTTATCCTCAAACAAAAAGGACATTTTTCTGCCTGCCTTTGCAAGAGGCAACAATTTGATCAAATACAAGGAATGCATTAAGCTTTCGTACATCTAAATTTTCAAGTCCAGCCTAAGGTTAGTTTTTAATCTTTATAAGATACAAAACTAAACTCGTTGAAATTGCTTTTACAAACAACATAATCATTAGATCCTCGTTGAATAAATTATTTTCCTTTCATCTTCATAATTCCAGTCACTTAACTCCCGAAGTCCTTCACGCTTTGATTGTTTCCATATTTCCAAATTCCATAGGTTTGTTGTTTATATTGATCTCCACTAATGTAGGTAATCATAGCCTTCAAGATCAATCAGTCTTTGGGCTTGTATTGTTAGCTTGGGTAATAGGTAGGATGGAAGGAACTTTTAGTTAAGATTACCCTAACCTTTTCTCTCCTCTTTTACTAATGGTCTTTCTTTTCTGTAGTTCTTTAATAAACTCCCTAAACTTCATGTTTGGGGGACATCTCTCTTTTGATTGCTTCAATTTGGTATCAGAGTGCCCTATTTCTCACTTGCAACTCAACCCGGGAAATTTCCTTTGTTTGTCACCATTCAGTGATAGTGCAATGTTTTACCTTGTGCTTTCTAACACTCTAGCGAACTTGGGTTAGTAGCCCCATACCGTATGGCATTAGGGTACTAGGTGTTTAAACACCCCTAAGAACTTAATTGTTCAGAGAGTTAGCCACAAGACAAAACTTATCCCTATAAGCTTTCTTTTCATTGCATTTAAGTTCTTTTGCTTTTCTTTTAATTCCCTTTTTTTTTCTATATTTTTCTCTTTGAGTTCTCTGCAAACATATATACTCCCTCTAAATCATTTCTTTCTTTCCTCCTTGGAATTCCCGGGTAATCATATGTTCTTATCAAGGATTGATTTTTTTAGGATGGGCTGGGGTTTCCATTGGCTTATTTTGAAAATAGGCTTGCTTACCAATTTTTGAACTAAGGTATATGTGCATCAGCATAGAATAAGGATGGCTAGAATGTGGCTCAAACTATCCAAGAATGGCCTCAGATCATCTCTCGTCGCCTGTATCACCTAGATTTCGCCCTCAATCAATAATCTAACAAATTCTAGAATTTGATTAAATAGTTGTGACTAACCATAAGGATTTCCTTGACTCATTTTTGTTGATGAGTAGTTAAATTAATTGATATTCAATAAAAAGTTCCTCGACTTCATCACTCGCACTAATAAACTCAAAATATGTTTTGTTCCCTTCTATTGTATTACCTTCCTCTTATTCGACTTACCGCTTAGACTTAAGTCACTTTGCACTTGTGTTTCAATTAAACTCAGATTCATTTGGCCCTTATTCTACAATCTCACTTATTCCTAATCTAACTCGTCTATTCAATTCAAATTTCCTCATTACATCTCAGTTTTTATCTCAACAACCAATTCCTACTTTTATTTTCCCAACTATGCAACCACAAGGCAACACAAAATTAACAAACTAAAATAACATAACAATTCATTTCAAATTTATCATTTTATTTCGATTCAATTGCAAAATGTTGAATACTGGGCGCATGGGCTTGAGAATAAAGAAGGTCAAATTAGGGAAGAAGTCTATCTCTTCTTTTGGAAGAGGCAAAGAAAGATATTAGGGGATCTGTGTCTAGGGTATTCAAATGAGCTGGGAATGGAGGGAATTTCATTTCCTTCTTTCCTTTCTTAGTTTCCTTCTCAACTTGATCTTCAACCTAAGATCTCATCGAGATCAACCTTCGTTTTAGCCTCATCTTGTCTCTTCCCTGCCATTCATTGTGTTTTCCATTTCGGGCCATTATTTCCAAAAATTTGAAAGATTGTTGTTAATCAAATCCAAATTTTCTAGCCATTCTTCACTCGTAGGATTCAAAGATTCTGCTTCTTGTCTCTATCAATTAAATTTTATTCTCAAAATCTTTTGTGTGAGACTTGTATAAAATTTGAATCCATTTATTTGTTCTCCCACTTGGCTTCCCTGCTCTCGCTCTCTTTCTTCATGATGGTTAGGAGATGAGAATCACGCTCAAACCGATTGTTATAAAAAGATTCATGACTCCGGCCTTGAGTTTCGTAGAAGATCATGATCCTTTCCTTCATTTCTTTCTTTGAAGTCCTCTTTGTCAAGAACCCTTTCATCTGTTCTTCTCTTCTTTCGCTTCTTCTTCCCATTGTCGATCTCTTCTTTTAACTCTTTCATAAACTCCTTCCCCGAATTCTGTTGCATTATCTAATTCTTTTCCTTTCTTCCATCTTCTTCTCGACGGTACTGAGGGCCTCCATTATTGAATTGTTCTCTTATGCTCCCTTGAGCTTTCTCCCCGCTTCTCTCGAATGTTCCGTTTGGGCATGGGGAGAACTAGCTAAGGGGATGGAGAAATCTAAGGGACTTCTTTCATCCTGCCCTTCATTGTCTGCAACTGTGAAAGTATTATTTTCGGGAGGAAACGGGTTCTCTTCCTTCTTGGCCGGTTGGAGCTTCTTCTCTGGTTTCAATCAACACCCCATTTTTCTTTTGGTTTCTGGGTCCCTTGCTCACTCCTGTAAGTAGGAGTGGTGATGTCATAAGGACTTCTTCTTCTTCTTCCCAGACTCCCTTCACCCCAGCCTTTAAACATAAAACAGTTATGGTTGCTGGGTGAGGGATCAGCCCTCTCTTATTTCCTTCTGGTACCTGCATTATAAATTTTCAATTACTATTCCTACAGTGAGCTTGTACCCCTTCGAGAATAGCATAAACATTGCTTCCTGCTCTCTCACTTTGTGCACACATGCTTGGTTGGGACGAACGAGAGGCGAAATAGAACCATACCTTAGCCTCCTCGGTGAGGCTTCCCACAATTCGGGGTTTTGGTCCTCCCTTCCCTTGTCCCCGGTTGTGCTTTAAGGTCGAGTGAGCTTTTGGCAATTTTCTTAAAATTTGGGTTTTCGAAGCTTTTGAACTTGGACCCATGCTTGTACCTGCCATTCAAAAGCCAGAAGCCGTTAATGGCCTTGGCTCCATATGGTACCCACACTCCTCGGCGAACCGCAGTGTTGTCTTTTCACTGATTTGAATAAAATTCTTTCACCAGCTGGCATGTGACTTTTGATGTGCGCAGAAAGCTTCCCAACCTCTTTGTTCAATCATCTCCTTGAAAGGGGTAATAGGGTTCCTGAATCTTCTTTCTGATACGAATCCCTTGTTGGCATAGTGCTTCTTCCAGTTGGAATAAGCTTCCTCTGACACAAAATCTTCACTTCTTCTTCTCTTGCTTTTCCCTTTCTCTTGTCCGTTCTTTCTTGAAATTCTTTGCTGGTGCTTAGTGCCGTAGGCATCTCTTCTGCATCGATTCTTCTGTCAGTTTCTTCTTAAGTTTGCACATATTCCTCCTTGATCTCTTCGGGTTAGGTACGGGTTTGAGGTTTCAGCCATTTGAAGCAGAGGAAAGTTTTACGAAGATTTTAAGGAAATTTAGGGTTTTCAGGAATTTAGAATCAAAAGGAAGGGAGGATGAACGGTTTCTGGAAAGTGAAGCGGGAGTGGGAAAAAGTTCTCCAACAGTTGCAATTCAATCAAGTTTTTGTGGGCTAATTATTATTTCATTAAATTCGCTTGTCGCGACATCAATTTCGCCTCACTTTTATTTAGGACATTAGTTTTAGGGCATTTAAGAGAGTGAGTAGTTGGCACTTGACCCTCTTTATGTCGCGACATACTAAGTTTGTCAGCGACATAACTAAATTTTAGGTATTGCTTTGCCCCATCGTGACCTTGCATTTTCAAGTTTTTGTTTATGTAGCGACCTATGCCCTTAGTTTAATGATCTCAAAAACTTAAATTCCTTTATTAATCCTATACTCCTTTAAAGCATTTATTCAGGCATCTCTCGATCGGAAATTCAACGAGCAATTCACTCCAGTTATTTCACGAGGTTTGGTTTAGGGAGAAAGTTACCCCACTTTGTTCATGTCGTGACATTTGCAAGTTCTTGGAGGTGTCTGAAGTTGCTTTCTCACTCATGTCTTTCAGCCTTGCGAGGCATCTTGCATGATTCAAGAAGAATTTAATTAAACTACAATTAACTTCTCAAAATTAAATCTATCTTTATAAGAACTAATCAAACGAAATATTTGCAAAAAAATTTCAAAATTTAAAGAAACTAAATTTTCTATGGGATTTACTTTCCATTGTTGCTCATTTTGAGTCCTTAAGTTGGACTTCTTGTTTTGGTTCTTCTTCCTTCTAGACCTTTGTTTGGGCACTCATTCACTTTCCTCACCTTAGATAATGCTTGATTCTTTGTCCCATTGACTTTGAATTCTTCTCGATGCTCCAGGTCCTTAATGTCAACGCTCCAAATGTCTTGTGACACCATTTGTGTATGGCCCACTCCATTTGGATTTCAACTCTGAGAACGATTTCGATGCAGAATTAAGCGATTAGAACCTGTTCCCCCATCTGAACTCTTTCCTCAAGATCATAACTTTGGGTATGCCATTTTCTTTATCTTATCCTTGTAGATTCTAACGCGTTATCGCAGGCTTCATTTCTCAATTTCTTCAGTTCGAGACATTTGGAGCGATCTCTTCCTTTGCGGAGTTTGTCAGTTCAACTTCTTGATGAATGGCCCACATTGCCCCTTGTATTCCAATTCCTGAGGTAGGTGACATGGTTGCCAAAAACAATTACATGCCAGGACATTTCAATGGGAGTTTGTATGCGATCCTGTAAGCCCCGAAGTGCATCATCAAGTTTGGAAGACGATCCTTCTGCTTAAGCTCACGGTCCTTTTCAAGTATTCTTTTAATCTCCCTGTTGGAAATTTGCCTTGTCCACATTGGTTTTGGGGATGATAAGCTAGACTCGACCATGTGATCCCATACACCGCTCATGAGTTTGCAAATATTTTGTTTGCAAAATGGCTTAAATCACTAATGATAGTTAGGTGTTCCAATCCCACTTTCGAAAATATTTTTGCAAGCTCACAAGCGTAATTAGCATCATTCATGGGCCAGCCCTTTGCTTCCACCCATTTGAAACATAATTAAGCACGCTAGTATGCAGTTCCCAAATGATGGTAGAATGGTCCCGCAAATCTATTCCCCATACGTCAAAGATTTGCACCACCATTATACCTCTTAGGGGCACATTTCATTTACTTCTTGATATTTCCAATCTTTTGGCATCGCTCGCACAATTTAACTCACTTTCAACCTGATCCTGCACGAAGATAGTGGGCCAATAAAACCAGTTAGGTATCTTATGAAGTACATTCTTTCTCTGAAAAATGACCCCCGTATGATGATGCATGGCATTCATTGAGAATTTTGCCTTGTTCATTTCGCACACATCTTCTTATTATCATGTGGCTCTTTTAAATAATAATTGGATCATCCCCAGTATAATATCTGTGTCGGTTAAAGTTTCCTCTTACATTTATTATTGAATTTTGAAGGAACTACCCCATAAGCTAAATAGTTCACAATATCGGCCTTCATGGAAGTTGGAAGGAAACTTTAAGCGATTGCTTTCATTTGAGGAAGTTCTCTGTCGGTATTACTTTCTCTTAACGTGGTGCTTCTTTCTACTCTTGACAAGTGATCAACTCTCATTGTCACCTTACCACATCCTTGATTTCCAAGTCAAACTCTTTTAATAACAACACCCTTATCGATCTTGGCTTAGGCTCATTCTTTGTATAATTACTTGATTCTTTGCATGTCAGTATGAATAATAACATGGGATCCCAAAGTCATATTGCCTGAATTTTCCTGAAGCAAATACTATGGCTAGCATCTCCTTTTTAGTTGTTGAAGTAATTTTCTTGTGCTTCATTGAAGGTTACAAGCATAGTATATAGTCTGAATATTTTCTCCCTTTCTTTGTATAGGACGGCTCCATTTAAAATCGTGGCATCACACATTGGTGATCTTTGATCCCGTGCGAATTGCAGCCATTATAGGTGCTTGAACCAATTTGATCTTGATTTCTTCAAATGACCTTGCGGGGAGTCATCAAAATTAAACCTTGTATCCTTACTCCGATGTCATAGTGGTGCAGTTATTTTGAGAAGTCTTTGATGAGATCTCCTATAAAATCCGGCATGCCCCGAGAAACTTCTTACTCCTTTTCTTGTGGTAGGTGGTCGCGAGGTTTTGATAATGGATACCTTGGACACGTCTACTTCAATCCGGTGCTTGAAATTTTATGCCCGAGAACAATACCTTACATTTACCATAAAATGGCATTTTCCCGATTCGATTGCTAGGTACATTTGTCTTGCGCCTCTTTGAAACCTTTGTTTCGGAGTTCTTCAAACAACGTCAGTGGATCCATACAGTGAAGTCATATAAAAATTTCCATAACTCTTCAACCAAGTGCGAAAATATTGACATCATACACGCTTTGGAATGTAGGGGCATTACACGGCCCGATGGCATCATACGAGCAAGAGTACCATAGGGCATGTAGATGTAATTAACTCTCTTGGTCCTCGAGTGCAATAGCAATCCTGATTGTATCCTGAATACCCGTCGAAACAAAAATGAGGGTGTCACGCTAATCATCCAACATCGATCAATGAAGAAGCGAAATGATCTTTCACGGTGTTTGTGTTCGACTACGTAATCAATGCATACCTCCATCCTGTCTTTGTTCTTGTTGGAATCGATTCGTTTTACCATTCTCGGATCGCGATCAGCCACCGCTTCTTTGGAACCACATAATTTGGAGGCTCACCCAAGGACTATCTGAAATTGCATAGATAAAACCAACATTCAGCAATTTGAGTACCTCCTTCCTGACCACTTCCTTCATCACTGGATTCAGTCTCCTTTGATGTTCTACAGATGGCTTTGAAGTTTCTTCTAGCAGAATTTGTGCTGAATTGATGGATTGATGCTTCCAATTCTTGATGGACCAAGCTATAGACTCTTTATGCTTCTTTAAGATTTCAACAACCTCTGTTCCTCGGCATCAGGTCTAAGCGAGAGATAATCAACGATCTTCTCTTTGGTGATTCTAAGTAAGCATACTTCAAATGAGCAGCAACTCTTTCCAATGCTAGCCCCTGCTTCACTCTGGTTTCTTGATGAATTCCCTTGCTTTCATTATTTTCCCCTTTGTCATTTCTTGTTTTGCTTCGGGCTAAACCACAGTTTCTATAGAATTGAAAGCGTTGTATGGACAATCAGAGTAGTCATCTTCAATATACTGGGAATTTATCTCTTTTTCATTGATAAAAATTTGAGCATTACAATCATTGTGAACATCAGGGTTGTAGGTATAGACATCATCAACTACATTGTAATTTTCTCTGTCTATATCTACATTCTGCATGCTTTTGATCAAGTTGAAAACGAGCGAGCCTCTTGACCCTCGGTAGAACTCCTTTTTGCATGTCGATCGGGGCGGCTCTGGTAGCTAGGAATGGTCTCCCGAGTGCGAGGGTACTTGTGGATCTTCTTCCATGTCCCGAATGATGAAGTCTCTTGGGAAAACAAATTTCCCAACGATCCTGGCCACATGCTTGAAATTTCGGCCGGGTTTTACACGTCGATATATGCACTTACATTTGAAGAGTAATAGTGGTGGGATAAACTCCCCCAAACTTAATTGTTTGAGCGTAGAAAGAAGGCATCAAGTTTATACTGGCTCTGAGTCACGAGCTTCACAGATTGACTCCTCGATGATCACGAGATTGTAAAACTCCCTTGATCCTTCATCTTTTCTGGCGATTCTTTTCTTTATCATACTTGCAAGTAGCGAGTGAGATTCACAATCCCTTCTTCTACTATATTTCTTTTCTTGCTCAGCATGTCCTTCAGGAATTTTGCATAGAGTGGCATCAGTCACCCCTTCTGTAAAGGGCATCTCTCTGATCTCAGGTTTTCAAAAACCTTGCCAACGCTCCTCATCTTTGATTTCTGCGGTCTACGTGGAAATGGATTTGTAGTCTAGAGCCTTGGATATCCTTCATGTCCACTCCTTCTTTCTTTTTCTCCGGTGCTTCTTCCTTTTAAGGCTTTCTTCTTTCTTCTTTGTCATTTTTTAACCATCTTTTCTAACTCCTTCCATCTGATTTTGCACGACCATGCGGTCTTTGGATTCTTCTTTGTGTCACTTGGGAAGGTATCTTTCCTCTGGCTTTGCGGGGAGTTAGGGCCAAATTTGCCCTGCGGCTGTCTCAGGTTCTTCGAGGATGCATTGGTGGTGTTTGAAAATTTTGAGAATTGGTGGCGGTTGCTTCAATTCTATGAACTTTTTGTTCGTGGAGGTTCATGACTTCCTTGCTCCCCATGAAATCACGACATCTGTTCTTCAAAAGATTGGGCCTCCTCGGCCTTGATATTCATTGCATGTTCATTTCCTTGCTGCTGCTCGCTGGGACATGGTGGCTGTTGATAACCTGGTGAGGTTACGTCATCATAGGAGCCTTGTAGAAACCCCTCCATATATGAGAAATTCTCATGGTTCCTCAGTCTTTGGTGATAATGTCTTTGCGAGGAGTTAGTATTGGGTTTGAAATGGTGGTTTCTTGGCTCACGGATCTTGACCTCTTGACATCATAGAATTGTTCTTGACAGCTCTCGGCCACTTCCTTGATAACTCTCTTTGTTGCTCTATCTCATGAAGCGGTGTGGTAATGTCCTTTCTTGCTTGTCCATCACGTATAATGGCATCCAACTTGGCTCCCATGGCTGCCATCTTGCTCAGCTCCATGATCCTTTCCTCTGCTTTGCTTCCTCTTGAAAACTCGAGAAAGGAGTTTTCCTGTTACATTAGTCAGGTCTTCAATCAGCTCTCTTGCCTCTTCAACACTTTTTCGTTTGAATGCTCCACAACATGAAGCATCAATGATCCCCTTTGATATATTATTCAAGGCATGATATACAATGTCCATCTGAGACTTCAGATCTATCCCATGCATTGGACATCTTCTCGTGTGGTTTGAACCTTTCCCGAGCTACATATCACGAGGGCTTTCATCTTCCCCCTGTTTGAAACCTGATGATTTCCCTCCTTCTTTTCGAGGTGAGGGCGGAAAGATCCTAAGTAGGCCTCTATATCCTCCCAGTATCATGAGCCATATGGTAAAGATTCATACCATGTATTCTTTTGTGTCTACCGAGAGAGAATGGGAATAGATGCGGTTTGATGACTTAGTCACGCATTCAACTTCATTGTATTAGCCATCCTGAGAAATCTTCCCAGGTGCTTTCGTTTGGGTCCTAAGTGGGATGACCAGTGGCCCGTCTTCTTTGGACCATTGTAATTATTCTTTGGTTTAAGTTGAAATTATTTGCATCAATATGTTGTTGCTGTTGCAGTGCTCATCGAATAAGCAAACCAGAGGGTCCTCCATGGTATGGGATTGAGGCCTTCCTAGTACCTTCATGTGCTTCATTCGATCTGTCTTCACGCCATGGTTGAGTTTTCTCCTTCCTTATCTTTCTCAAGCTTTTGAGTGTTCTCTCTAGTGCAGTAATACTGTGGAATCGGTCGGTGTTACATTTCCTATCATTAAAATTTTGTCCACAATCAAACACACTTACATTAATGGGATTAGTGCGGTCAACAAATATTTTCAATATGGTTTGTTGTTAAAGGTTAGTGGCTAAAAATAACCCACGACTTGAAAGCTATTTTGTTCTTTTTCTTCAAAATGTCCAAATTAGCATTTTATTCTTCGATACGAATATTGATTTACTAAATTCTTTCGATCCGACAGCAGTATCATAAAACTGTTAATGGGACCATTACACATGTACAAATTTATAACATTGTTGCCAAAGACTATTAACTAATCCCCATTGGCGTCATAAAACTTGTTGGCTGACCATTACATGTACAAATTTATAACATTGTTGCCAAAGACTGTAACTAATCGGCGATAATGCCATAAAACTTGTTAAGACAACATCGATAAATTGTTATGGATCAAAACACCTAACAGAATTTAAGACTTATTATCAATGACTATTGTCTAATCTCGGTAGATAAATAAAACAAGCTTGAGTGTGGGTTTACTGTATATGTTGATTAAAAGATATTTTTGTAGAGAAAACCATTTTTCGTGGTTTGATCGATTATCTTGCAGAATTACGCAGTCGACAAGTAATAAAATAGATTTAAGTCGGATATCGATCCACAGAGATCTAATTTTTCAATCAACTACCCAGCTACTTAAGCTCAATACTATTTGAATGAATTAAATAATGAGATTTTGCTTTGAAAGCTTGAAAATAATGATGTAAAGAAAAATGATTGAATAACAAATGAATTGAAGATTGAAATTTCAAAATAACAAATTTAGATTTAACAATTATCTCTAAAGGAAACATTGAATAATCAGCTATTGTGAAGAATCCAATTCCCTACGATGCATCACTTTGTAACTTTTGTTTTACGAACTACATATCTTTAAAAAACTAGTCGAAAGTTAATATGGGCAATTGGACCTCTCCAAACCACCACGATTCATCATCTCCTATGCTTGTTCTCTAGAACCACAGGGTGAGATAACTACTAAATCTAGTAGCCTTGTTACAGGTATTTTCTTTCTCAATACTTCATACCCACAACATGGGTATTTTATGATTTGAGCTCCTTCAATTTAGTCATTCTTAGAGGTTTGCACTATCTTGGTTCCTCGCCCTCAAAATTGAATAGCTTAATCTTTCCTTGATTAGATCCTTTAACACGGGATCGAATTCAAAGTCGAATTGGAGTGAACTCTCTGTATACTTAAATTAATAACTCCTCAACTCAATCTCGGTTACAAGTGAGAAGGATGTATTGATTTAAATATACGGGCGCATTAGATCCAGCAATATCAGATTCAAATACCTTCCGAAAATTGTTTCTTACTCTCGAAAATGCCTTCTCTGTGTCCTCGGAGGGCCTCAAAATCGGAGATGAGCTTGACCCTAGTTATGGGTCTGAGAAACTAAAATTAGGATCAAATCCCGAAACAAGCAAAACCGGCCAAAGTCGATTTAACATACGAAGTTGGTATAATGAATAAAATCTTGGGAAAGATTATTTAATGATCGCATTGATTGATGGGCCGGGTTTAAATTGCGGTCATACCATACATTGGCTTTCTTCGTCAGAAAGGCAGGCTGTAAATCGGAAACTGGATGTTCGAAATCCATAATTTTGTCTGGAATTCAAACAACCAGACAATAATTTTAAGAAATATCAATCTGCATTCAGCTAAAATCGCTACATTGCTGATTAGTCAAATTAGAGCAGAAATCTGAATATTCTAATCTAAACTAAAATGGAAAGAAAACGAAAATCAAAAGAAAGAAAAGAAAATAAAATAAAATAAAAAAATGCGAGGCCTTGACCTTCGGATCTCTCTTTCAAGTCTTGAAATTTGCTTTTACGTTGGTAGCGACCGTATTTATATAGTTACGAGAAGTTGGGCCACAATTCAATCTGGAGTCTTTGTGGATTTCAAGTGGGTTTGGCCCGTATTCTTGCTGGTCGCCACCTCAAATCCCTTGTCGCGACATCGGTTTAGAGCTGCAATCTTCAGCGGTGCGTCCACGATGTCGCGACATCAATCTCTTGTCGCGACATCACTCACATGGCTCCACGAGGTTTCAAGCGTTGTTCGTTCACGATGTCGCGACATCGGTCTGTCGCGACATCGGCTCATGTCTTTGCGGCTTTCAGGCGCAGTTCCACGATGTCGCGACATTAATATCTTTAATCGCGACATCACTTTATGGCTCTGCGACTTTGAGCTAGTCGCTCCTAGTGTCGCGACACGCCGATCTCTTGTCGCGACATCAACAGTTATGCAACCTTCAAGCGAAACAGTCTCGTATCGCGTCTCGATCTCTTGTCGCGACATCAACTTTAGACTCTGGAGGCTTCAACTGGTGTTCCTGATGTCGCGACCTCGACCTCTTGTCTTTACAGTTTTGAACTAGTCATTCCTGGTGTCGTGACATCGATCTCTTATCGACATCGACTGGAGTCTGCGGAGAGCTTCAAGCGGATTCTTTTGGTGTCGCGACGTCAGTATCTTGTCGCGACATCAACTTAAGGAACTGCAACCTTAAACTGAGCAAGTCTTATGTCGCGACCTCGATCTCTTGTCGTAACATCAGATTATGTCTCTTGAGGCTTCAACTGGTTGCTTTTGGTGTCAGCGGCGTCGGTCGCTGTCGCGACAACGACAGAAATCTATGATTTCATCTTTTTCAAACTGTCGTAGCGTCGGCGCTTATAGCATCGACCTCCATCCCTTATGTGACGCCGACCTTATTACTTCACATCACGATGTTGTCAGCGACATCATTCATAAGTCTACGGTTAGTCCTCGATTGCCTAACATGATGCACATTCGACACGCATCAAATTTCCTTCAAATTTTCACGATGTCGCGACTGCATAAATATATGAATTTGTCTGCATAGCGCAACATTAGTTACCAGTACCGCTTTCATTTACGCCACGCGACATTTTTACTCCATAGATTCTTTTGCATTTTTCTCCTTTTTCTTCTTTCTTTCACTCCCTGCTAATAACAAATTGGTAGGTTTCTTCATATTTCTGCATATTAATTATTCCTTTTCCGATGAAAATCAAACAGAAAAATGGATTAAAAATAGATGACTTTTAAGCTCATCACCTACCAAATTAGCAAATTACCCGTTCTTCATACTCACGGCCTCGAGGGAGCGCCGTCTTCTTATTAATACTGAAGGGGTCCCGCAGCGAGGGTGAGCAAAGCCCGGTAGTAATAATCTCCTACGGGTTACTCCCACCTAAGTGCACATCTGTAGTTGCGAAATCACACATCGAAGTAAAATATCATGAATGTCATATGTCATGCATGAAATGTCATCATGCCATATCGATCCTCACCCGACTCCCTCACACCTACCTATACCAAGTGTGAAAAACCAACCGTCATTTTGTTCCACAAATAACCCTTTTCCAAAACAAGAGTTTTTGTTTTTTTTTTAAAGTTTGTAACCCATTGGGAAAACCTCCAATGTTCAGTTGATTCGATCAAATTTCTTTTTGTGTTCCACATATGTTGTGGGCCAACGATTTTTCGGGTTTTCAGCGGACGATACCTTGGATTCCAACATTTTCACGAACTTATCGTAAGGATTCATGTCTGACCGTGAATAACATTTGGGTCTTTCGCCTGAGAGGATCACCCCATCTTGCTACGCCCCGAGCACGTATATTTATTTTCATTTCTTTCAAAACCATGTGACTCATTTGGACCTTTTCCCACTAACCGAGCCCACTAATCAACACTATACGCAGTGTTGATCCACAATCGTGTACCCGCAGCCTCCATCGAACACTAACACGGTCTTGGAGTCAACCATGCACTCACGCCCATGTCATGCGATGTTTCGTGCACGTCTGTGCTATTAATACCAGAGTGCATATATATGAGTGCTCCATACAAAATGAGAACTATATGTGCACACTTACTCATGCATATTCATCCATGCATTATTTGGACATTTATATTAAAGTGCATACATAATTCCAGGTATTATTTTACTCATGTAAACATACCATGCAAGCATATCTCACAAGCATATAGATTCCATACACTTCATGCCAATAGATATATACATCATATCAAACACATTGGCATTTCATCGTCATGACTTAACCATAATGTCATATCCTTTCCTTAGGCTAACTCATGATAATTCACCCATTACAACTGACCCTCTGACATACCATGCAATGGTCATGTTAAAACCTTACCATTTACTTTGACACAACCAAGCAACCTACGTACTAGGTTCAAAACATAAATTTCAGCAAGGTTATGATCACCTAATGCCCTTCACAGGCCCACGGATGGAATCTTGACTCAATGGGCTTTCCATAGAGTCCAAGAACACCCGAAACGGAGTTCGGACGAAGGAGTTATGACCTTCCGAAGTTGGAAATCATACGCAGTCAAACTCAGACGAGCTGACCCGAACTGGAATGAGCTGAGCTGACCTGGCTGAGCTCGGTATAACACCTCAGTATGACGCCTATTATCCACCTCAGGCATATGAATGGATTCTTGACTCAGTGGGCTTTTCATAGAGTCCAAGAACACCCGAAACGGAGTTCGGACGAAGGAGTTATGACCTTCCGAAGTTGGAGGTCATCGTAGTCAACTCGAGACAGGCGACGAGGCCCGGTGAGCTGAGGCGACCTGGCTGAGCTCAGTCTAACACCTCGGTCCTGACGCCCACTATCACCTCAGCCATATGAATGGATTCTTGACCAATGGGCTTTTCCATAGAGTCCGAGAACACCCAAAGAAACGGAGTTCGGACGAAGGGATTATGACCTTAGAAGTTAGGGTCGTACGTAGTCAACTCGGACGAGTGACGAACTAGATGACCTCTCTTTGCATGAGGTCTGCCCAGGCCTCTTTGCATGAGGTCTGTGACCCTGTTTGCATGTGGTCTGCTGACCTCTATTGGACAAGGTCTGCTAACCTCTGCTACATGAGGTCTGCTGACCTCTGCTGCATGAGGTCTGCTGACCTCTACTGCATGACCTTTATGGGCCTCTGCTGCATGACCTCACATGAGGTGACCTCCACTTGAATTTGTTGTTCGATGAAATAGCGTGCTTGGTGTCGAGGTCGAATTGAAATTCAAAGCCTAACATCAAGTTCACTGATTTACAATTTCTGAAAGGGCACACTACCATTCCTTTCCTTCCACCCAAAAACTTAGTTCTAAGGTCCGATGTCGTACTATCACTATAGCGGCTTCCTATGGTTCAAACGCTGACAAACATTCCCCTTAGGACCAATACAACCACCCACACGGCCCTTAGGGTAGAAAGTAACCAAAGTGGAGGGACACCTCTCTTGGTTTGTCGAAACTCCTCGATTCTGGTCTCTATGCGAAGCCCTTGCCTTGAGGATGAACTCTTCCTCTTGCTCCGCTTGAAACCGCCGGTCCGATTGCCGAGAAATTTAGAGAGAAGGTGGAGTCTCCCTCTCTAAAACTCTCTCTTTTCCAATATCGTTTTCTTTTTCCCCTCTACCTCTCTGACCAGTTGGGGAGAAGATGGGAGTGTCAAGTGAGATGTCCTCGGCACACTTATCATTCAAGTGGCTCGTTAGATTCACCCTTATCACCTTATCCATCTACCTTGGATTTCCCTCGATCATGTGTTGCCCATGTCTCTTAAAGTCCGCCAGGCTATTTGTTTGACCAACTCTCCACTTGACACTTGTCTCATCTTAAGCCACTCAATTGCGTCAAATGTCCCGCACTACCCTCGGTGCCTCGAAAAATGTGAAATCCCGACTATCTACAAATATGACGAAATTCGACGTGGTAGTTAGATTTCGCGAGACAATTCTACTTGATGAGTCAGTTTCATCATCAAGATCTAGAAAATTCAGTTTTAACCGAGTACCATTTACCCATTTTGAAAATTAGAATTTTCTCGGGTTTGAGGACATGGTTGAAATCATCTCGCGAAATCTAGCTACCACGTCGGGTCGGGAACGATCGAATTTTCCACGTTTTCAAGACGGCAGGGATGATGTACTGCGTTCCCAGGTAGGCAGGTGTGTCGCGTGTCGGAGTGCGATTTGGTCGAAGCGGGGAGGCAGTGGGGCCCATGTGGTTATGTGGCGCTCTCCTAGTGGATGGAAATCCCGAGTGAAGTGGATAAAGTGGATAAGGAAATCCAATGAGCGATGATGACAGTGAGTGGCAGTGAGGTACAAGAAGACATCTCTTCTCCATTTGGCCTGGTACGTGCAGTGGGGGAGGGGGAGAATAGATTTTGAGAAAAGGGAGGGTTTTTAGAGAGAGAAAGTCCAACTTCTCTCTAGATTTCCTGGTGTTCGGACCATCGGTTCTTGTCGGGCCAAGAAGCAAAGTTGTTCTAGGCTGCAAGGGCTACGCGTGGACACCGGTTTTGTGGACTTTCGACAACTCCGGGAGGTAGGGGTCTTCTCCTACTTGGTTTATTTTCAGTTTAAGGGCTTTGTAAATGGTTGGGATGGCATGAGGCCGTGAGAGGTCGTTTGATCGGTCCCGAAAATTTAGGACTAAAATGCTGAATTTGGAACCCGTTTTGGACAGTCCACGGACTGTTTAGGTGGCTTGTGTTATATTTGTGAGTTTTGTTTGATGTTAAATAACATGCAAATTGTATTTGGTGTGTGTGAGGCCGGAAATGGCCATGGATTCTCGGTTCCTGAAGTGGAGCGATGCTTAATTGAAGGGCTGCCCACAGATAGCCTTTGCTCGGTTTGGGGTATTAAAAGCAGTCTGATGTGCTGTTGGAATAGGAACATGTCACATGAATTTTCTTAGATTGGATGGCTTTTAAATTGTGTATGATGAGATGTTAATGCATGCTAATTAATGTGTTAACATGATGCTTGAATTATATGAAATATAATTGTGTGTGAAACCGTAGATTAGATAAATTCGGTTTAGAATATGCATGATTTATATATTAACATGAATTGTTTGGAAATAGCATAATGCATTCCATATGCACCGGGGCACCCTAGAATGGTAGGTGTGAGTGCATGACCTGAAAGAAAATAAATAGGAAAATGGTTGTGAAAGGAATTTCAATGGAAGATTTTTTAGAGAATTAGGTTGGGAGATTGTCCAACAATTCACGTCGGAGGAGCCCATGAATTGTTTTGGAGAGTTATCCAACAAATTCGCCTCGGAGGGTTATCCAATAGATTTTATCGAAACTCGGTAGTATGTTTTCAAGAACAAAAACCTTTTGTTTTGAAAACAGTGTTTTTCTCACTCTTGGCTTAGGCATGCGTGAGGGAGTCAATGAGGGCTCGATACATGGGAGTGGGTGGGTCATATTCTCATCCATATCATGTAGACATTCGAGTAGGGACTTGCATGTTTTACTTGAATGTGTTTGTGTTGAACCATTACATGTGCTCTTAGGTGGGGAGTAACCCATGTAAGAGGTTATCACTACTGGGCATTGCTCACCCTGTCGAGGGAACATTATTTCAAGTACAGGGAGTGTTCGGAAAGATGACGCTCATTAAAGGCCGCTTTTGTGAAGAAAGCCGATATGTGGCTTTGATTAATTATTTTTGTAAAACATGTATTAGAATTCTAAATTTTAATATATGTTTGTATGAAGAGTGATGTAATTAACTCTTAAACTATTGTAATATAGTTGGTTAGATTTTTGCTGAGTATTGATGTATGGGCCCAAGTGGCCATTTTTAATCATGATATGAGACACAGTTTTTCGCAAGTTGACGGTGGTCAACGGACCTCCGGGATTTGGGGCGTCACACATTGTAATGTTCTTTACTTTATTAATGCACATTACAAATACAGAATATATTATATAAATATCATAAGTTATTATTATACCTCGTTCAAGGCTTTTCATTGCCTATCCAAATCCGGCTTTAGTATATTGATAACCTCCTTTAGTCAAATTTTAATTTCCAGATGGTAGGAGATTTGCTTTGAATATTGAAACAATGGATTTAAAAAATATGTTCATAAGTAAAAAAAAATTATTAGTTTATAATACTTTGCATTTGAATGAATAATAATAACTATATAAGGAATTTTTTTTATTACATGTAGCGTGCAAATATCTTTGCAATTGATTTGCTCACCTTTTATCAATGACTTCCCACTACTTTTCCCAAATTTTCACCGACGCCTTTGTAACCAGTTTAGCTCTATCCATTACTTCATAAATGATTGAAAGTTTAGGCTTCCACCAAAGGTTCCATTATGGTTTGGACTTCCTTTGCCTTCTTCCAAAATTGATCAATTAAGATAAGGTTGGATACCTTATCTCTTAAACTCTTCATGCTCCAATCTTTGTTGAATTCACACCAATCATGTTTTATGCACATCATTTTCAAGTCACCCTCATAATGTATAAGACACTCAAGTGAAATGAATTTAGTAACTTAAATCAGGACATTAAGCGCAAATAGATCTCTATCCTTAGAATACTTCATCAAATTAACTGCTATTATAAGTAAAGCTTGTGATCATCTTTGCGTGATCTAAAGTCTCCTTAATCTGCTTAATGCTTCCAATATCTTCAAGCATTAAATCAATACAATGAGCTGTACAAGGAGACCACAACAAATGCCTTCGCTTCTCCATTAACAACATACCGGCTACTTTAAAACTTGCCTCATTATCAGTGACTACTTGTACAACGTTTTCCTCCCCAACCTCCTCCACAATCATATCTATAAGGGAAAATATGTAATCTGTCATTTTTGGTATGTTGGTTGTGTTAACTGAAGAAAGGTATACCATGCTTCTATCACAATTGATAATGTTTTTTTCAATCGGACTGGGCTGGAGCGTGTTGAGGGTGTTAAGGCGAACTTGGAGCTCTTCTTTGAGGTACAGTGCAGGAGCTCACGGATGTGGCAGTTGGTCTACGAGGCTGCGGATGTGGCACTTCTCTGCAAGACAAGAAGAGAAGGGTCGGGGCTTCGCCGGTGATGCTCCGATGCCTAAGTCAGTTCCTCACTGTGAGAAAAGATAGATTGTTTAGAGGGCGAATGTGTTGCGTACCTTTCACCGATGGGGTGGCCCGGTATTTATAGTATATGTGGCAAAGTTATAGGAAGATTGAGGGACGAGGCCTGTGCTCATTAGGCTTCTAAGTGGCTTGCCTTTCAGAGGAAGGCTGCTAATGTCTATCCAGGTTTGGACTTCAACTTCGACATTCCTAGCAACGAGGAGGCGAACTCCTTTCTCGCGGACTATTACGGAGAAGCCCAGATTTTCTTTGAGGCCCATTCCCCTTCTTCACCCTCTGCTCCTTCCTCTGATGTCTGATCTCCCGTTCATATCGTATATATGTATCTATTTATTTTTTGTTGGGCCTGGGACCCAGGACGTATGTAGCCTTTTCCTTAATAAATATTCATTTTTTACCACTTTTGTCTCTACTTGCGCATTTCACGCTGTTCCGAATCGACTTCGTGGTTGTATGGTTAGAATTGAGCGTCTGGGTTGAGCAATTGAGCTCTTCAGACTTATCTTCAGCTAGGGCGTGGGCTAAATAGCTGGTAGGCCGACTCTAAATTTGCATGGCTGCCCAAGCGAGTGGTGGTTTCGTGAGGTGGGCTACTAGGCTCCGGCGTTGAGACCTTATGGGGTGTTGAATAGCTGGTGATCTAACTCTTAGGTTGCATGGCTTGAACGAGTGGTCAGACTCGTCAAATTAATTTGATGGAGCTCCGGGGCGAGGCCGCCATAGGCTGAATGGCACGGTGATCTGACTCTTAGGGTGCATGGCTGTGAGTGGTCGAGCTCGTCGGCCCGAGTTCTTCCCGGGCTCCAGGGCTGCGAGGCCTTATGGGTTGAATAACTTTGTTGATCGGCTCTTAGGCTACTGGCCCAGGCGAAGTAGTTGGCTCGTCAAGGCGAGGCTACCTGGGATCCGAGGCGGGCCTTATGGATGGCTGAAATTTGATCGACTCTTCGATTCTGCGTAGCTGTGCAGGATAGTTGAGCTCGTCAAGCAGGCTATTGGGCTCCGGGCGCTAAGGCCCTTATGGGCTGATGCACGAGTTGAGCCGACTCTAGAATTTTGCATGCTTTGTCTCGGTAGTGGAGCTCCGTCGGCCCAGGCCTCTTGGGCTCGGTATTTGAGGCCTTATGGGATCTTTGTTTGGAGGCCGACTCTTAGGCTACATGGCACGACGAGTGGATTAGAGAAATTTGGATACTTAATGCAGTCTGTTCTCCTTACCCTTGTCAGGAAAGGGCGCCCTGGGGCATCTAGAGATCAACCCCGGCGAGATGGTCGGGCGCCAGTCGCCCGAGCCAGACCTTGACTGGGAGTCGCCTCCCGATCTGCGGCGGGAGAAGAGCGACCCCGGGACCATGGTGATAGCGAGCTAATGAGAACAAAGCTGGGCGGCCCCAACCTAGCACCTCGTCGTATCCTTTCGAAAAGACACCAAAAGAAGACGCGGCGGTCGGGAATAAAAGCTATCTTAAGAAGAGGCGCGAGGAAAAGGACTCTACGCACATGGGGTTCGAGACGGAATCTTTAGAAAGAAGGAAGCCGAACTCGCGAAAGTGAAGAAAAGCTTAGGCCCGGGGCACGCGAGACGGAGGATGTCTGCGGAAGCAGCGAAGAAGTGGGAGCTTGAGTCAGAAAACCAAGAGTCATCATTATCAGGAGCATATGGCGGTATAATACTAACTACCTTGACCCAGGCGAGACACGTGGAAATTGCACGGCGAAGCGTTATAGCCACACTTGCATTATCACAGTACATAAGTGAAACGTGAGGTTTGAAAAATGGGCTCGCGGGCCACTCGCCAAGCCAAGGTGAGGCGCGTCGATGAAACACGAAGCCCTTGGCTCCGGCCCAGCGAAGAGCTGTCAAGCTTATCGAGCGGTCATGGATGATTGAGAGGCCCACATCCTGTAATCCAAACTAAATCCATCGATAAGGGAAATAGGATAATCCCGATACTTGTCTTATCACGGAAAATCCCATTAAATCTATGACAAGGAAAATGAATGTTCATGATATAACGACTCGTGCTGCGGTCGAGGCGGATCCAGATAAGGAAGGAAGATAATTCTCAATAAACTACTCCTTCAATATCCCTTATTAAAATCCGATAAAGGCAGGAAACATCACGTTCAATGGGAAAGAATCCTAATCATCCACCAACTAGGAGAACATATACTATAAATACCGGGCCACCCCATTGGTGAAAGGTGCAGCGACACATTCACCCTTTAAGCCGGTCTATGCTCTCTCGGCGGCTGACTTAGGCATCGGAGAGGCCACGATGAAGCCCGCCGACCTTCTTCTTGTGTTGCGGAGGAGTGCCACATTCGGGCACGCAGACCGGCGGTGCCATCTAGAGCACAGACCAGCCCGGTAACAACTGAGTTAGGCCCCTGAGCGCCTCGACACGCTCCGGCCCGGTCCCAGGTTGAAAGCATCATCAACAATAAACCATGAAATTGATGATAGGCTTTCTAATTCTAGAACTCCAACCATCACAAATGATTGTGCATCCATATATAGATCATTTGGCCTTCAATGTGTTTATATATACCTCAAGCTCTTGCACATCTTCCTCCAAATATGCATTGTCAATTTGGTATCCCATAGAACCCTTGATACCTGGACCTGCTTCTGTTATGGTATTAATCATAAATTGATAGTAAGACTCATTAGTAGCTGCATTGAAAGGTATTCCATTAAAGAGAAAAAATTTATAGATGGCTTTACCCACTTTCTTTGTACCTTCAACGAAAAACAAACTTTTTATTGATTTATGTTTTGAAGGAAACATGTAGGTGTGACGCCCGAGCAGGGTCAGTTGAAGCTGCTGTCGGCCTGCCCAGACTCTAAGTGGGGTGGGTTACGACGCCACTTTAGAAAATCGAAGCGAGTCTCCTTTGTACGGGGAGGCTCTGCCCAAATACAAAGCTTGTTTAACTGTCCCGAACATCAATATCATGACCACACGGGGTCTAAATGCCTTGCATTATCTTGAGTAAAATGACCTCTTAGGCCCACACAGTTATGCTCACAACATATATCCCATATCGATATAATCATCGCATAATTAAAGCGGCCACTTGGCCCCATAAACAACCTCATAAAACATGTCGAACTATATATCATAGTGAGTTAATGATCTACTCTTATACAACACATATATTAAAATTCTAAAAAAATTCTAATAAATGCAACGAAAACCATGAAAGCCACATTAGACTTTCTTCTAAACTGGCCTCTAGGGCCAGGCACGTCTCCCTCGCACGCTCCACATGCACACGTAAAGGGGGTCCCATGACGGGGTGACTAGTGCTCGATGGGAGAATGTCATACTAAGTGGTACACTCACCACCTAAGTGCGGTGCAATGTTCCCAGATTAAACACACATTCAAGTAAATGCATGATCCTACTTGAATGTCTACATGATCAACTCAGATCCCGAGTCCTCACCGACTCCCTCACACTCGCCTAGGCCTCGTATGAGAATTTCTATTTTTGTTTGTTTGTGGACAACCCTCCGATGTATATATATCAATTGGGCCGCTCCGACGATTGATATATTATTTGTTTGTCAGACTACCCTCAGTGAATATCAATTGGAGTCGCTCCCGACGATTGATATTTTTAATTTGGACTACCCTCTAGATAATTAATGTTTTTAGACAACCCTCAGGCCCATTTTCTCTAGACTCATCTCATGCACTCCTCCTATAGTCCTAGGGTGTTCGATTACGCCTGGAATGCATGTATGCCAGTTCTAATACAGTCTAATCACATGCAAATATATAAACATGAATATACTCGCATAATTCAAACCACACAATCATGTTATGTAATTATACATTTCATCACATCAAAATTAGCTCACTTGGGCTAACGATCAAACACGAGCAATTTACTTGAATTACTCGACCAAACACATTAATTCACAAAAATATATATTTTGAGAACACTGTTTCGGGAATAGTGAAACCCTCGGTTACTATTCCCGAAAAATCACAAATCATCGGTTCACTTTGTGAACCCGGGTTTCACGGCCATTTCCGGCCTCAATCCAATCAATACATGATTAACACATGAATGCACACTTAAATCAACCCAAAGCAATAATTGGGCTTGATCCACGGGCTGCTCATTACTGGTTCCAAAAAATTATATCAATTCGGTCTAAGTTTTGGGACCGATCGAGACTGGCCTAGGCCTCATTCAACTCAAAACATTAAGTAAAGTACTTAAAATGGGAATAAAACTCAGTAGGAGAAACCCTACCTCAAGGAGTTTGAGGAAACTCCACAAATCCAGTCTGCAACGAAGCACTGCACCGCGTAGAGCGACTTTCCTTCTTGCCCGAAGTTTGTGGTCGGATCGTGCGTATTTCTAGATAGAAGTTCTCTCTCTCTGTAAAAATCTCTCAAACCGCCCCTTACTATAAGTCCTGCGCCGTTCGCGTTTTTTGCTCTTGATTAAAATGAAGAAGATGGTTCTTTTGTTACAATTTGTTTATTATCATTTAATCCATTTACTTAATTAATTCACTTTTTACTCCAGTTTTGACATTCGGCTTTATCTTGTGTCAGATTTCATCGTTATCTCTTCGTATCGAACATAGTGCGTGAGTCACTTGTTGTAATGTGACTTCGTCGCATCGAAAATCGTTTCACGGCTTTTGAGAAAGCGCGATGCCTCAGCGTCATAACTTTGGTATCTCGGAATATTATGAAATTTCACGTGCTAACTAGATTTTTCGAGACGGTCCGGCCAGTGAAATCATTTAAATCATCCCCAGATACAGAGAATAAATTACGGATTTTTAGTAATTCAATTTTATAGCAAAAATTACGATTTTCTTATTCGTAATTTGGAATTTCACCAGATATGGTATGAATCAATTCCCTTTGGTAAATATATTATAACAAACTTTTTCTGTATAGTTTCTATTATTCATCACTAAACCAAAATGTTGTATCAAATTGCTCTAAATTATAAATTTCAATATTATCCTCTAAGACTCTTTGATAATTTATTCTTATATTATTATTAAAATAAAATAAGATTATTTTTCTAATTTCTTCGAATTTTATTATTTCCATCTCTCTAAACATGAGAAATTTCATTATTATTATCATAACTATAATGTAAGTATGATAGATCTAACTGGAAAACATAAGATAAAAGAATTTAAAATTGAAATAACAAAAACAATAATAAATCTAACAAGAAATCATAATCAATATCATGTCGAAGAATTTGAATATTATAATTATGAAGAAACTCATAAAATAATAAGATTATTAAATAATATAAGAACATTTCTAGAATCCTTATGATAAGATTATTCAATATAAGAAACCTAAGTAATAATCAAAGAAAGTATAAAACATGATTAATCAGATGATATTTTGGAAAGAACAAGATAAATGCATGAATAGTATAAGACTATTGATAATAATAGAATAGGAACACCTTATCACACTTCAAAACGTGTAAAAATTGGAGGAAAGTCTTTGTGATAATTGTAAATACAATAATAGTCAAATAGTAGTCTTAATAGGGACAAGTCTTTGAAAAAAGTAATACCATATTAATTTTATATAACAATAAATGTATGGCATGAATAATTATGTTGAAGCTTTTGAAATAATAAAGCTAATAAAAGAACATGATAATTATAACCTAGATAAATTTGGGCCAAAAAAATAAAACACTCTTAACTTTTACCTTATCCCATCTTTCCTATTTAAAGGGGGAAAAAAGTTAGTCCAACCTTAAAAAATCTAAAATCCTTTTGAGATTAAACCCTAAAATCCTATAACCTTTCGAAGTACCCTTAGAAGAAATAGGGTTCATCTCAAAATGAGTTGTCATGTGAGTTAATAAAATTTAAAAAAAAAATCAAATAAATCATTATTCAAATGTATATTTTTAATATTGTATTGGAAAATGGCACATGCTTAAATGGTTGACGGGTTTGGAATTCTATTTTTCTTCTATATTTGGTGCAACGTAGCACCTTCCTTATATTTTGACTTTTGGGTGACAAATCTTGCATGATCATATTAGTACACCCATTTCATATCATACCAATATATATATATATATATATATATATATATATATATATATATATATATATATATATATATATATACTATATATATCACTTGCTCCCGATACATAAGCTATCTAGCTTTTAATAAATACGATAATGTTTGCTTGACTTTTAAAATTTTATAAATCCCCTTATTTTATACAAATAGATTTAGACCCCATTTTTTTTTACTTTTATTCATGGGCTTGGGATTAGGCCTAACCTTATTACTGGATCAAACCAAAATTTCAATTTAGGTACAAACAACTTTATAACTCACCAGTCAAGTTTAAACTTTAAATGACACCCACAAAATGGAATTAACATTAATTGAATCTTAAACCGAGTTAGATCACAATATCTAAAATCTTCAAACCAGACAAATTTAAGAAATGTGTGTTGAAATCACATGTGAACCATCAGGTACTACAAAATTTTACGAAAAAACTAAATTTGAAAATACCAACCTTGAGAAAACAGAAAGAACAACAAAGAAATAGACAAGGAAATCTGGTTGCCAAAGGAAATCTGGTTGCCAAATTAGGAATAAGCTCAAATCTACAGCCCCAAAATAAAGATAAATGAAGAAATTCCAATAAAAACAAAAAATGGGGCAATTTTAGAAGAAATATTGGTTCTTATACGTGCTCCATGCACACCCTTACAGCACCTAATAAGAATTATTTTTTAAGTGAGAAAACTTGCTATTGGTTTCACATTTTTTATAAACTTTTTTTTTAAATATAACTAAATTAATAGAATACTTAACATAACTTTCTCAGCTTTTATTCCCAATAAAATTGGTCCGAAAATTCCCCACATGTCCAACACCCTTGCCTAGAAAAAGTGGAGAGAGAGGGGGTTAGTTGGGTAGGGCATGACTATAGGGGATAGGTGGAGAAAGAAATAGGGAGTAGGAGAATTTGTGGTTTTAAAAAAAAAATAATAATAATAATAATAATAAAATCAAAAAGTAAAATTTAATAATAATAAAAAAGAAATAATGTGAGCAAATTTTGGGATCTACAAATAATAAACTAACATTAGAGGATTTATGAGTGTAGCGAATGTGAAACAGTGGAATTGATGAAAGTGTAGAAAAGTGATAAGCAGAAATGAACTCTATCAAAGAATAAATGAGACCCTCAAAAGTATCCACAAATAACACCAACTCTCTCAAACTGAAGTAGCTAAGTAGTTACAAAAAAAAGCATCAGTAAACAAAAGAGACAGAAACAACCTAGAGGCCATCAAAGTGCATGCGTAGATCCAAGCTCTCTCTAAGAAGGTCCTCGAGAATTGAAACTATATCAAAACTGACAAGCAAAAATCGGTCGACCCATGGGTAATAGAATGGTCATGTGCACTGTATAGCGATCAACACTCGTCATGGACAAACTCATGAGCTAGCAAGTGGAGAGTACGACAATCGAAATAAACCATGTGATCAAAGTATGCGATGATAACGACCATGAATATTGGTAGCAATATCTCTAATAAAGACGAAATCTGATAGTCTGAACTATGGTGAAGGCATCATAATGTCTATCCTAAAACGAGGAAACACAAAGGCGAAGCCTAGCGCTGTGAGATGTAGAAGGTAAAGGCGAAGTCTCGATACGATATCGCGAAGATGAAGTGAGCGTCTGGCTACGATTGCAAAAGCGGAATGTGATGCAGGATGATGTCTAAACAATTTTGATCATGAAGTAGAAGTGAGCCTGATGCGCGGAAGAGGGTGCAGAGCGCTGATCTGCGAGAGAGGCCGAAGTCTTAACGTCTAAGCTGATACTTTGCCAAATGTGATACGGATGAGTGCGAACATCTTATCCATATGAGCGAAGTCGAGCGCATGATGCGCAGAGGCGAGTCTGAGACGTCTCAACTAGGTGATATCACATGTGATGCAGATGAAGTTTGAACATTTGATGTGAAACACATGAAAATTTAAAAAAAATTCAAATTTTACGAAAAAGTGCAAAACGGTAATTTACCGAAATAGTCCAGGGAAAAAAAGTGGGATTTTTCTAGATCTTAGATGATGAAACGGATCGCACCGTTGGAATCATCTTGCAAAATCTAGTACTCCAGTCGAATTTCGTCGAATTTCGAGACTATCGGAATTTCACGTTTTTCGAAAAAAATTCCAGGGTCACAAGTGCACTATCAAATCCATCCCACACATCCATACCCTCTGCAACTCTCAATTGTTTAAGCATCTGCTCTACTCTCTGTATGTGATCATCAGAAGCACCAGTAGTCTGAACTGGAACAATCGCATGTGGCGGGATCACCTCTATAGGCCTCTGGATGACAAAAGGAGTGCCCTAAGGGATAGGCGGCAGTGCCATCTGAGCCATCGATGGAGGTGGAGGTGGAGGTGGTGCCCCGTGTCAAGGCGGAAGTATCCTCACGTATTTGAAATCTATGGGTTACGCTGCACAGTAAATCCTCTGTGTGTATCTGGAGTGCGGCGACGGTAGCTTAATCTGCTTCAGGCAGATCCATATCTATACGATTTGATGTCGTGCTAAATCTACTCTCAGCTGCAACCCATAAAGATGGTCCCAATGCGTGTTAGTGAATCCTAAAGTGTAGCAGAAACAAATAGGTTGAGTCAGAGTCAGACGAAAGAATCTTTATAATGGAGCGTATGAGAAATGCATCATCATAAAATTGCGTGGAAAACTCAATACTCTGATCAATCTTTGTATACTCTCGAGAGGAAACCAAAATGGAGAAATTCGGATTCATATCATGACTATACCGACCACAAAGAGAAACCACGGTGCACCAGCGTGTAGGATGGGAGTCCTAATCAGTAGATCTAAACTTAACCTAAAAGGTCAATGGTGGCTCTAAAAAGACAAGGATGGGTCTTTTAAAGGGGTCACTAGTAGGAGCGATTGTACCCTCTAGTGGTACGCAACCTCCTACACACCTCCGAAGAGACGAGGCACTTCCATGCAAGGTGGTCATCAATGTTTTGGCCAAGACCGAACCGGCCGGACGGTCGGCCAGGCCACAGCGATCTGGTTCAATGCAAAAAAACCGTTTTTAGTCGAGTTGGATGAGCCGGTGGGTCAAGCCAGATGAGCGAATCAGTTCTCGAATCGAGTGGGTTCGCTCCTGATTTTTAAGTTAAAACTACGTCGTTTTGATGCTTTTTACATCGAAAGCGGCGTCCGTTACTGCTTAAATTAGAAAGCTAACAGGGTTAGAAGGCTTGTAACTAAAAAATTCAATTAAATGCATGCCACTGGATTAGAGCGTGGGAATGGGAATTATAAAGAACCACTCTACCATTGTGTTGTCATTGTGATTATTTTAAATATTAACAAAACTATATATTACTACTAAATAAGTATATATGTATATAAATAAGTTTCTTCCATTTTAATATGTTTCATATTTAAACATTATACACATTTTAAAAATAAATTTTAAAAAACTTTATTTATATAAAAGTAATAAATAATATAATAAATATTATTAATTATATATTTTAAAATTTAAATAAAATATAAATAATATATTATCACGATCACGGTTTAATCAGCGGTTCATGCTGATCCGACCAGTGACGTAGTACGTTAACTGCTAAGATTGGTCATTGGTGGTTTTAAAACATTGGTGGTCATCACCTCCACACATGCACTTCCTCGACATCCCAATGGGTAGCCTATGGTAAAGACTCTCACTACTCTCAACACTCGAGATAAACTGATAATACGAGTGAATATGTGGGTGCATCCGAAAAAACCTAATAAATTTAACACAAAGAAGAGCACATTGGCCATACAAATATCCTGAAATCTAGCTCTGGGCTATACAAGACTTCAAAAATCAGACTCCTCAACATCAATATGTCGACCACCTCTGGAATGCTCCCAAACATAGATATAACCCATTGTTGGACTTTGCTCATAATCATTAGCTTGGTCGAAGATCAAACAAGGATCAACAAGTCTCTAATCAAATATCAAACACAACAACAAAAGAGACAAAGTCAACAGAGACTAAGGAGTCGGAGATAAGGGGATAAATGTTTGTCCCATATAGACAAGTAACATGCAATCAAACGAGAGGGTGATCTTCAATAGCGGTCATGCGAAGAACAAGTTTATCATCAAAATCTACACACATTCTCATCGAGAATGTAATAATCAAGATCTGGCTAAATCGACAATGAAGTATACAAGAAGCACAAAGTTGGTATCCATAATCTAACCAATTAAATGTCTGATTTCCTAAAGCTAGAATTGAAGCTTGACCCACACATTTATTCCCCGATGGGTCGCCATTTGTGGACCCTCATTTTCACGTGCATTCTACGGTGAGACTCGTTTTATATATATATATATATAATTTAAAAAAAACCATTTTTTTAGAAAACGGTTTGGAGTCGCCACTTATTTTGTTATTTTTTTAAAAGAAAAATAAAATAAGAAATAAAACCTTAGTGTGACTCCTTATTTAAGAAAAATACATGGTTGCGAAAAACCAAGTTCGAATCCGAAGGTCATGTTACCTATCGGGAAGGAGAGGGGAGAGGCCAGGGAGGCCAGGAGAAGAGGAAAAAAAATCAAAGGTGGGGGGTGGGAGAGCAGGGAAGAGGAGATGGAGATGGGGCGAAAAGGAGAAGGAGATGGAGGGCGAGGAGAAGGAGAGGGAGCCCAAAAGTGGAGAGATAGGGAATGGCTATAGAGGATGAGTGGAAGAGAAATAGAGTATGAGAATGAGAGTTTTGAAAAATAATAATAATAATAATAATAAAATCAAAAATTAAAATTTAATAATAATAATAAAAATAATATGTGAACAAAATTTGGGGTCTACAGTACACCATAGTACCAAACAAAAGGAAAATAAAATCCTAGAGGCTCAAACTATTTAAACATATTCCATCTCCAACAAAATATTTTTTTATTTTGTTCAATTAAGTATCTAAACCTTTTTATTTTTTCTAACTTAGTGTCTCAACTTTTTTTTTTTTTTAATTAAAGTGTCTAAACATTTTTTTTTGTTCAACCAAGTATTTAAATTATTTTTGTTTATTAGAATATTTGGAAATATGAAAATTTGAATTCAAATGATATTCCACGTCATATAAAAACAACGAAATTATAAATATGCCTTAACAAGGTGAATGACGGTATGCTTTTCTATGTTATGTTCTTTGTTGTTATAATAAAGAAATTCATAAGAAGATAAAAAAATTTTGCTTAAAAAGAAAATATATGATTAAAAAACAACATTTAATTATCTTCTATTATTTTTACTTATATGTGAAAAAATTATATATGAATGATTAAAAATAAAAAAAACTTAGATATTAAAATTATTTTAAAATAATAAAAATTATTATTTTATCATAGCAGCCAATTTAATCACTTTCTTTTGGATTATAACAAATAGATAGCAAAAACCTCCATAAATGTCATTTAAGTAATTCTTCATTTTATATGATAAAAATGTTATTTGGATGTAAGATTTGTTTATTCAAATATTTTAATAAGCTTTGATTGGTGAAGAAACTTTTGATTAAACAAAAATTAAAAGTTGAGACTCCTAAATAGAAAAAATAAAAAAGTTTAGATATTTGATTGAATAAAAATAAAATTAAGACAACAAAATAAAAATAAATAAAAAAATTTAGACACTTAATTGAACTAAAATAAAATTAATACACCAAAATATAAAAAATCACAAAGATTAAACACTTGATTAAACAAAAATAAAATTTAGACACCAAAATAAAAAAAAATGGTAAAATTGATATACGATTTAAGTCCCTCGCCTATTTTTCTACCTTAAGTTGTGCGGGCTATGACAAAAAAACACTAACTTTTACCTTAATTCATCGATCTTTCCCATTTAAAGAGGAAAAAAAGTTGGTCCAATCTTAAAAAACAAAAAAACACTCTAATTTTTACCTTAACTCATTGATCTTTCCCATTTAAAGGGGAAAAAAATTAGTTCAATCTTAAAAAACCTAAAATCCTCCCTAATATCATATAACCTTTCGAAAAGAGTGTTTATTTTAAAATGAGTCATCTTAATTAAAAAAAATCAAAAAAAATTATTAAAATGTATATTTTTAATATTTTATTGAAAATGACACATCTTAAATGGTTGGAGGATGTTGAATTCTATTTTTCTTCTATTTTGACTTTTGGGTGAGAAATCTTACGGCGCCCCCAATCAACGAATTCTTACCTCTTCGTTCATTGATTAATACCAACCACCAATCCTTAAACCTTACTATTATTACTATTATTATTTTTTTCTTGTTTCTTTCTTTTCATTTATTAATCCCAACTACCAACCCTCAAATTTTACTGTTATCACTACTACTAGTATTACTATTACTACTATTATCATTATTTAAAAAATGATAATGTTACTATCAATAACTAACTATAGTATTAACTTTGAAAAATAAAAAATATTATAGCCAATAACTACAATATTACTTGATGATGCATTTTTCAATCGGAACTGGGTTGGAGCGTGTTGGAATCGGCCGGAATTAGGCGTCAGTAGGCCGGTCGTGGCTGCAGGTCTCGCTCTGCAACAAAGGCTCAAAGAGGATCGACGGGACTCGCATTGTCATTTCAGATCTTTGGCTCAGAGTTCTTTCATATTAGAGAGAATAGATTAGTTCTTTGGGGCGAATGTTCTAACGTCTTTACCCAGATGGGGTGGCCTGGTATTTATAGTAGATGTTTTTCCCAATTTGATGATGGTAAGGATTCCCTCTTGTGGATGGGATTTACGCCCCTTATCAGTGGGATAAATAAGGGGATATTGGGAGCGGTTATAGAGAATTATCTTACTTCCCTTATTAGTGAGATTTGATTTGATTTCTGAGGATATGGGCTCTTGAGCATCCAGTGTTATTGGCCTTAAAATGAGATAGGCGGAGGCTCCGTTTTAGTCGGCGCTAGACCCGGTGTTTTATTGAACCCTTCTTAAATCTTTTTTAAACCTGCTTCTTGGGCTTGGTGAGTGGGCTGTAGCCTATTTTTAAACCCGATCGATTGCCCCGACCTTTAGTTACGGCGAGCATGGTAAGAGCGTATTTGTTTCTTGAATCGAGTGAAGCTTCCACGTGGCGTTCTGTTTGGTTTGATTAAAGGCACTGTCGCGAGTCAAATGTCCTATGATGATGATGACTTTTCGACTTTCACGCTCATTTCCTCTAGTTCCTTCAGTTTCTTCCGAGAACATCCTCTGACCGTTAGCATTGTGTTCCCATGATATTGAAGCTTTTTTATTTCTCTGCGAGTTCGGGCTTCCTTTTTCTTAACATTCGTCTGACCTTTTTTTCAGAATCCATTTCGGCGTTTTGTGACACCTTGCTTGGGGTCGCCCTTTTCGTTCTGTTCCTAGGACCGGTGCGTATTTCTTCCATACGTGTCTCCTTCGAGTAATGGCGGTAGCCCCAGGGACTAGCTGGTTAGGTCTTGTTCTTACTGTCGATACTCATGGGTCAGTCGTTCCCTCTTCTTTGCGTATGGAGGTGACTCCTCTACGATTACGGTCGGGCGGATAGGTGGTGAATCCGATCATTTAGCTATGGTCGCTCTTCGAGATGCCAGGAGCCTCCTCCCTTGGGTAAAAACAAGGGTAAATTCTGAGATTAAATACACGGGGTGGGAGGTGGGAATATCTGAAGTCAACCATGTAGAATGCTCTGGTGGTGGGACTGCGAGGGAGTTGAGGAGCCTTTATAATGAGGCTTTCGCGGCGTTATAGGCCCAGTTTGGTGTCAGATGCGGTCTCCCGAAGCGTTTGACCTCCTACGTGGTCCAAGTGCCCAAGATGTTGTGCTTCTTTGAGGTGGCCTTCGACAATGGCCTCAGTTTCCCTCTACACCCCTTTATAAAAAGGGTGTTAAAACATTTCAACGTCTGCCTCTCAGCTTTGCCCGATTTGGGAGTGACCGATTAGGCTATTGGTTTTTAGGGATAAGGGCTTGGGTGTTCCCGATTATGGCTCTGTTCACCGGACCTCTTTAGTGTGAGAAGCGTGAGGCTTTCTTTATCTATCCTAAGCGATGCCAACGCTCTCTAATCCATCTCCGGATCTCGTCTTCCCATAAATTTTGGAAAGACCGTTACTTTTTTGTTAGTGGCCGTAGTTGGGAGTCGATCCATAATAAGGGAAGACACCTTGGGGCGTTAGTATGCGGACCACTCTACGAGATCGTGATCTTTGCTTTGGTTTGAGTGGAGTGCAGTTTTTCGTAAGTTATAGGGTGTCCCTAATTTTGCATTGGTATGCGTTTTTTGATGTCGCCTAATCTGGGTCCAGAAGGCAATTCGTAAGCGAAAGTTGGCCAAGTGTCTTCTACGCACTTACTTTGAGCTTATCAGGTCGGATATTCCCGGATCTTTAGGTTCGAGGTCCTCCCACCCTGTTACTTTGAGGCCTTCACCCCCATCCGTTATGAAGTTCTCTCACGATGGGCCTCCCATTGTCAAGCCCACTAAAGAGGAGAACTGACTCGGTCGGTGTCCGAGTCTCGGAGTGTGAAGCGGAAAAATCTGGACTCCCTTGAGAAGGGCCGTCCGGCCTGGGGTAAAGCCCCGAGGTTGGGGACATCTTCTTCATCACCCTCTACTCATGTCCGATTGTAAGGGCAAGTATTGCAACCTTCGGCCGAGGTTCCAAAGCGCGAGTTCACGGCCGCTCTGCCTCTCTACTACAAAAGGCGAGATTCCCTCGGGGAGAGCTGCCCGAGCCTCGGGTTGGATTATGCCCATCACGGTTGGAACCCTCTGCGCCAAGTCTTTGAGCCTCTCTTAGATAGCGGAAGACTTGGGGAGGGAAGCACCGGCGATGGAGATGGGGATTCCTTGCTCTCAACGGCGAGCTGGCCTCTGGGTGCGGTCTTGTCCATCCTCATGAATTCGATCTCGAAGGTGGTGCCTTGCACAGTGGAGAGGCTTTGGCTCTATCCCTCCAGGGGTTCGCCTCCGTAAGCTCCCGTGTTTTGTTGCGTCTTCTTTTATCTTGGTTTTGAGTTGCCCGTTGACTTTATGTTTGGTATCGTGAATTGGCTACCCATCCCGAAGAGTTTGGCGGGCCGAGTGGAGCGAGAGACCACGTGGCTGTAGCCTCTGCGGAGTGGGTTGCTCTTACCTGCAGTGAGCTGTTGTGGATCGGATGCAAAATATGTGGAGGGCCGTGGAAGCTTAGGTCCGTTGGGGCGCTACCACGATGGCGCTAGTGCGGGCCGAGGGTAAGGAAGAAAAGGCTCTAAATGTCTTAAGAGTGATCGAGGGCGAGCTTTGGGAGGTCGGGATGGAGCATGTGGCGCCTGGGATGATCTGTTGGTGACGGGGGCGGACCCGGGCTGCCTAGGCCCGGAACCCGGGTGGTCGGGAAAGGCTGATCATCAGAATAAATTGTCGATGCTTCGGGAAGAGCTCTATTTGCTAGAGATGGCTGTAATAGCTTGTTGCTAGGCGAGCCATCGCGAGAAGCTTAGAAATTTGTGAGCTCTGCTGGGCACTGTGAATGGAGTGCCATGCTGCGGGGACCTCCAGGAGGCGGAAGTTACGCTTCGTTCGGAAGGACGGAGCGTCGCGAGTTTGAGGGATGGGCTTGCACTTAGTGGGAACAACTGGATTGGCTTTCTTTCTAGAGGAGAGTGCTCAGCTGCAAGGTTGGACCTTAACTTTGATATTCCCGACGTGGAGCGAGAAGAGTCCTTTAGCCCCAGTTACGGAGAGCAAGGCTGCCGTGGCAGCTCTCTTCTCATACGCCGGCCCTTTTGGCGATGCAGCCATTTTGTTTTTGTTTTTTGTTTTTTAACTAGGCTTAGTTCGGATGTAATGTCGTGCGGGCTTTGAAACTAAATGAATGCCAAATTTGTTTTTTAAGCCTTCGTCCCATATGCTACTCTGCTGGCGGCACGGATCGGGCCTGGCCTTGCACAGCCGGGTTGAGTTTTGAAAGCGGGCTGGCCGGGTTCCATGGAGTGTGCTGAGATGAAGGCCCCGGATCTGGGCTATAAGGCCTTAGTTGGCGGTCGAGCTCTTGGCCAGGCTGCCCAGGCTGTGGGCTATCTGCCCAGGCTGAGCTTGTCTCTTGAGCTACGGGCTTTAGTTGAGGCGATTGTGCTCTTGAAAAGCGGAAGCTCTTGAGGCTCAGTGGAATATCTGTCTGGCTGAACTAGCTCTGGGCTACGGGCCTTAGTTGAAGCCGGTCGAGCTCTTGAAAAGCTGAGCTGCAGGCTCGTGGGCTAATCTCAGAGTGACGGCTCACAGGCTCTAGGCCTTAGTTGAGCGCCCAGGCTCTTAGCCCAGGCTGCGAGGCTCAGTGGGCTAATCTCTGGCCCAGACGGCTCTGGGCTGCAGGCCCCTCGGAGTTAGTGGTCGAGCTCTTCAAGCGGTATTGAGGCTCAGTGGGCTAATCTTGCTGGTGAGGCGCTCACAGGGCCTTAGATGGCGGTTAGACTCTTGAGGCGAGCTGCGAGGCTCACGTGGGCTAATGCTCCTTGAGAAATTTGAACTAGCTCTGGGCTACCAAGCCTTAGTCGACGGTCAGGCTCTTCATGTGGCGAGGCTCAGTGGGCTAATGCTGGTGGGGCGGCTCTGGGCTACAGGGCCTTAGTTGGCCGGTCAGGCTCTTCAAAACTAATTTGCTTGAGACTCAGGTGTGACGGTTGACTTCCATTCCTTGGAAAGATGCGGGCGTCTTTAATGTGGGTTTATGGAGAATTTGAAGGCTTCTGGAGAATTGGAACCGATTGTGCGATTTTCCGAGTGTTCCGACTTCCTTATAAATTGCGACTCCTCTGCAATGGAGCTCATGCCATGAACCTTCTTCCCTTTTTGGGGCGTAATTAGAATCCGTGTTTGATGAGCGTGAGGTTTGAGTGGAGTGCTTGCGAGGAGGTGCTTTGGAGATCCTAGGGCGGCATTTGGTTAGATGGTCCCTGCACTTTGTAGGAGTTGTGTTTTTCCTAGTTCTCCTTTATCGGGGTTATGTCCCTAGCTCCATCCAATGCAGACCGTGCTAGAGAATGCATCCGGAGAAAGAGTGATGTACTTAAGAAGAACCTTTAGTATCGCTTTCTCTATTTTCTCCTCTTTTTTCTTCTCTTCTTTCTCTTCCTCTTCTTTCTTCTCCTTTTCCTTCTCCTTTTCCTTCCCGTTCTCACTCTCTCTTCTTCTCTTTCTCTTCTTTCTTCTCCTTTTCCTTCTCCTTTTCCTTCCCGTTCGCACTCTCTCCTCCTCTCTTTCCCTCTCTCTTTCTCTTTCTTGAGATTTTTTTGTCTTGAGGGCGAGTTATGCTGTTCATTCCGAGATGTAAGGGATAGTACGATTGTAATCAAGCGCTACTTATTGGAATAAAGAACGATTTTTTAAAGCATGAATTTGTGTACTCGAGTGTGTAATTTTCTTGGCGTTTCCTTGGTATGCATTTTTATTTTATCGAGATTATACTTTTTATTTATAAGGATGTTAAGCAGTAGTGATAAACACCTGGCCCCATTTATCACGAAGGTGATGATACTTTATTAAAGATTACAATCCGAGGTCTATTGATAGAAAGCGCTTAAGGTGCTTTCGACATTCCAAGAATGAGGTGAAATTCTTCCTTAACCTGTCTAGAGTTCATGGTGCAATTCGTGTGAGACATGATATAGGGACCTTCCTAGTTGGGTCCTAGCTTTCCATGTGTTGGATTTTTTCTCGCAGGCAGAAGCTTTTTTAAGACTAGGTTGCCATGCTTGTAACTCTTGGGTTTGACCTTTTGGTCGTAGTACCTTGTCGTCTTCCTTTGGTATTCAGTCTTTATACGTTTCTAGACACGATCAACTTTTCATCACAGGAGGTCTAGGTTTGGGCGGAAGAGCCTCTTCGTTATGTTCACGCGCGATTCAATCCTTGGGAGTTTAATCCGATCTCGGCAGAGTACCGCTGGATTGCCAAAATTTAGGCGAATGGGGTTTCTGAGTTCTCCGACTTACGTGTGGTTACGTATGCCACGTAACACCTCGGGAGGTATTCTACTTCAACTGGGTTTGGCCTTTAGGGTTCGATGGTGACCCGGCTGTCCGATGGGTGTGGATGAAATTTGGGGGCAGTAGTAGTTCGATCGGCTGTGTAAATCCTTGAACTTAAGTTATCGAATTGCTTCCCGTTGTCAGCGCGGGGCCCTCGGGATACGAGCCACATATTATGGCGCATGGCTTGAGTTCATACCACTTTTGGTATGTGATGGTAGCCAAAGGCTGGAAGCCGGCCCATTTGGTGAAATAATCCACTACTACGATGATAAATTTGCATTGGCTTTCAAGGGGCAGAGGTCCCAATATGTCTAGCCCAGTTGAAAGACGGGGCTTGTAGCGAGTCGATGGCTCGGATGGGAGGTGGTAGATTTTAGCGTGCTCCTAACAAACTTTGCATTTCGACTAGTTACGCGGCGTCTTTGAGCATTGTGGGCCAGTGGTATCCTGCTTAGTAAGATTTTCCAGCTAGTGCCCGAGCTCGTGTGATTTCCACACACGCCTTGTGTACTTTTCTAGTGTGTCGGCGTCTCCCACAATGCACTTGAGGATGGGTGTGAAAAACCACCTTATAAAGGGCCACGAGTGAATAGTGAACACAGCGGACCTCGTCTTAAGCTTTGATGCCTGCTTTTGGGTCGTTTGGTGATCCTTGTTAAGTAGTCGAATGGGGTCCATCCAGCTCGGCTCGGACATGACAGGGGTGACCTCTTCATTGTTGAGATCCTCGGAGGGCTCTGAAAGGTGCTCGACGGGCGTTAGTTTGTTGAGGTCTTCTTGGGAGGTTGTCGCCAGTTTTGCTAAGACATCTGCTCGCGAATTTTCTGCTCTCGGTATGTGTCTGACCTGAACTAGTACGAACTTCCTCAGTAATTCCCGTACCTTTTTTAGATATAGGATCATTTTTTCGCCCTTGGCCTCGTAGGTGTCTTATATTTGCTTTACCTGGCGGGAGTATTTGCACACCTCTGGGTGATCAACTGTTGAATGGGGCGAGTTGAGTCAATTTGTGACCTCATCTCGGCCTTGTTGAGGCTCGGAACCCAAATACGGCGCATACTCGATATCTATTCATACGGAGAGGTCGAATCAGCCGGCACCTCCCTTGAGCATTATTTGCGATCTACGGACATCTTCCAAATGGGAAGGTCAGGCGTCGTTTGAGCATCCTCTGCAAGCTTTGCCGAGGTGAATTCCATGACGAAATATGCTAAGATCTGCCATTTTATTGTTGTTTTTGGTTTGTATCTGATGTCAAACTCGCTCAGCTCTATAGCCTACTTCATCAATCTTCCCGAGGTCTTTGGTTTATGTAACACCTGCTTCATCAGGTATTCTGTTGGGATTTCGATGGTATGCGCTTGGAAGTAAAGGCGGAGTTTCCGGGCTGTGGTTACTAATGTCAGGATCAGTTTCTCCATTTTTGGATACCTTTCCTCTGCTCCTCTCAGAGCTTGGGCAATAGTGGCCCGGGTCTTTGCCGGTCTTTGTCTCACGATCGGGACGACTACGGTTGAAATCCCGAGCGCCGGGTATAAGGTAAGGAGCTCTCCCTCGGAGGGACTTACGAAGGTGGGGGGTGGGGCTTAGATACATTTTAGGCGTTGCGAATGCTTCTTCGCGGCCCGTGCATCCCGGTGGAAGCTTTTTTCGAATGCGGAAGAGAGTGACGTTTATCGGCCACGGATACAAAGCTGACGTGTTGCTATCCTTCCGTAAGCGTTGGACTTTGTTATGCTTGATGGTGGCGACGCCGAGCACAACTTTATCTGTGGGTTTGCCTCTATTCCTCGATTGATGTTATAAAACCAGGAATTTTCCAAGCGAGACTCAGAGAAGCGCATTTGGGTGGATTGACTTCATGTTGTACTCTTTCAGGATCTGGAATGCCTTGGCCAGATGAGCTATATGGAGCTCGGCCATAGTTGACTTTACCAACATGTCGTCTATATATACCTCCATGGATGCCCCTATTTGCCTCTGGAACATCCTGTTCACCAATCTCTGGTAGGTAGCTCCTGCGTTTTGATCCGTATTGCTCGAGTAGCAATAGGTCCTTGCCCTTGTGTGAATGAGGTCTTCTCTTCAGTGGTCGGGGTCCATCGCGTCACAGTTTGTATGTAGGAGAAGCATCCATAAAGCTGAGTTCATGGCCGAGCTGTGGCGTCACTATGGTCGATCAGTGGGGAAACTATCTTTGGGGCATGCTCGATTGACGTCAGTGAAGTCGATGCAGAGCCGCCATTTGTCGTTTGCTTTTTTAACGAGTACGACGTTGGCCAACCATTCAGGGTACTCTACTTCTCTGATCACACCTGCCTGGAAGAGCTTGCCGACCTCCTCATTAATCGCTTTTTATCTTTCTGGAGTGAAACTCCTTCTTTTTTACTTGATTGGTTTGAAGGATGGGTGACGTTTAGTGCGAGTGATTATTCTTGAGGTCGATCCCTCCCATGTCCTCCTGCTTCCACGCAAAGACATCCTTATTCTGTTTCAAGAAGTGGGTAAGGAGGCTTACGAATCTTGGTAGCTTGGAGCGATGTAGGCGAGGTGTTCGAGGTTGCTCGTCCAAGCGCACGGGCTCCGGCTCTTAGGGCTCGGTCGGGTGTTTTACCTCGTCGCGCATGTCGAGTTCGTCCACATATGTTGTCGACCGCTTTTTGCTTCATGGATGCCAAATGCCTCACGGCCCATGCGTTGGTCTCCTCGAACCATTCTACTCGGTTGTGGTAGGAAACGATCACCATGTGGTAAGCGGAGGATGGCTTTTATAAGCGTTGAGAGAGGTGCGCTAATAAGGCGTTATAAGCGAGAGGGGGCATCTACTATGAGAAACCTCAGCGTCGGTTGTTGCCTAGCACGGGGTCTCAAGTGAGCCTTAGCGTATTGACCCCCAATTATACTTTCTCTCTAGAGAATCCTCGTAGGTGGGTGATGACTGGTTCCATCTTCTCCCTTTCGATGCCCATCTCATCAAAAGTCGAGGCGAAGATGATGTCGAATTTGAGCTCCCATTGTCTCTGAGGACTGGTGGATTGTTTTGTGCTTCTTTGCCCTTATCGCAAAGGATCGTCGTAGAGTGTTGGCATCCCCTCGAGGTCGGCTCCAGGAGATGTTATGGCGATGTCAAGTCGAGGCAGTTTGGACACTGCTTGCACTTCCATTACCTCTCGACTGTGCTACCTTGAATGAGCCTTCTGGCGGAGAATTTGGATGCCCACCTCCACGCAAATCCTCTTGAGATCGCCGTTCCCCGAGGGCTGTTGGTCTTGAGTTGGGGTTAGGTTGTAGAGGTAATTAGTGGCTGCACTTGATCCTGACCTTCAGAGGCTATGTAGCGGCGAAGATATCCTCTCCGAATCAAGTATTCTATTTCCTTCTGAGTTGTGTATCTGTCGTCAGATTCGATGCGTGGTCCACTATGGAACTCACGGTACACAGTGTTATCTCTTTTGGTAGAATTACATCCTCATGCAGGATGGCCATCTTGCAAGGAATTTCTCATCTTTGTGCCAGCCTTGAGACTTGTGATATTGTGAGTACATCCAAGGGTGACATAGAGTGAATCGCCATCATAGCTCGGGCTGAGGTGGTCCCAGGCGGTCTCTGACGCTCCTCGCCTCTTCGGGGATCTTTCTCTGTCTCTCCTTGGGGATCTCTCTCGGTGTCTTTGTCTCTTATGGCTTCGCTCCTGTTGCTTTTCAGTCCTGCTTTTCTCCTTGTGGGTTGAAGAGCTCCCTCTCTTGGATGTGAGGGCTTCTTCACCGTTAATTTACTTCTCCGCTTTAGCGAGCACCTCAGCCATGCTTGCCTGAGGATTCTTTGAGATGGAAAACATCAAGTCTTTTGACTATACTCCCAACCCAGCGATGAATGCGGTGATAGCGAACTTCTCGTCAGGGTACATCTGCCAAGACTCGACATTGAACCTGCGGACATAGACCTCGGGCTTCTCTTACGGGTTACATTTTATAGTCGACAAGTGATAACTAGGCTTCCTGTACATTCTAGCTCCAATGAAGTGGGAGACGAATGCGATGGTGACCTCACAAATGAGATTGGCGATGGTGGGAGCTGTTAAACAAACCAGCAGCAGGAGCCCTTTAGGCGTGATAGCGAAGGCTACGCCTTTGTCTGAGGGTCTTGATATCCGTGCAGCTCCATCTGGTTCTTATAGGTGTTAAGGTGGTCGACGGGATCCTTTGTTCCATCGAAAGCCTCTATTTGCGGCATCCTGAATTTTGTTGGGAGGGGGAAGTGTAGCACCTCGGTTGTGAACATTGACTCAGTTTGTTGCACCAGGGTGTCCATAGAGTCTGGAGCTCGGCCTTTTACGACTTCCTTCATGTGGCTGAGCTCCTGTTGGATACCTTTGAACCTCTGTTCCCATGATCGCTCCCCCATTCCTTGCTGAGGAGGGGTCGGTTCATCGTCTCGATGTTTCACTTCGAGTGTCCGCCGTTTGCGCTCCTCTCTGGGGGGGCCTAAGAGTGAGGTCAGGTGCCCCCTAGCTGTTGGATGCCTTCTACCTCTCGAGGAGGGCCGATGTGTGGCTGCTCTTCCTGAGGGGTGGTGTTATGGCCTTCCTGGGCCTATCGCACTTCCCACAGGTGTTGCATCTGCCTGGTGAGTTGCTCTAATTCCCCTATCAAGCGTTGGTCGGTGAGACGGGGTGCCTCCACCTCGTCCGTGTTGGCCTGCTGCTTTGTCTTTAATGCGCCTCAGGAATTAAGGCTGTCCACCCCTCTGTTTGGTCTTTGCATCTGGGAGGATTAGGCGTGGCTCTGGCAGCCAGTAGAGTTGATCACAGTAATCGATTCTTGAGAGATCGAACTTTGTTATAAAGGCGTCGTTCCACCAGACGATTACCAGCGGTGATGCCTTTTCAGCAGGCGGGAATTTGGAGCGTGGAGTCATTTGGGCGGAGCCTGGGGCTGTCGTTGGGCGGTGCGGGCTGCGGATCATGCGCTCCCCTCTAAAAACAAGAAACAAAGAGAGTTGGCGGGGGGCTGCGCCCGGGTTAGGCTCCGATGCCTGATCGATTCTTTCTGTAGAAAGAATAGATTGACTGCTTTAGGGGGCGAATGTTTTGCGTACCTTACACCGATAGGGTGGCTTGGTATTTATAGTAGATGTTTTTCCCAATTGAATGATGGTAAGGATTCCCTCTTATTGGATGGGGGATTTTCTGCCCTTATCGCTGTCAGATAAATAAGGGATAATTAGGGAGCAGTTATAGAGAATTATGCTACTTATTATTAGTGAGATTTGATTTGATTCTGAGGATATGGGCTGCTAGATTGTCCGTGTTATTTGGCGCTGGTAGAATGGGCCAGGCTCCGTTTTGGGGCGGCGCCCCGAGGAGCCCGGGCGTTTTCTTTTGAACACCTTTATAAATCTTTTAAACCTACTTCTTAGGTTTGGTGAGTGAGCCCGCGCGACTATTTTTTAAACCCAATGATTACTATTGTTCATGTATTAATTTAAACATTATTATAATTTTTAAACTATTTTAATAAATTTAAAAAAAAAAAAAAAACAATGTACATCAGAAGCTAATATGAATATTGGTACGGCTGTCTTCCCAGATCGTCAACCCATCACATCATTGGTTCTTCCCAGAACGTTGCAGCGCTGAAAAAATCCTTTCACGATTCACGTTTCACGTTTCTCGTTCCAGGAAGTAACCAAGCTGCCAGTTCTGTAGTTGAAGCTGATTTAGAAAGTATGCCACGCCGCCATGGAAGTAACCTCACCCAAATTGATCGAAATGCATCAGAAAGAGAACGAAGAAGGTCCATCAAAGACCTCTATTCTAGGCTTGCTTTCCTTATTCCTACACCATCTCCCAAGGTACTGTGGGTGACTTAAATTCTGTTATTGTTTTTACTTAATATTAAATGAAAACTCCATCCGTTTGAAAATAATTGGTTATTTAGTGAGTTTGTTTTATTTTTATTTATTTGTCATTTTAAAAAATCAAAAAATAATTTATTACTTTTTTTCAATTTTACTCTTATTCTACTAAATTGCCTCTTGAGTTTTTAATATTTTAAGTTATTTCAATAAGTACGAAGCATTTTTTACACCTTTCAAATATGGATTACTAATAATTTTTTTGGAAGAAGATAAGGAGTAAATAAGAAAAAATGATAATTTTTTGGAGAAGATAAAGAGTTAATGAGAAAAAAAAAATGATAATTTAGTCTTTTTTGTGAAGAGATAGTGTGTTTTAATAATTTTTTTAATATATGTGTAAAAACCTTAAACGATAGTTATTTTCAAACGGAGGGAGTAGTAATTAATATTATTAAATGTTAATTTGTTTGTTTTTTAATATTAGGCAACGAGTGTTTTTAGCTTGCTAGCTTTCTTTTTTGATAAGCAAAGATGATGTTTCATGTTTTAAAATTTTCAATATAAATCGTGAAAAAGTTCAAAAAGAAACTTAACCTTAGTCCATATAAGATATTATTATGGATTCTTTTAACTGACTAGCTTTCTTTTTTGATAGGCAAAGATGATGTTTCATGTTTTAAAATTTTCAATGTAAATCGTGAAAAAGTTAAAAAAGAAACTTAACCTTAGTCCATATGATACTATTATGAATTCTTTTAATTGACTAGCTTTCTTTTTTGATAGGCAAAGATGATATTTCATGTTTTAAAATTTTCAATATATCATGAAAAAGTTAAAAAAGAAACGTAACCTTAGTCCATGTGATATTATTATGGATTTTTTATGATATGTGATGATAGTTAAGGGATTGGAAGGATAGGTCGTATATCCCACAGCATCCTATCCTGGATGGATGGTAAAACACATGCTGAGTTTTGATCTCTATAAATAATAAATGTGTTATGTATTTTAGGGTGGTTTTGTACTTCTTTTGCAACAATATTCTAATCTCGTGATTGCTTTATGAATATATCTTTTTTCTTTATAGTGTATTATTCTCGTTTTTCTTTAATTTAACAACAAAATTCTAATCAACTACAGGCTAATATTCCTGTCTTTATTGTGCACTAGTATTAAATAAGAGGTTGGTGTTAATGTAAGGTTCGTTGCCCGGGCTGGTGGATCAAGCCACCACTCTTATCAAGCAAATGAAAGAAAGGGTAGAAATGCTGAAGCAAAGAACGCAACAAATACTTGAAGGCCACATTAGGAATGCTGATATGGTTGTGAGTACTGGTGGGTCTGGCTCAATAATTAGGCCATCTATAATCACAGTATCCCATTTGGATTCTATAATGGAGGTATGTCTGACATGTGGTTTGACTGACAACTTCATACTCATCTGTCAAGTCATCCATGTTCTTATGGAAGAAGCTGCTCGAGTTGTCTCTCTTAACTACTCCATCATCAGGGCCGGCCCTTACTTTATAGGCCCTACGCTGTAAAACCTTAGTGTCAAGTCATCCCATTTTTCCCAGTTTTACATATTGTAAAACCTTAGAAAAGTTTTTTTATTCATGTAATTTTTTTTTTTTTTTATTTAATTGCATTTATTTCCCAAAATTTCAACCTCCTAAGGTTTTAATTCTCCCATGTTATTTATCACATACAAGCACATAACCACACATCATACACAACATTTCATTCATCCAAATGCACAAGGAATGCGTGATCTAACCCGTGCCCATCAAGTCCTAGGTAATCGTATACCTAACTTATTGACACTAAGCTCTAGGTATTTATAAACCTAAGCTCTGATACCAAGCTGTGAAGCTGGTATCCGAACTAAACTTACGGATACCCAAACCCGAGCTCCCTAGTTAATCATTTGACCCATGTCGTGGATACTCAAGCTGCGACACCCCAAAACTGAGGCAGGTCCGGCTGACAACCCTCGTCAACTCCGCGCGGACACTGTGAGATGCTCCAGAACCCGACACCACTATGAAAATCGAAAGGTAGCCCCTTTGTACGCGGAGCTCTACCCAAAATACAATCCTATCCTAAAACAAGCCTACAACAACCGCATCGGTCCACATAATGAGCAAAATGAGTAAAATGACCACTGGGGTCCATACATCAATACTACAAAATAATATATCCCAACTAACTATATCACATGGTTTAAGAGTTAATAAATCACTTTAATTCAAACATATTAAGATTTACAATTTTAATACATGTTATACAAAATGAAAATGCCAAACCATTAACCGCTTTCTTCTAAATTTCAGATTCAATGAAGGTCTCACATACACTCCCTCAGACCGAAATAGTGATCTCGACAGCATGGGAAAGAAGCCCAAGAGGTCGATACTTCCTACACCTGCTACTTCCCACCTAAGCGCATGTCATGGCAAACAATCACATCCAAGTAAATTACATGAACCTACCGAAAGTCTACATGCCCAATCCCATGTCCCAAGTCCTCACTAACTCCCCTACATATGCCTAAGCCGAATGCTTAGTAAAATCACAATAAAACAAAACTTTTGTTCTCGAAAACTTACTACCGAAGTTTCAGAAAATATCGGATCACCCTCCGAGGCGAATTGTCGGATAACGCCTCGAAACGCTTCGCCATGGTCCTCATCCGAATCGGACCACTTGGACGACCTCCGCCGCAAATTTCGAAAATCTTTCGCCAAAATTCCTTTCACAAACATTTTCCTTTCTCTTTCATTTTCATGTCATGCACTCACTCCTAATATTCTAGGGTACCCCATTGCATATGGAATGTATTATGCTAATCTCAAAATATTCATGCTAATATATAAAACATGTATATATATTAACATAATTAATTCAAACAAATCATGTTATTAAATTCACATCAATAACACCAAAATTAGTTCACATGGGCTAATTAACAAACACAAGCAATTCATTTTGAATCACTCAACATCATAAAAATCACCAAAATCATTATTTATGAACAAAGGGAAACCCTGGTCAGGGTAATCGCTCAGGCCACCAAATTTTGGGATCTTTCCACTTACCAAAGGTTTTGGAGACGTAATTTACGCTAAATCAAACCTCGAATATCCCTAACCATAAACTCGCCTATCCAAAGAATATTACAAGTAGGAAAAGATCCCTACTCTCTTGGAGTTGTCTAACTCCACCAAATTCCAAGGCCCGCTACAGAAATTTCGCCGTGTAACAACTTACTTCTGCCTGCTGAGAACCGTCATCCAAACTACGGAATCTAGAGACAGCACTCTCTCTCTCTCTAGAAATGAAAAACCAGCACTTACTACATCTCATTCATTGCCACCTTCAAATGGTAAGCATTTAACACTCATTTTATTTTTTGTCTTCATTCTTATTGATTTCTCATATCCTAATTTACGTCCCTCGTTTCATTTCACATTCTCGCACAATATCTACTATCTCATTTCATCCTCTCACTACTCACGCAACACGCGCCATACTTGCAGACACGAAGAGCGACTTTGTCACATCAATACAATGCCTCTCAAAACCCGTTTAAGGCACTTCAAGACCGACGCCTCGAAAATGCTGGAATTCGAATTTCTCTCGAATTCGACGCGAGAGGTTTATATTTCATGTAGACGATTCCAACGCTGAACTGTTTATCATCCGAGATTTAAAATTTTGATTAATCGAAATAATATTTTACCCTTTTCAAAAAATTCGAATTTTTCAAGCCTTGCAAGAAATGCGAATGAGGAGTGAAGAAGAAACTAGAGGAAAGAGGAGAAGGAGAACAGAGAAAGAGAGGAAACAGGAGAAGGAGAGGGGGAAGAGAGGGAGAGCCGAAGAAGAGAGGAAAAAAAAGCAAAAGGGTTTGGAGTGTGGATGGGAAGCGGGGGAAGAGAAGAAGAGGAGAAGGAGATGAGGGGAAGAGGAGAAGGAGATGGAAGGCGAGGAGAAGGAGAGGGGGCCCAAAAGATGGAGGCTCAAACTATTTAAACATATTCCATCTCCAACAAAATATTTTTTATTTTGTTCAATTAAGTATTTAAATCTTTTTATTTGTTCTAACTTGGTGTCTGAACTTTTTTTGTCTAACTGGAAGTGTCTAAACTTTTTTTTTTTTATATTTTGATTTCTCAACTTTGTTTTTGTTCAACCAAGTATTTAAATTCTGTTAATTTTGTTTATTAGAATATTCAAATACGAAAATTTGAATTCAAAACGACATTCCACAACAAGGTGAAATGACAATTTATCTTTTCTATATTATGTTCTTGTTATTGTTATAATAAAAAGAAATTCATAAGAGATGTAAAAATAAAATTTTTTGCTTAAAAGAAAATATAGAAATAGTTTAAAAAATAACTTTTAATTATCTTATGTTATTTTTTACTTCTTGTATGTGAAAAAAATTATATATGAATGATTAAAAATAAAAAATACTTAGATATTAAAATTATTTTAAAATAATAAAATTATTTATTTTTATCATAGCAGTCAATTTAATCACTTTCTTTTGTATTGTAACAAATAGATAGCAAAAAAACCCCATAAATGTCATTTAAGTAATTTGTCATTTTATATGAGAATAATGTTATTTGGATGTAATTTTTGTTTATTCAAATATTCAATGTTTTGACGGCAAGGTTTCTTTGACAACAAAACAAAGCTAAGCATTTAATCGAACAAAAATAAAGCTACATGAACAAAAGAAAATCATAAAGGTTAAACAATTTATTTGAATTAGATACAAAATAAAAAAAAACAGATAAATGATATACGATTTAAGTCCATCACCCTTTTCTACCTTATGTTGTGCGGTCAAGACAAAAAACACTTTAACTTTAATTTAACCCATCGATCTTTTCATTTGGGAATGTTTGTTAGTCCAATTCAAAAACCTAAAATCCTTCCTAAAATCATATAACATTTCTAGAAGAGTGTTTATTTTAAAATGAATCATCTTAATAAAACAAAAAAAAGACAAAAAAAAAAAATTATTAAAATGTATATTTTTAATATTTTATTGAAAATGACACATCGTTAAATGGTTGGAGGACGTTGAATTCTATTTTTCTTCTATTTTGACTTTTGGGTGAGAAATCTTGCGGCGCTCCCAATCAACGAATTCTTACCTCTTCATTTATTAATCCCAACCACCAACCCTCAAATTTTGACTTTTGACTTTTGGAGGATGTTTCTTTCTTTTCATTTATTAATCCCAACCACCAACCCTCAAATTTTACTGTTATCACTACTACCAGTATTACCATTACTACTATTATTATTATTTAAAATGATAATGTTATTATCAATAACTAATTATAGTGTATTAATCTTTCTTAAAAAAATAATAATATTATAACCAATAACTACAATATTACTATTTGCTCGCTTATTAATTTAAACATTATTATAATTTTTAAACTATTTTAATAAATTTAAAAAAAAAAATAAAACCAATGTACGGCCGTCTTGCCAAATAGTCAACCCATCACATTCACGATTCATTCACGATTCACGATTCATATAATGGAGGTATGTCTGACCTGTGGTTTGACTGACAACTTCATACTCATCTGTCAAGTCATCCATGTTCTTATGGAAGAAGCTGCTCGAGCGTCTCCTCTTAACTACTCCATCATCAGGCCGGCCCTACTTTATAGGCCCTACGCTATTTTTTTTGGTCTATTATATATATATATATATATATATATATATATAAAATAAAATTTTTTATTGAACAAATATATTCAATATTTACAAAATTTACTCAGTTTTTATTCTACAAAGATTTTTAATATAAAAATCAATAATTAAACTATTAAAATCAATTGTTTCTAAAAGATACGCTTTTTTAACAGATTAAAGATAATAATCCATTCAATCTTTTCGCGATATCAAGCTGATCACGTGACGATTGATTAACTTCAACTGGTAAACTTCTTTCCTCGCAGAAGAACTGAATCAGATAACTGGTGCTAGATCAGAAAGTAATCCATACATTCGTTATGAATCATCATTTTCAAATACTAACTCTTCACCGTCTTTGCCTCCTTTGGTGCACTTTCTCACAATCTTTAAATTAAAAATAACTCATCTCCATCAATATCGAGTCCATGTTACTGTCTCTTCAAAAAATTTTCTGCCTTATCACAAATGCAAGACTTCAAACAATCATCAATCCTCAATATGTAATTTGTGTAAATCAATAAAAATCCAAAATATCTTCATATATTTTTTAAAATTGTTCAAATCTACTATTGAGGAAGAATACTGATTAACTATATATGCTAAATAATCAACTCTATAAGATTCTTCATCCGAATGTGTGTCTCTTCACTCAAGATTTTCATCAAACCGCTTCTTTCTCAGAACACGCTTCAAAACGTAGGGTTCAATTTTCATCTCAGAAGAATTTCTTTAAAGAATAACTTATCGCATTCAAATCCAGCCATAAAGAAATAAGTGCTTTCAAACGACTAATACAAAGATCAATAACTACGCTCTTTACTCTAACATTTTGTTTCACTTATTAATGATGTGATAAAATATCAGACCAAATAACCATGCCAAATAAGAATTCAAATCCACATATCTCGGCCAATAAACTTTAGCATCCTTGAGTCCATCCAGATCACTACCTAGCTCCACCAAGTGAGTTGTTGTACTTTTAATTTCCCTGAGTTAAATCTTATCATTTCTAACACATTCAACTCGACTCTCACAACGTGTCTCGCGATAACCCGCCAAGGGACAGAACCTTTTACATTTATCTTTGCAAAATTTTCCATCGCTTTGTAGAAGATGAAAACAATATATATATATGCATCAGACAATTCCAAAAAGATTTAAATTTTGGGACAAGAATTTTCCATCACAAAGTGCAAGATTAAGACTATGACAACCACAGGTGTGTAGAAAGCTCTTGGATTACTTAATACTTTTTTTGTACACCTTATGCTTTCCTTCATATTTGAATCAGCACATAACTCGACCTCTTAAATCAATGCATAAAGTTCATGTTTCCTAAAGCATTTATTAATTATCAAATAATTTCATTCCGGCAGACACCCTCCACTTTCTCGAAATCATGTTAACTCTTCTACCTTAACTCCACTTCATCCACACATCAGACAGGAGACATTTGTTCTTCTGCGACTTATATCCGGTATACAATCAAGTATAACTCGAAAAATATTTTGCTTCTAATTTTTTTAATAATCTCATTTTTATTTCACCGCTAAAGATAAGTATAAATTCATTTTGAATTTGTGACTAAGATAATGATAACGACTTCTTTCCTCGAACTCACGGAGGTGTTCTTTCATTATCAGATCAAACCTCAAAGAATCATTCAATTATACCCAAGAAATTTCCATTATTTTCTTCATAAATTTTCTCAAGACTCCCGCTGAATACATTAAATTATTCTTGTGGTGTGTAAAGAAAGTTAACAATGTAAACTATTCTCACAAAAACTTGTCTCCAATGTTCTATCTTTGTTGGGATTTGATTTTGTAATGCTTTTATCAATGTCAAATTCTTTTGCACTTCCTTTCTAGTTCAAGAACGATCTCTCATGTTCCCGTATGTGTCACATTAGTTTCATGACTTTGAGCCTATAAATCGATATTTTCCAATCATTAGTTCCTTCATTAGTTATTGAAAAGTATTTTCCTCGCTTAAATAACTTACAACAAAAGCAAAATACTTCATCCAATGAAATTGAGTAAACCAAATCATTTTAAGGTCTTCTCACCATTTGATAAAATAACGAAATAAGAATTTTTTGTAAGAGTAAACGCCTATTTTCTTCTGCCCTCTATGAATTATTCACTTTTACTTGTAAGGACCTCTTTCACCAACATGTCTATTAAGTCCTTTGATCAATAATTTTCCAATTTCCCGGATTCAGAATGTCTAAAGGTAAAAGGAACAACATGTATCTAAATCATCTTGTTGTTCATTCATATTTTCTCCACCATTTATGCCGCTTCATCTATTTTCCACATTCTTCAAAATTTCTTGTTCACAATCATCCTAAATCTTCCTTATTTACTAAATTCTCCTCTTCATTAATATATTTTTCATATCTTGAACCTTCATATATTCTTGTCAACATTACTGTATTACTAAGAAATTTGTCCATAGTCCCACTTGAGATTGTAAAACTCCTCGCTTTTTCTTTTCTTCTTCATATCCGCACAAATAATTTCTAGTAGACATAATAACCTAATTCAATATCAATTCAAAGATCAAACTTTAAATTAGATCACAATGATAGAACCCGATGAGAGAATCTTGATAAATTGAGATCAAAATGAACATGTCTTCTCTTTCTTCGCATTGAACCGCATAATAAAAATATAAAACTAACAAAATTATTATTTGATAAAAATATAAAAACAACAAAATAAAAATACGTTAAAAATAAACACAAATTATTTTCATACCTATGATCATATTACTGAAGATTTTTGTCTGTTTGTTTTTTATCAAAGAAAAGCAGAACTCACTCTTTCTAAAGAGAAACCCTAATATTTTTGAACTAGAGCAAACCAAAATGTCGAAAAGAGCTGCTTTTAACTTTTTTTTAACAAAATAAAAGAAGCCATCGTGATAGAGTAATCTGCAATTTGAAGAGTTTGCAAAGAGATATCATTTAATGAAGTGGGGCCCATGTGAGACTTCCTTATCAGATGAAGTGAGTCTTTTTGAAACATCAAAGATTTAATGCGAAGTAGATACTGCACAACTTAATTTTATTATATTTAATTAAATTATAAATTATAAATATATATAATTTTTATTATTTCAAAAAAGGAGCCCACTATAAAGTGGGGGGTTCTTAGGCAATGTACTTCACTCCCGCCCATAAAAGCAGGCCACAAGTCATTCATCATGGGCAATAAGATTCTATACAATCCATGCTAAGGTATTTATATATGTGGCTATAAGATAATTGGTTACTGTAATTTTGAGGAAAATGTAAGGGAAAGAATGTTATATGTTTTTAAATAATTTTATTTATATTCCAATTTCTTCGATATTTTCACCGAAAATCAAATATAAGAAAATCATTTTTCTTACAACTTTTTTTCTTCTTTAGTATTTTGCATGAACTAAATGTCACCTTATAGATTAAGTAAGAAATATTTGATTAAAAAACCTCAAATAATCTAAGTTTTATAAATCTAACCCTTCCCATGTTTTTTTTTCTTGAAGAATAACTCATTTGGATAAAAATATTCTTTCTCATTTTATATATTAAACGTATGTGTCTTATAAAAGAATCTGAGTTATTTTTACAAGAAAATAATAAAGGTATTTTTGTTAAAACGAGATAAAAAAAATTAATGAAGTATTAACACACACGCTACTGATTTTTCACCGTTAGTTCTAGAATTGGTATAGAGACTTCGAGGTGGGAACAAAGATCAAGGAACCGATTTTCTCCAACTTCTATAGAGAAAATTTTCGTGCTTCCCTGCTAAATGCTTATCAAGACTTCTCAAGAGCTTTTTTTTTATCAATTTCATGGTCAGAGAATGTTGGGACATTATATTGTTAGATTAATTTTGTATTTTCCTAGATTGTAATTTGTATTTTTCCTAGGTTGTATAGCGTAGCCTATCCTCCCTTGTACTTGTAATTTACAGCTTATAACATACAAAGACTCAGTTTCTTTTCATGGTAGCAGAAAGCAGTTCTTTGATTTTTTTCGGGACCGGGTCAAAGCAAAGAAATTAAGAATACGCTGACTATATGTACAGGTTTCAATAACAGATCCTTGTTCTGGCTGCAACCGGCATAAGAAAAGACTTCTTATCATATGTCGCTTCCAACATTATTCCCTTCTGGGCTTTTGGAAACATAGGTAGGTGAACTGATAGAGGGAAAACAGAGGGATGATCTCCACCTCATAAGAACTTTTCTAAAGCCTTATCCTTTGATTATCTTTTTAGAGATTTAGATTATCTCAGACTTGGTGAATTGTACAACAATCATCTTGTCAATTATCTTAAAAGAACTGTCCCATACTACATTCCCACCCATCAACTTCTATGTATGCCTCGTACAGAATGTCTTAACTTTTTTATTAAGAAAATTAAGACAAGAAAAATATTCTCTATCAAGGAATAATTTAGGTCTAACCTTGTTAGATTACAACTTAAATAATATAATGCCCTCTTTTTACTCTCTTCACTTTCTTCTATAAGTAACCCCATAATATTCTCATGTGATGATGTACAAGAGGGCCGAGTAGCATTTATTAGTTTTTGGATGAATAATAGCAAGCTTCATCTCAACAAATGAGACATCTTCTACATGAGTGAACTAGTGATTTAACCATTAAGTAAAACCAATTTGCATGACCTCAAACATGGTTCACAATCCCAAAGACGCTCATTGACTTGAAAACGTCTCGATATGCATCCATTTATGATATACCGATCGTATCACGACACGTTAAAATAAGGCAATTAAAAAGTTAAAAAAATTATGTAAATTATTAGGAAATAGGATAATTAGTTAGAGTTAAAAAATTACATTAAAACAATTTTTTATATATTTAACATTATTTAAATAGTTATTAGTACATTCAATAAAAATTTTATGATAATACTAACAAAAGATATTCAACATCAAACACAACCAGTTGTTTTAAAATTGAACTAGATCGACCTGGCCCAAACTATCTACCAAATTTATTTCCCAGATGGTTTGCTTATTAAATCGGTGCCAAATGAAGTGGTGGTTAAACCATTTAAACTGGGGGACGATTCCCTTCGAACTCGAATGGTTCTATTCACACTCATTTTAAAGATAATCTATATAGTTTGGCGACTTTATTTGTCAACCGCATTCAACATCTGTCCTGAATTAATGAAACCATTTAATATGAAAAAAATTCTTCTCATATCAATACCCATCCTTCTTTTAAAAAACATCAATCACACCAACTTTTTAAGAAGTCATTCAGATTATATCAATCAAGGTCGCTAAAAACTATTTATGGGTTTAAAATCATTCATCATCATTATTCAACAATAAGATGCAATTGAGACTGGTATAACTGAGAAAAAGAGATGTTTGGTTAATCTTATTATTGCTCCACTGATCACAATTTAATAACATCTAATATCCATCATGTCACTATTTGTAGTCCTGATGCCATGCACAGCTCAACACTACACATGCATCCCAAAAACCCATGGCACACTTTACTCTGTATAGATTTAATCATGGTCAAGAGGGGAAACCAGCTCATGCCTGGTAGCCATTTGATCCGCTGCTCATCTGCTGTTAAACAAGAATTATCACTATTCTGTTACATGTGATTCATCTCCCACTAATTCGAACCGAGGTCTTAATCCTGCAGTCAATGTTTGAAGTAACAACAACCGTGATAGTTGGATCTATAATCATGCCTGAATAACATCATCATTAGGAAATGTGAAAAGCCCTTCAGCAGTTTCTTCGCTGTTCATATGCCTATTCATATCCATGATCCGTATTTTCGTATATAATAATTGACCCCCATACCACGGCTAATGCCACGACCAACTCGATTAACATAACTATCACCAACAACACCACTGCTCCATTGTCTCCATTAGTGTCTTCTACTATCACCGCCCACCAATGTTAAGTACCCCACTATCTAATTTAATGGCCACCATCACTAATGGAACTTGAAATAGATTATTCGATGAGTCTGATTTTACGTAGAAGAACCAATGTCTTTCCGTAATACTACTTGCACAATCTACTAACCCTATAACTTGTGCCACCACTATCTTCACAGCCTCTACCTTCTTAAAAAGAGTAAGATCTTGATCAAACCATCCAAATTATCGATGATAACATGTGTTCTTTCTCCATCTCGTATCCTCTCACCTACTATATCATCATCATTAAAAATATGATTCAAGTCAATTGGATTGTACAAATCTTCATCACTTCATTGTTGCATCAAATTCTTAACATATTGTATGCAACTTTTTCATTGCCAAATGATTGCGCAACTTTGTGTGAATCAGTGACCATGTGCTCCAATTTCTTTTACATCCCAATGAAGAACATGTTTATTTAAAATTAATACAAATCTTGAAGATGTAATCTCATCACCATAATCTTACAACCATTCAATTATTATAAAACAAAATAAAAACAGTTAACAGCACCAATATATATAGAAATGATGACAATTTTATTTATAAAAGAAATAAATATAATGAGTAATTGAAGAGATTGATTTATTGCTTTTCTGTTAGCCGCATCACTCTCTCGACCTTTAACAAATATTTTCGACATGCATTGTAACAGTCTTTACTTTATTAATGCACACAGCAAATATGCATTGTATTATATAAAATATCATAAGTTATTATTATATCTCGCTCAAGGTTTTCGACGCTTATCCAAATCTGGGCTCTCTATATCTTATAACCTCCTATAAATTAATTTAATTTCAAATGGTAGAGAATTGTTTCAATATTGAAACATCGGATTTAAAAAATACGTTGTAATAAGTAAAGAAAATTATTAGTTTATAATACTCGTATTTGAATGAATAATAATAACTATATAAGGAATTTTTTTTTTATTTCATGTGAATAAATATCTATGCAATTGATTTGCCCACCTTTTATCAATGACTTCCCAATACTTTTCCCAAATTTTCATCGATGCCTTTATAGCTAGTTTAGCTCTATCCATTACTTCATAAAATGATTGAAACTGTGTGCTTCTTATCTTAATCAACCAATTTAAAAAATTTCACCAAAGGTTCCATGATGGTTTGGACTTCCTTTGCCTTCTTCCAAAATCGACCACCAAGATAAGATTTGATACCTTACCTCTTAAAATCTTTATGCTTGATCTTTGTTGAATTCACACCAATCATTTATTATGCACATCATTTTCAAGTCACCCTCATAATGTATAAGACACTCAAGTGAAATGAATTTGGTAAATCAAAGAGTTCCGAGGTAAGAGCTCTCTATCCTCGCGAATACTTTCATCAAATCTTATGACGCCCCAAATCCCGGTGTCCTGGTCGACTACTGGCCAACCCATGAAACTCCGTGGTGTCTCTATATCATGAGACCCCATATAAAATGGTCACTGGGCCCATACATCAATACTCACCAAAATCTAACCAACTATATTACAATAGTTCAAGAGTTAATTACATCATTTAATACAAATATATATTAAATTAAGAATTATAATACATGTTTTACAAACACCAATCAAAGCCACATATCGGCTTTCTTCTCAAAAGCGGCCTCAAATGAGCGTCATCTTCTCGAACAGTCCTTGTACCTGAAATAATGTTTCCTCGATTAAAGGAAAGAATGCTTAGTAAGAAACTGAATTATCCTACATATTTACTCCCACCTAAGTGCACATGCAATTGTTTGAATACAACACATTCACAAATACATGATCCTACTTGAATGTCTACATGATAATGGATGAGAATGTGACTCCACCCTTCCCCACTTCTATCTCCCCACCGACTCCCTCATGCACATGCCTAAGCCAAGCGCTGAGAAAAACATTGTTTCAAAACAAAAGGTTTTGTTCCTCGAAAAACATACCATCGAAGTTTCTGTGAAAATCTTATCGGATTAACCTCCGAGGTGAATTACTGGTACTCCTCCGAAACAACAGGGTCCGCCTAGATGAACTCAGAATCCTCCAAAGCAATTCTTCTAAAATCTTATTGAAATTCCTTTCACAAACCATTTTCCTTTTCTTTCTTTTCATGCCATGCATAACACCTATTGTTCTAGGTTGCTCTAAGGCATAAGGAAATGCATTATGCCATTTCCAACAACACATGCCAATATATATCTCAATTCACATATATTAACACCACATACTAACCACATGTTATTATTCATTCATGGCAATAACATCAAAATTAGCTCATGGGCTAATTAAATTTAATTCCAATGGCTCACACACAATTATATTTCATATAATTCAAAACATCATAAGCAACATTTAATTCCATGCATTAACATATTATTTTCCACACAATTCAAGCACCATTTTAAGCAAATTTTATGCAAATAACATGGACATTTTCGGTCCCTAACACGAAAGCTCGAGACTATTTTTAATACCCTGTAATAGTGTTACCGTCTATGGACACTCTCATCAACATCGGTTCTACTTCCTTGAACAACCGTGGCCATTTCCTACTCAGAACACCAAAAAACCGCCACTAACACACAATTATAACATGTTACACTAATAAATTGGATCAGTCCAAAACGGGTCCCTAATTTTCAGCATTTCAACGGCCATTCACGACCTCAAACACTCCAAATCATTAACAAATCTCTTAAACAAGGATTAAATCAAGTATGAGAAAACCCCTACCTTCCGGGTTTGTCGAAACTCCCCAAAACCGATGCCCACACGTAGCCCTTGCCATGGGAAGCAACTTTGCTGTGACTAGTTCAGCCGAAGGTAGAGGTGGCCGTGGTAGAGGCAGAGGTAGTGCCCCAGGGATACAGATAGAGACCCGCATCGCCGCAGTTTATGTCTGCGGACTCACAGATGCGCATACAACCCGCATGCGGGTTACCGTATTATTTATATCCTCGATCATGATGCATACATTAGTGGACCCAGAGCCAGATTCATTTGCATCCGTGCCTTTAGATCGCTTCCGCATAGAGACCCACCTAATAGAGGGTCGTGATGAGAGTTTCCCTTCCTCGTAGAGATCCGCTAGTCCTCTACTGCAGGCAGTCGAGATAGCAGAGTTCTGCATCAAAATAGAGTTCCCAAATGATTCATGCCCTAGATATGAGTGGATTTTGATGGTTCTCTGCATGGATTGGCTATCTCACATGTAGCCACATTGCATTGCAGCTATAAAAAAGAAGAAAGTTTCAGATGCAGCTCTGAAATGATGAAGTTCGTACATCACGTTGCAGTTATCTTCCGCATGATCTCTCGCCCCAAGAGCGCAAAGGATGTCACAGTAGCGGGTCATCGTGTTATCTAGCTTACGTGGTGAGACAGGAAGGAAGGACTCTAGTATTTTCTCTAGATTCCGCTTGAGCCAGAGAGTTCTTATGTGGTCCCTGGGATGATATCGTAAGATTGGCCTCCGAAGAGAGGTGGAGTTCACCATTGATTTGATCCCGTGACCTAACCCATTTCCATTCTCCCATAGATGGCTCCGCAGAGCCGAGGAGCCTAAGGCTTAGTTAGAAGAATTGTTGAGTAAGGGATTCACTCGACCGAGCATATCCCCCATGGGAGCCCAGCTTCCTTCGTGAAAGAAAAGAGTGAGCTCATGGTCGTGTGCAGATTACAGGCACAACAGAGCCGCCATCCGTAATCGGCATCCACCCCTAGATCGAGTGAGTTATTCGATCAACTCCAAGGGTCTAGAGTATACTCCAAGATGACTCAGGCTCCGGGTATCATCAGCTGAGGTGTAGGAGAGTGATGTACCCAAGATTTCATTCGATACGTGAATCGCATTATGAGTTTCTAAGGATGCCATTTGGCTTAAATTAATGCTCCTGCAAGAAATAGCTTAGCTTTTGATTTGATGAACCGGTATTCCAACAAGATTTGGATAGTTCATAATCTCTATCGATGATATCCTAGTGTATTCAAGTAGCCTAAAGGAACATTCAGAGCACCTGAGGATTGTGTTACTGCACTTAAGGAGCGCAATTGTATGCCAAGTCGGTGCAAGTGCCATTGTTTCGATGTATGGCATTCCTGTCATGTGGATCTCAAATTGCAGGGGTGAGTGTGGATCCCCAAAAATGTAAGCCGCTGTAAATTGGAAACCACCAAAGAATGTGTCGAGGCCTAAGCCTCTTGGTTTAGTAGGGTAGCTGCGAGTTTGTCGAGGGTTTCGAAGGATACAGCCCCCACCGACTGCCTTCCACAAGGAAAAGATGTCGGCATGATTGCGGATGCCCCATGCTGCAGTTTTGGAGTCAATGCAGATCGACTTTAGCTCCAAATAGCTTCTGCCTAATGTGAGATGGGTCAGGTTTACTGATGCTTCCCCAAATAAGGCCTTGGTTGTGCCTTTGATGCAAAATGATAGTAGTGATTGCATATGCCTCTGCATAACTAAAGCATGAGGAGAATTACCCTTACACACGACTTAGAGCTTCGTGAAATGTGGTTTGCCCCGAAGATATGGGAGGACATTTATATGGTGCTCTTGTGGTGATCTTTTACAAATCATAAGAGTCTTCAATATATTTTCACCCTTTAAAGAGTTAAACCCGAGGCAAAGAAGATGGCTCGAGCTGACAAGGACCACGAGACCGTACTCATTGAGTACCATCCGTGAAAAGCTAATGTCAGAAGCCAGATGCCTCGAGTAAAGTACTGCAGAGCCTTTGTCCTCATATGAGATCGTAGTTATCTTCCACTATTGCTGGATCTGAGAGCTTTAGGGGTGATATTAGAGGCTGAGGATTCAGGAGCCTTGTTAGCCACATTTCATGTTAGACCTCTCCTAATGGATCAAATTCAGGTAGGGCAGTTGCAAGATACATAGATGATTAAGCTTAAGAAAGATATAGAAAGGGAAAAGAAAGGCACTTCGAACTGTAGATGATGATAAAGGAAAGGACAGAGAATGTGTGTGCCAGAGTATGGCAAGCTGAAGAGAGACATTATGGAAGAGGCGCATTCATCTTCTTATGCTATGCATCCAGGTAGTACCAAGATGTACAAGACTTTGAAAGAACATTACTGGTGGAATGGGATGAAGAAAGAGATCGCAAGTTTGCCTGCATGCCTAACTCACAACAGTGAAGGCAAGCATTAAAGGCCCGTGGGAAGATACAAATAATCTCTATTCCAGATGGAAATGGAGAAGATCACTATGGATTTTGTGACGTCTTCCACTCGACTCAGAGGCGCGATGATGCTATATGGGTGATAGTTGATCGACACGGAGTCTCCGCCATTTTCTCGCGCTAATCGAGGATTCTCCTCGAGTGTCGCAAGTTGTATGTGGATGAGATAGTGAGACTTCATGGGGTTCTAGTTGATAGTTTCAGATCGAGACCCCAGGTTCAAGATCAGGTTTTGGCCCAGCTATGGTAAACAAATTTCTAGGTACTCGCTTCATTTCAAGATTAACATTTCATCCTCGACTGATAACATCAGAGAGGACTATTCAAACGTTAGAGGATATGCTGAGAGCTTGTGTGATGGAATTCAAGGGGAGTTGGAATACTCATTTGGCACTAATGGAGTTCGCCTACAACAACAGCTATTAAGCCAGTATAGAGATGGCTCCATTTGAGGCGCTCAGAGTGGCGTGCAACGTAGGACTCTAGTGTGTCAGGATGAGGTTGGTGAGGAGAAGACCAGTAGGCCCCGAGTTAGTGCGTGATCACTTCAAAGAAAGTAGAGTGAAGTTGTTCGTGATAACCAAGATAGCAAGAGATAAGCGAGAAAAGTTATGCGGACAAGCAAGTCGTAGAGAGCTTGAAATTCGAGATAGGTGACGGAGTCTTTTGAAGATTTCCCTTTGAAGGGTGTTTGAGATTTGGCAAAGTGAGGCCAAGCTCAATCAGTTATAATTACCTTATGAAGAAGTTGTGAGCAAGGTGGGACCGTTAGCTTACAAGTTGAAGTTACCTAATTTATCAAGGATTTATGACACATTCCATGTGTCGATGTTAGAGAAATTGTCAGATATTCCAGCGTGTTGAGAGGAAGCGGCAGTCTGGCTAAAGGAGAACTGACTTGAGAAATACACATGCGATTATAGTCGCGAGAGCAGTGTTGAGGTAGGTGGTTCGCTAGTTAAAGTACTGTGGAAGAATCATGAGAGGGAAGCAGCTACTTGGGAGCTAGAAGCTCAGCTGCATCGTTAGTATCCTCAATATTTTCACAGTTAAAAAATTATTTTCCCTTTCCTTTGACTTTGGATTTGTTCATTTCGATGGCGAAATGTTCTAAAGGAGGAGGATTTATGGCAGCCACGTCCCGAGAGGTCTCACGGTATGCAAGTAAGTCGCATATGTGCACGAGCTACTAAAGTGTTGAGTGCCGTAGAAATATTTTGAAAGTTTTAGGATGAAATTATAAAAGTTTTCAAAGCATTGTGACACTTTTTACAGTGCAAGAAATTATAGGAGAAGTGAAAGTACAGTATGATTTCAAGGATATTAATAATAAAAAATTGTCATAGTGGTTTAGAGAAGCCTATAAAATTCTCTAGATCTCAGATGATGAAACGAATTGCGCGGTTAAATTCATATCCTGAAATCTAGTGACCCAGAAAAGTTTCGTCGAATTCTGAGATAGTCAAAATATTTTACGAATTTTTGGGTGATAAATTGCCAATGACTTCAGGGACGAGATTTTTAAGAAAATATCGGAAGTCAGAAAATGGCTTTAATTAAAGTTTATTTAAAATAATTGAGCTGAAAAGAAATAAAATTTACCGGAATGACGGTTGAATAGAAGTGTCTCGATTGTATCAAATAATGTAATAATAATAATAGTAATTAAAAAAAAAGAAGGATCAAGTCAAAACGGTTTTTTTTTTCTTTTTTTTGCTTCTCTCTAAGATTAATGGAAATCGGATCGTAGATTTTTATCGGAGCATATGGCAAAGTTGGACTACACGACAAGAGCTACGCGTAGGTACCAATATCTTAGCGTTTCGTCAAACTTCAAGAGATAGAAAATTTTCTTATTTGTGTTATTTCAAGCCTAAATGCTATGTAATGGCTTGGAATTTTCTTAGAGGCCATGAGATGCCATTAAATTTCAGTTCCAAAATTTTTCGATTGAGTTTAGGAATTTTTTGGACTATTTTAATTGATCAGGTGAATTTCAGTATTTTCGGACAGTTCGAGTTGAAATTCGGGATTTTATTCGAGATGGATTCGGACATAATTTTTCGGGAAATGTTTTGAGGTGTTTTAGACTCTATGGGAAAGTCCTTAGTGTAGAATCTAGCTATATGTCATTGAATGGCATTGGGACCCACATATTTTCTGAAAATTTTAATTGTAGCACCAAGTGTGCAAATTGCTTGGTTATGCTGATGTGTGTGATCTAATACATCGAATGTGTAGGGTAATAGCGAGGCGGGAGAAATTGTGGAGTCGTGCTCAATTATTGTAAAAGGAAGGTGAGTGTTCTAAACTCTGTTTTAAATCTTGGTGTATTGTTTATAAATCGTTTCTGGCTGGTATGTAATGGTTTAAAGTATTAAACCTTATTTCAAATGCTTGATGTTTTAAAATATTAAACCATATTTCCAAGCAAGCAATGGTTTTAAGTGTTAAACCATATTTCAAGCAAGCAAAAAATTATGCTTTATAAAATAGCCTTAAAAGCGCTAGCTAGATTATAGTGGCGTAGACCGAGAGTCTTTCCACCATATTCTTAGAAAAAGGTGATGGGCCAAGGCCCTTCCACCCCCGAAAGTGATGGTTCGGAGTCCTTCCAAACTTGCGGTTGAAACCCGAACTCCGTGTTTACTAGGAGTATATGACAAGAAAAGGCCTTGATGGATTTGATCTTGATTTATAAGCATTTACAGTTTAAAATCAACCCTTTGGTAAGCAAGCAAGCATTTTGTAGAAAGTTTTAGAAACTTTTTAAAAGCAGCGTTGACCCGGGCTCCACGCGTTTATAGAAAAGTTTATAAACTTTTAAAAAACAAAGCAATGACGAGTTTATGAAAGTTTTATAAACTTTTAAGCGAAAGCAAGCAAGCGAGTTTTTAAAAGTTTTAGAAACTTTTAAAAGCCAACAAGCAAGTAGTTTTGAAAAGTTTTAGAAACTTTTATAGCAAAAACAAGCGAGTTTAAGGAAAATGCTTGTAAAGTATAGTTTTCAGTTTTGAGATATTTTCAGAAAAAGCAAGCATTTTATAAAGCATACACTCATTGAGCTCGTTTAGCTCATTATTTTCCTGTTTAAAAGTATTTTCAAGTCTGAGACCGCATTCGGATATTGGGACATATTAAGTTCTCGACTTACAGTATTTTGGTGTATTAATAACTTGTAGGAAATACTTTGAATTTGTCTGATTGACATATGTATGTACATAGTTTTGTTTCTGCGAAAATGTGAGTGAGCTAAAATCTTTGAAGAAGTGTTGTTAGTTTGCCATGTTTCTAAAAGTGTAAATGTATATACGAGGTTTTTTGGGATATGTCACATGTCAATTTGTTATCTTTGTCGAAATTTTATAAAATCACAAATTTAGAAAAGAAAATTTTTTTTACAGGTTTTCAGCAAGCAATATGGCTTTGCTTCACAAGATTCTCTAGTCGTTAGAAGTAACGACTAGGGGTTTTTGTGGGGTGGCCGGTACACCTGCCGTTAGTAGGGGTGGGGGTGTGACACTTGATATCTCTAATAAAGGCGAGTCGTGGTGCGGTATGGTGAAGGCATCGCATCCTGGCAGGCGAGAAACACAGTGAAGCCTATTTATTCAAGTTCTTGAAGGTAGGCGAAGTCTCAGCGATATGTCTGAAGGCGAGTCTGAGCGTCACAACTGCGGTCTGAGCAAATGATCTGGATGATGTCTGAACATTTGATCCATATGAAGGCAAAGTCTGAACGCCTGATCTATAGAAGAGGAAGTCTTAACATCTAACTGCGATGCTATCAAATGTGATACAGATGAAGTCTGAACATCTTATCCATATGAAAGTGAAGTGCGACGCGCCAGTCTGTAGAAAGCCCGAAGTCGAACATCTCAACTAGGTGCTATCACATGTGATGCGGTCAAGTTGAACATCGATGTGAAACACATGAATTTAAAAAATTCAAATTTGCGAAAAGGGCAAGCGTGAATTTGCGAAATAGTCGGGGGAAAAGTGGGATTTTCTGCGTCTCGGATGACAAAGCGGATGCCAGACTGGAATCATGTAGAATCTAGCGTACTCTGGTCGAATTTAAGTAGTGCAAAATTTGGCATCGGAATTTCACGTTTTCGAAAAAAATTCGGGTCCTGAAGTGCACTATCAAATCCATCCCACACATCAATACCCTCTGCAACTCTCAATTGTCTAAGCATCTGCTCTACTCTGTATCATGATCATTAAAAGCACGATGGTCGAAGCGGAACTGTCGCGTGGCGGGATCACCTTCAAAGGCCTCACGGATGACCGAGGGTGCCTAAGGGATGGCGCCCAGGTGCCACCATCCCAGTCATCGATGGAGGTGGAGGTGGAGGTGGTGCCCCTATGTCAAATTGAGTATCCTTCTGTGTTGAAATCTGTGGGTTTTGCTACCTATCAATCCTCCTGTATTGTATCCTGGAGTGAGGCGACAGCCATAGCAATCTGCTCAAGGCATGTGAACCCATATCTGTCTGATTTGATGTACGTACTAATTTACTCTCAACTCTAACCCATAAAGATGGTCCCAATCTGTGTTAGTGAATCCTAAAAGTGTAACCAAAACAAATAAGGTGGAGTCAGTCGAACCCCGAAGAATCTTCTTTATAATAAGAGCGATATAAGAAATCACATCACTTTATCATAAGGTGCCCCATTGAAACTCAATACTCTGATCAATCTCTGTATACTCTCGAGAGGAAACCAAAATGGAGAAATTCGGATTCATATCATGACTAAACCGACCCTGAAGGCTCACAGTTGCACCCACGTGTAGGATGGGAGTCCTAATCAGTAAGATCTAAACTCAACCTAAAAGGTTAATGGTGGCTCTAAAAAGACAAGGATGGGTCTCTTAAAGGGGTCACTAGTAGGAGCGATTGTACCCTCTAGTGGTACGCAACCTCCTACACACCTCCAAAGAGACGAGGCACTTCCATGCAAGGTGGTCTTCAATGTTTTGAAAATCGGACGAGCCAGGCCGCCGTCGTCGGTGATTCAATCACAAGCCGTTTTTGATCGAGATCGGATAAGAGCCGGATGGTGATGGTGGTAGTGGCTGGTCGATTCTCCTTGACCAAGCCCGGTTCGCTCCCACAATTTTTCAAGTTAAAACTACGTTGTTTTGATGCTTTTTACATCGAAACGACATCATTTTGCTTAGAATTAGAAAGCTTGTAGGGTTAGAAGACTTGTAACTAAAAAAAATTCAATTAAATACTGCATACTTATGGATTCGAACATGGGAAGGGAAGTTACAAAGGAACCACTCTACCACTGTGCTGTCATTGGGATTTTTTTAAATATTAACAAAATTATATATTACTACTAAATAAGTATATATGTATATAAATAAGTTTCTTCCATTTTTTAATATGTTTTCATATTTAAACATTATACATTTTAAAAAAATAAATTTTAAAAAACTTTATTTATATAAAAAGTAATAAATAATATATTAAATATTAGTAATTATATATTTTAAAATTTAAATAAAATATAAATAATATATTTATTCACGTCCAGCTGTAGTTTACTTGGCGATTCGACCAGTTTGATAGGTGAAGCGTGCTTCATTAACTTTAGGATTCGATCATCGGGCGGTTTTAAGAACGATGGTGGTCATCACCTCCACACATGCACTTCCTCGACATCATAGGGGGCGGCCTATGGTAAAGACTCTCACTACTCTCAGCCTTGCACCGGGAATAAACTAAATTATCTGATAGATATGTTGAAGAAAATGGAATTCTTTCACAATGGACTCCACCCATATACATACAATTAAATGGGAGTATACGAAAGAAGAAACGAACTCTATTAGGTATGGTTCGTTCTATGATGAGCCAAAATACGAATCTTCCTAAATCATTTTGGGGATATGCCACAAATCTTGCCTCATATCCTATTAAGCCATGTGCTCCTTGAAAATTTTGTAGATTCTGCACTCCATATGAGATATGGTATAAGAGGAAACCAAATCTTAAACATTTAAGGTTTGGGGATGTCTGCTTTTGTAAAAAGGGTGAAATCGAGACAAGCTTGATTCGAGAAATCGGATAAATGCTACTTTGTGGGAGTATCAAAGAGAGTTTTGGATACTATTTTATAATCCCAATGAGCAAAAGTGTTTGTTTCAAGACATGCTACATTTCTAGAAAGAGAAATTTATTCTAGGAAATGGCTAGTAGGAATCAAAATGAACTTGATGAAGTTAGAGTGAACCACAAAGCAGAAAAGAAAAGCAGGTGGAGCGGAGTTGATACCTCATGATGATGATGCAGGTTGAGTTAACAGTTCAGAATCTGGGTGATCGTAGGTCTAGTAGGATCATTCGTCCTCCTCGGAGGTATGATGAGCGTGTTTATCATTAATAATGATGAACCTACTACTATAATGAAGTCTTATTAGATAAGGACTCACGAAAAATGACTGACCATGAACTCGAAATGGATTCCAAATACGCAAATGAGGTTTGGACCTTAGTTGAATCCACCTATAGGAATGAAGCATAGGATGCAAATGGGTCTTCAAAGAAAGCGATTTATGGATGGTAAGTGTCTACCTATAAGCACGGTTGCGAAAGATTGTTCACGGAAATATGGTATTGACTATGATGAAACCTTTTCACCGGTGGCGATATTTGAAATCCATTAGGATAATACTTGCTTATAGTTGCATCATGATATGAAATGCAGCGAATGGATCTTAAAGTGCTTTTCTTAACGGACATTTACAAGAAGAAGGTGTATATGTCCTGACTGAGGGGTTTTTGTCTCGAAAGACCTAATAAAATATGTAAGCTCTGAAGTCCATTTTATGGGCTAAAGCAAGCATCGAGAAGTTGGAATATTCGTTTTGATGAAATAATCCAAAATGTTTGGTTTCATCAACGAAGATGAGCCTTTATTAATATACAAAAGATCGATTAAATTATTGTGGTTTTTCTCATTTTATATGTGGATGACATATTATTAATAGGAAATGACATACCCTCTCTTCAATCAGTTAAAGAGTGGTTATCGAAAAACTTCTCAATGAAAGATTTAGGAGAATCAACTTATATTTTGGGAGTTAAGATCTATCGTGATAGATCGAATAAGTTGCTAGGTCTGTCTGTCGACATATATTGATAAAATGCTAAGAAGTTTAGCATGGATCAATCAAAGAAATGTTATCTTCCCGTATCACATGGATCTACTCTAAGGACATGTGCTTGCCCAAAGACGGATGTCGGGTACATAACATGCAAAAATGTCCCTTATGCTTCGGTTGTAAGATTATTATGTGCTATGATGTGTATAAGGCTAGATGTCTCCTATGCTCTAAGTGTTACAAGCAAATTTCAGGCTAATCCTGGTGAGAGTCACTGGAAAGCAGTCAAAAATATTCTTAAGTACTTGAGAAGAACTAAGGATTTATTTTTGATTTATGGAGGAGCTGAGCTACAAGTACGTGGATTTCTTTGATGCTAGCTTTTCGTCTGATAAAAGATGATTGCAAGTCTTAGTTTAGTTACATATTCATAAATGAGTAGTTTGTTGGTTTTTTTATGTGTATTAAAGTGATATAAATCTAAAATTACAATTTATATTTATTAGGTTGATTAAGGCACCAAGGTCACACACAAAAAGAATAATTCTTGGGTTAAAACAAAAATAATTGTGATCATTTATAATATTTATGATAATTAATTATGAATTGGTATGTAATATTAGAAATAAATATTAAAATTAGTATGAATTAATTTAATATTTATGGAAATTAATTGAATTAATTTCTCATATTTATGATAATTAATAATGAATCAATTCTCTATTTATGAAATTAAATAATTACATTTATGAGGATTATTTATGACTATAAAATCGATCTATAAATAGATCGTAAAACTTGAGTTATGATCGTAGGATGATTCGAAGTAGCATATTAACCGAGTTAAAATTCTGTGAGGATCTGAGTTGTCGTGTGGATACCTTGGGCGGACGTGTGTGCGGCTAGTGATCGATTTGCGATTCGAATCGTTTACATTCTTCTCGAGCGGTATGTATGTACAGATTTATTTAAATTACATTTCCGTTGCGTATAGGAATGTTTGATTCCTTACATATGTGGGTGCATTCGAAAAAGCACAATAAATTTAGGCCTTGGCCGTCTGAATATCGCAGGGAAATCTGGCTCACGAACTATACAAGACTTCAAAGATCGGACTCCTCAACATCAATATGTCGACCACCTCTGGAATGCTCCCAAACATAAATATAACCCGTTGTTGGACCTTGCTCATAATCATTAGCTTGGTCGAAGATCGAACAGGCAGCGAAATGCCGTCATGTCAGGCACAGCAACAAAGACAAGTCAGCGGAGACTAAGGAGTTGGAGATAGGGATAAATGTACGTACGTATAAATAGTAACGGCTGCAATTACTTAAAGAGAGGGAGTAGTCATACAACAAGCGATCATCTTTGAAAAACGAGTTTATCGTAAGCCTCTGCGCATTCTGTTGAGATATAATAATCAAGATCTGTATTCATCGACAATAAAGTATACAAAGAAGCACAGGGTGTTATCCATAATCTAACCAATTAAATGTCATAGTTTCTAAACTAAGAGTTGAAGCAATGCGCATTTTGTCCCATTGAGAGTCTGTTTGTGAATTATCATTTTTAGCGTTAAATTCACCCGAGTGAGACTCGTTTTTTTTTTATATATAATTTAAAAAAAAAACCATTTTCAAGCGGTTTGAGTCTTGGCATTTTAATTTATTTTTAAAGTAAAATAAATAAGCATTAGTGTGACTCTTATTTAAGAAAAATACATATTTGTGAAAAACCAAGTCCGAATCTGGGGTCATTATTCACTGTGGGAAGGTACGGTAGTGGCGAAGTAGGACCCTTCCTAGGCAGGTATAAAGGAATGGTTTCTCTTAAGCGAGTTTAGGGAATTTTGTGTGATCGTCGATTAATTACGGATGTCGGTAAATCATGTAGATAGTAAGTAAAGAGCAAAATTAAAGAGAAACAATGTGTACCTTGGTGGCAAGTCAAGAGCGCTTTGTGATGTTTGCTTGAATTTGTTTCTTTTAAGAGTAAAAATGGATAAGAAAAATAAAAATAAAAGATGAGAATTGGGAGAAGAAAAAACTAGAGGAAGAGGAGTAGGAGAAGATAAGAGAGGGAGAAGAGGAGAAAGAGAGGAGGAAGAGAGGGAGAGCCGGAAAAAAAAATCAAAAAGGGGGGAATAAATGCTCTATAATTTTGTCCAGTTTGTGGGAAGTCTCCAAATATTGTCCATTAAATATGGGGTCCACATATTGAGCGGTCATGATCTATTGATGTGGGGGAATTGATATTCTGTTATACAGTGACAGTATAAGACATTACACTTACTGTTCACATTCATATATGATATATCCTCTTCTCTCTCTCTCTCCTCTTTTGCTTGAACTTACCACCATTTAGAATGGTGATATCCTATTTTAATAATCCTTTACAATCATTTTTTCATAGGTTTTGCTGACTTTTTCATAGTGCTCTTTCAGTTTGACTCAATTCATATGCACTGGTTGAGATTTGAAGGCTTGTCACCATTGCCCACACCGCAAACCCATAATAAATCAGATTTTTATTTTTTATTTTTTAATAAATGTTTTAGTTTAAGATTAGATTTTAGTTTAATGCTAAAAAAATAAATGCCAATTCAAGAAATAGAGAAGTAGGGAATGAGATTTTTGCGAAAATAAAAAAATAAAAAAATATTAAATAAAATCAAAAAATAAATTTAATAATAATAATAAAAATAATATACGAAACATGAGAATTTAGAATTACACAGTATACCATAGTACCAAACAAAGGAAAATAAAATCCTAGAGCTCAAACTATTTAAACATGTTCCATCTCCAACAAATATTTTTATTTGTTCAATTAAATATCTAAACCTTTTTATTTTCTAACCTAGTGTCTCAACTTTCTTTTTTGTTTAATTAAAGTGTCTAAACATTTTTTTTTGTTCAACCAAGTATTTAAATTGTTAATTTTTGTTTATTAGAATATTTGAAATATGAAAATTTGAATTCAAACGACATTCCAAGTCATATAAAACAACAGGAAATTGTAAATGACCTTAGCAAGAGTGAATGACAATTTATCTTTTCTATATGTTCTTTGTTATTGTTATAATAAAAGAATTCATAAATAAAAAAATTGTAAAAGAAAAATATAACAGTTTAAAAAACAACATTTAATTATCTTATATTATTTTTACTTGTATGTGAAAAAATTATATATGAATGATTAAAATAAAAAAACTTAAATATTAAAATTATTTTAAAATAATAAAATTATTTATTTTATCCTGTAGCCAATTTAATCACTCTTTTGGATTATAACAAATAGATAGCAAAAACCTCCATAAATGTCATTTAAGTAATTCTTCATTTATATGATAAAATGTTATTTGGATGTAAGGTTTGTTTATTCAAATATTTTAATAGCTTTGATTGAGTGAAAAACTTTTTGATTAAACAAAATTAAAGATTGAACTCTAAATAGAAACAATAAAAAGTTTAGATATTTTATTGAACAAAAATAAAATTAAGACACCAAAATATAAAAAAATAAAAAAAATTTGAGAACACTTAATTGAACTAAAATAAAATTAATACACCAAAATATAAAAAATCACAAAGATTAAACACTTGATTAAACAAAAATAAAATTTAGACACCAAAATAAAAAAATGGTAAAATTGATATACGATTTAAGTCCCTCGCCTATTTTTCCACCTTACGTTATGCGGATCATGACAAAAAAACACTAACTTTTACCTTAATCCATCTATCTTTCCCATTTAAAGGGGAAAAAAAGTTGATCCAATCTTAAAAAACAAAAAAAACACTCTAATTTTTACCTTAACCCTTTGATCTTTCCCATTTAAAGGGGAAAAAAAATTAGTCCAATCTTAAAAAACCTAAAATCCTCCCTAAAATCATATATCCTTTCCAAAAGAGTGTTTATTTTAAAATGAGTCATCTTAATTAAAAAAAATCAAAAATTTATTATTAAAATGTATATTTTTAATATTTTATTGAAAATGACACATCGTTAAATGGTCAATAAAATGTATATTTTTAATATTTTATTGAAAATGACACATCGTTAAATGGTCGATCGAAAATGACACATCATTAAATGGTCGGACGATGTTGAATTCTATTTTTCTTCTATTTTGACTTTTGGGTGAGAAATCTTGCGGCGCCCCCCAATCAACGAATTCTTACCTCTTCGTTCATTTTGACGTCATTTTTTTTATTTTCATTTTATTTCTTTTCATTTATTAATCCCAACCACCAACCCTCAAATTTTACTGTTATCACTACTTCTAGTATTACTATTACTACTATTATTATTATTTAAAAAATGATAATGTTACTATCAATAACTAACTATAGTATTAACTTTAAAAATAATAATATTATAGCCAATAACTACAATATTACGATTGTTCAGGTATTAATTTAAACATTATTATAATTTTTAAACTATTTTAATAAATTTAAAAAAAAAAAAAAAACCAATGTACATCAGAACGTTGCAGCGCTGATAAAATCCTTCCACGATTCACGTTTCACGTTTCTCGTTGGCATCTATATATATATTCAAGCTGCTAGTTCTGTAGTTCAAGCTGATTTAGAAAGACCTCTATTCTAGGCTTGCTTTCCTTATTCCTACACCATCTCCCAAGGTACTGTGGGTGACTTAAATTCTGTTCTTGTTTTTACTTAATATTAAATGAATAGTACTTCATATTATTAAATGTTTACTTGTTTGTTTTTTAATATAAGATAACGAGCACTTTTAGTTGGCTAGTTTTGTGAAACGAAAATCTAAATTTATGAGGAATTGTAGAGCAGTAAAGTGTCAAAAATTGATTTTTAGATCTTAGATAATAAATGGAACCCCTTTGTTGAATAAATGCCATGAGGAAATCAGATTCTGCGTCGAATTCGAGGCAGTCGAATTTGCGTCTTGGCTTGGCTGAGTGGCCGCGTGACATGTAGCGGAGTGTTAGTGGCTCCATATTAGGCACATGTCAAGATGTGACCAATCCAAACGATGAGCTCAAGTATGGGCTATAGGTGACATGTGACATCATGTCATTGGAGAAATCACAGGTAGATGGATAAGAAGATAAAAATCCTAAGAGCCCCGATGAAATTGGACGTATGGCGAGTGAAGAATGACTCTTACCAATATTGGACGAAGCAATGGTAGGATGGGAGAAAGAAAAGAAGCGAGAAAAAGAAAGGAAGAAAAGAAAGAGTTTTAGAGAGAGAGACCACGCCTGCTCTAAATTTCCCGACGTCGGATCAGCGGTTCCAATGGAGCGAGAGGAAGAGTTGACACCAGCGGCAAAGACTTGGCATAAAGACTGGAGTTGGGGAGTTTTGACAAAAACTCCAAGAGGTAAGGGTTTTCTCCTACTTGATTTAATCCTCGTTTAAGGGCCATTCAAATGGCATGCGTTGTGAGGTTGTGAGTGGCCGTGTGAATCGTTCCAAGACCTTGGGACAGTGTGCTAGAGATTTCGGGACTGTTTTCGAACAGTCCGGGGACTGATTTTTGGGACTAAGTAATTGTCCTTGTGTGTCATTTTTATGTGTTAGAGTTAAAATGAACAATGGTGTTGGTTATCTTCTTGCATAAGAATGTTTGGATTTATGTTATTTTGAATATGAGAAGGCACGCCATATTGTGGTAGTACGTATTAACTTGGACTTTTAGAACTGGTTTTGGGTGAAAATAAGGGAATTTGGTAGTGGTCGCCGTATAGGTGTATTCTGTCGGTGAAGCTTGATGTTAGGCTTTTGAATTTCTCCGTCGGATACGTAGCGAGTTATGGTCGGTTTACTGCGGATAGTCACAGTGGGCTGTCAGTTGGGTTGCGGTGGGTTCACCCGGCTGGAGTGCGCCTGTTTGAATCTGCCGGCATTGGAGTTTACCGGGTTTGGTCGCCAGTAGGTCCGTCGGGTTAAGTCATGTGACCTCGACGGAGGTCGCCAAACGCTACGTCCGGCTAGTTTTGGGTGTTCTTAGACTGGAAAGCGGGTGGTCAGTGCAGCCATGTTCCTATGGAGGATATTGGGAAATCGGGCCGGTTAGTGCTAGCCGGTTAGTGCTAGTTGGGTAGATTCTTAGGAATTAGGGCTGCTATTTAGGTGTATTCTCCAAGAGCGAGAAGGTCGCCTTCTTCGTCGAACCGTTTCGGTGTTCTTGGACTCTATGGAAAGCCCATTGAGTCAAGATTCTATCCATATGCCTATAAAGGGCATTGGGTACTGGATCTAGCCGGAGAGGGACACACAGGCAAGTAAGGTAGGCTGTCCGGGTAGGACTGCATAGTCATGTGTGACCTCCAACTTTGGAAGGTCATAACTTCTTCGTTCGAACTCCGATTCAGGTGTTCTTGGACTCTATGGAAATCCCTTTGAGTCAAGATTCAATCTGTATGCCTATGGAAGGCATTGGGTACTGGAGCTTCAGGAAGAATATCAGAGCAAATAAGGTAGAATTTGTCCGGGTAGGACTGCCTAGTCATGTGTGACCTCCAACTTCGGAAGGTCATAACTTCTTCGTCCGAACTCCGTTTCAGGTGTTCTTAGACTCTATGGAAAGCCCATTGAGTCACAATTCTATCCATACTCCTATGGGAGGGCGGTAGATGCTTGGAGCTGGCCGGAGAGGGCTCTGGGGAAAGTAAAGGTAGAACATGTCTAGGGTAGAATCTTGCCTAGTCATGTGAACTCAGGCTTCGAAGGTCATAACTTCTTCGTCCGAACTCCGTTTCGGGTGTTCTTGGACTCTATGGAAAGCCCATTGAGTCAAGATTCTATCCGTATGCCTATGGAGGGCATTAGATACTGGATATGGCCGGAGAGTGGCTCCTAGGCAAGTAAGGTAGGCTGTCCGGGTAGGACTACCTAGTCCTGTGTGACCTCCAACTTCGAAAGGTCATAACTTCTTCGTCCGAACTCCGTTTCGGGTGTTCTTGGACTCTATGGAAAGCCCATTGAGTCAATATTGAAGCCATGTTCCTTTGGAGGACATTGGCTAATTGAGAATATTAGTTCTGGCCAATTAGGTTGTGTGTTATGGCTTGTGTGAATAACATGCAGTGTGAATATGACATGTTAATGTATGTTGTATGATGTATTAACATGGGTTGTGCATGGAGGAGAATTATATGTATCAATTATAATTATCCATGGTATGTTGATGTTGCTCGTTAATATATTTATGCATGCTTGATATATTAACATGTATGATGATTGTGGATAAATTCGGTTAGTATATACATGATTAATATATTAACATGAATTGTTGTGAAATTGAATATTGCATTTCATATGCACCGGGGAACCTAGAGTAATAGGTGTGAGTGCATGACATGAAAGAAAAAGGAAAATTGTTGTGAAAGGAATTTCAAGTGAAGATTTTCTAAAGAATTGCCTTGAAGTTGTCAGCAGTTCGTCTGAGCGACCCTTATTGTTTTGGAAAAATGATCAGAATTAAGCCGGTAGTCGATATATTTACCAAACTTCGGTATGATGCTTCGAGAACAAAATCTTTTGTTTGAGCGATGTTTTCACATTTGGCTTAAGCATGCGTGAGTGAGTCGATTGAAGGCTCGAGACATGGGGAGTGGAATTGGGTCACATTATAAATGCATATCATGTAGACATTTGGTAGAGACATATATGTTTTGCTTGAATGTTTGGTGTGCCGTGCATGATCCTTAGGTGGGAGTAACCCGTGTAGGAAAATTCCCTTCTTAGGCACCTTTCGCGTCGTAGGATCCCCTGCGGTAGTGCAGCGACAGTGGGTAGACGGCGCTCGTAGGCGAGATTTTGGGACGCATTTGAGACCGTAGAGGCGAAGAAATGGCCAAACTAGCCTTATTTCCGTATTTTGTAAATTCTGGAAAGACGATCCAGTTTTTGTGTAAATTGCAATTAAATAAAATTATAAATTAACTCCTTTTGTATAAAATATACATTTTTGTGAGTATGGATGTATGGGCCAATGTGGCCATTTTACTCATGTATAGGCTCCATGATGAGACCTGAAGTATTAGCGAGGTTAATTAGTCAACGGGACCCAGGAATTGAAGTCATAGCTTGGTATTAGAGCTTAGGTAGCGATTACTAAGAACTGGGTTTAGGTATCCAGTAAGTTTAATGGATCCGATGCTAGGCACCAGCTTGGTATCGAGAGCGAGTATACGATTACTTGTAGCGCGTTGGGCATGGGCCTAGGATATGGAGTTACAGTGTAGTGCTTGGTTATGATTATATGGCGTTTGATATCTGATACCAACTTCATAGCTTGGTATCAGAGATAAGGTAAACGATTACCTTAGGAGCTTGGTGGGTGTGTTTATAAGTATGGTTCTGATACCAGTTTCACAGCTTGATATCAGAGCTTAGGTAGATGACTAACTAGGGATTGAGGGACATGGGCTTAGGCCATGACTATTATGGTGAAATTGATACCAGTGTCATAGCTTGGTATCAGAGTTTAGGTATGTGAATTGCAGAGCTCGATAGTTGGTACAAACAATTCGACTTGGCGTTAGGGTTCCAGGTAGGTGACTACCTAGGGTTTATAGGACGGGTTTGAACCACGCATGCATTGTGTGTTTCATGTTGTGTTATGATATGTGTTCCATGTTCGTGATTGCGTGATTGTGTGTTACGAATTGCGCAGGGAGAGTATATACATGGTAAATTATGTATGGAATACTACGATTGAGAAATATAACCTTAGGGGTTCGGAAAGATAAATCGAATGTGACATATTGTATAGAGCATATACTTGGTACATAGTATATGGGAAATGAGTATCTTCTAAATTCGAAAATCGAATTGGGTTGTGTTAGTGGTTGGCGGTTAAGCTTTTATCAAAGTAAAGAAAGTGATGAATGGGTTAGTTCATGATGAGTAAGTCTATTAGTAGTTGGCATGTGCACTATTAGTTAGATTGGGATAGAAAATTTAATAATGCTATTTCCGTTTGACATGTGTAGCTGGCACGTCAAGGATGGGGCATTTGTTGTTTGATGCATCATGTTCATTATTGCATCTAATGTGGTAGGTTTGGGCTTGGAGGTTGAGGCCTCTGGAAGAACAAGTGTCTGAAAAATTCTCCCCTAAGACCTAGGGTGAGAGTTGGCCGAGGTAGGTTATTTGTGAGTCGGGGATCTTAGAGTTACGCTCATGGTGGACCTTGAATTAGTATACATATCGGGTTTTGATGTCATTCTTGACATGGATTAGGTTGACGACCCATTAGGTTGTTAGTGATGGTGACCTTGGAAAGGTCATCGCTTACACACCAAAGGTATTTGAGTTGTGTAAGGTTACATATGCATGTGGTTTGATGCGTATGTGTGTGGAATTACAGTGAGAAATTCTTTTAAGGGTGGGGAGAATGTAAGAGCCACAGAAAATCAATTTCTAAGGAAGAGGTAGAAACGATAAAGTCGATCAAAATCTGGAATTTTTCTAGATCTCGGATGACGAAACGGACTTCACCGTTGGAATCGTCTCGCGAAATCTAGCTACCACGTCGAATTCCGAGACAGTCGGAATTTCACGTTCTTCGAGGCACCGAGAGTGACACGTGACATGTGGCAGCTGTTGAGTGGCTCACATTGAGGCACATGTCAAGCTGTGAGCAAGTCAAACAATGAGCTCAAGCATGGGCTATAGGTGACATGTGACATCATGTCATTGGAGGGAAATCCTGGGTATATGGATAAGAGGATAAGGGAAATCCTAAGAGAAAATGAGAAATTAGACATGTGGAAAGTGAAAGGACAAGCTCTTAGCCCATCTTAGACTAAGGAGTGGGATGGGAGAAAGAAAGAGCGAAAGAAGAGGAAGAAAAAGAGAGTTTTAGGAGCTCACCTTCTCTCTAAATTTTCCTGTGATCGGATCGATGGTTTCAAGAGGAGCAAGAAGAAAAGTTCAACCTCCACAGTAAAGGGCCGCATAGGGCGGAGTTAGGGAGTTTTGATAGCTCCGAGAGGTAGGGGTTTTCTCCTACTTGGTTTAATCCTTATTTAAGGGCCATTCAAATGGCATGGATTGTGAGGCCGTGAGTGGCCATGTGAACCGTTCCAAGACCTTGGGACAGTGTGCTGGAGATTTCGGGATTGTTTTCGGACAGTCCGGGGATTGGTTTTTAGGACTAAGTAATTGTCCTTGTGTGCCATTTTTATGTGTTAGAGTTAAAATGAACAATGGTGTTGGTTGTCTTGCCTTATGGGGAATGTTTGGTTGTGTTTTGAACCATGAATTTCGCCATATGTGTAGTAGTACATTAACCGGACTTTAGAACTAGTTTTGGGTGACCAGAAAATAGGGAATTTGGTAGTGAGTCCTTCGGGTAGAATTGTGGCAGCCAGTGGAGCTTGATGTTAGGCTTTTGAATTTCTCAAATCGGACCTCTGTAGCCTAAGTTATGATCCGTTTACTCTGAATAGTCTAGTGGAAGGGCTGTCCGGCTGGGTTCACCGAGTGGGATCACCGGTACAGGTTTACCCAGCTGCGTCTGCCGTAGATCCTCCATTTGGGTCCGTCAGGCTAGGGTCATGTGTGACCTCCAACTTTAGAAGGTCATAACTTCTTCGTCAGAACTAGTTTTAGATTCTTTTGGTATATGGAAGCGTGGTCGAGATTCTTGTTAAATGTTCTGTGGAGGACATTGGGCAATTGGGCCGGTTAGTATCGAACGGTTAGTGCTGGTTGGGTAGGCTAACCAAGTAGGGCTGCCTATATAGGTGTGACCTCTAACTTCGAAAAGTCATAACTTCTTCGTCCGAACTCCGTTTTGGGTGTTCTTAGACTCTATGGAAAGCTCATTGAGTCAAGATTGCATCCATGTTCCTGCGGAGGAAATTGGGCAATTGGGCCGGTTAGTATCGACCGGTTAGTGCTGGTTGGGTAGGCTAACCTGGTAGGGCTGCCTATTTAGGTGTGACCTCCAACTTTGAAAGTTCATAACTTCTTCGTCCGAACTCCGTTTCGGGTGTTCTTAGACTCTATGGAAAGCCCATTGAGTCAAGATTCCAACCATATGCCTGAAGGGCATTAGGTACTGGATCTGGCCAGAGAGGGATGCCTGGGCAAGTAAGGTAGGCTATCTGGGTGGTAGGACTTCATAGTCATGTGTGACCTCCAACTTCAGAAGGTCATCATGTCTTCGTCCGAACTCTATTTTGGGTGTTCTTAGACTCCATGGAAAGCCCATTGAGTCAAGATTGCAGCCATGTTCATGTGGAGGACATTGGCCAATTGGACAGGTTAGTGCTGGCCAGTTAGCTTGTGTGTTATGGCTTGTGTGAATAACATGCAGTGTGAATATGACATGTTAATGTATGTTGTATGATGTATTATCATGGGTTGTGCATGGAGGAGAATTATATGTATCAATTATAATTATCCATGGTATGTTGATGGTTCTCGTTAATATATTTATGCATGCTTGATATATTAACAACATGCATGATGATTGTGGATAAATTCGGTTAGTATATGCATGATTAATATATTAACATGAATTATTGTGAAATGGCTTATTGCATTTCATATGCTAGGGAACTGAGTAATAGGTGTGAGTGCATGACGTAGAGAAAAAGGAAAATAAGTTTGTAGAGAAGAAAAGGTTGAGGAAGATTTTCGGTACCTTGTGGAGAGTTGTCCAATAGTTCATCTCTGAGGCTGACCTATGAATGTTTCGGAAAAATGATCCAACAATTCGCCTCGGAGGATAGTCCAATATATTAACAGAAACTCGGTATGATGCTTTCGAGAACAAAAAATCTTTTGTTTCGAAAACGATGTTTTCTCACATTTGGCTTAAGCATGCGTGAGTGAGTCAGTGAAGGCTCGAGACATGGGAGTGGGTGGGTCACATTCTCATCCACCTCGTATGGAAGACGTTTGAGTAGAACGTATATGTTTTCTTGAATGTTTGGTGTGTCGTTCTGCGTGATCGGCTTAGGTGGGGAGTAACCCATGTAGGAAGGATTCCACTGCTGAGTTTGGCGCCGTCATTAGGTCCTTTTCGGGTCACGTGACATGCAATTGACGACACTCATAGAAGTAGGATTTTGGGACGCGCATTTGAGGCCCAAGTAGGCGAAGAAATGGCCAAACTAGCCTTATTTCCGTATTTTGTAAGTGCAGGCGATCCGAGTTTTGTGTAAATTGCAATTAAATAAAATTATAATTAACCTTTTTTGTATAAAATATACATTTTTTGTAGTATGGATGTGAATTGAAATGTGACCATTTTATTCATGTATATATCTCATGATATGAGATACAAGTATTCCGCAGGTTGACGGTGGTCAACGGGACCCCCGAGAATTGGGGCGTCACAAGTTTTCTTTTTTGATATGTAAAGATGATGTTTCATGTTTTAAAATTTTCAATATAAATCATGAAAAAGTTAAAAAAGAAACGTAACCTTACTCCATGTGATATTATTATGGATTCTTTTAACTGATTATCTTTTTTATTAATAGGCAAAGATGATGTTTCATGCTTTAAAAATTTCAATAAATTATGAAAAAGTTAAAAAAGAAACATAACCTTAGTCCATGTGATATTATTATGAATTCTTTTAATTGATTAGCTTTCTTTATTGATAGGTAAAGATGATGTTTCATGTTTTAAAATTTTCAACATAATATACATTATACAGTGTTGAAAATTCCTACACCATCTCCCAAGGTACTGTGGGTGACTTAAATTCTGTTCTTGTTTTTACTTAATATTAAATGAAAACTCCATCCGTTTGAAAATAATTGGTTATTTAGAGAGTTTGTTTTGTTTTATTTATATCGTCATTCAAAATCAAGAAATAATTTATTACTTTTCAATTTTACTCTTATTCTACTAAATTGCCTCTTGATTTTTTAATTTTTTAAGTTATTTCAATAAGTACGAAGCATTTTTTACACCTTCCAAATATGAATTACTAATAATTTTTTTGGAAGAAGATAAAGAGTAAATGAGAAAAAATGATAATTTTTTGGAAAATATAAAGAGTTAATGAGAAAAAAAAATGATAATTTAGTCTTTGTTGTGGAGAGAGAGTGTGTTTTAATAATTTTCTTAATATGTGTACAAAAACCTTAAACGATAGTTATTTTCAAACGGAGGGAGTAGTAATTAATATTATTAAATGTTAACTTGTTTGTTTTTTAATATTAGGTAACGAGTGTTTTTAGCTTGTTAGCTTTCTTTTTTGATCGGCTTTTTTGATCGGCAAAGATGATGTTTCATGTTTTAAAATTTTCAATATAACACGTGAAAAAGTCTAAAAAGAAACTTAACCTTAGTCCATATGATATTATTATGGATTCTTTTAACTGGCTAGCTTTCTTTTTTATAAATCATGAAAAAGTTAACAAAGAAGCGTAACCTTAATCTATGTGATATTATTATGGATTTTTTGTGATATGTGATGATAGTTAAGGGATTGGAAGGATAGGTCGTATATCCCACAGCATCCTATCCTGGATGGATGGTAAATGGTAAAACACATGCTGAGTTTTGATCTCTATAAATAATAAATGTGTTATGTATTTTAGGGTGGTTTTGGACTTCTTTTGCAACAATATTCTAATCTCCTAATTGCTTTATGAATATATCTTTTTCTTTGGCTTTATTAATTCTGTTTCTTTAATTTAACAACGAAATTCTAATCAACTACAGGCTAATATTCCTGTATTTATTGTGCACTAGTATTAAATAAGAGGTTGGTGTTAATGTAGGGTTCGTTGCCTGGGCTGGTGGATCAAGCCACCACTCATATAAAACAAATGAAAGAAAGGGTAGAAATGCTGAAGCAAAGAAAGCAACAAATACTTGAAGGCCACATTAGTAATGCTGATAAGGTTGTGAGTACTGGTGGGTCTGGCTCAATAATTAGGTCATCTCTTAACTACTCCATCATGGGCAATAAGATCTTCTATACAATCCATGCTGAGGTATTTATATATGTGGCTATGTATGATAATTGGTTACTGGTAATTTTGAGGAAAAATGTAAGGGAAAGAAAAGTAGAATAGTATTAATTTTGTTTGCTACATACTTTAAACCAATTTTAAAGAATGTTATATAAGTTTTTAAATAATTTTATTTATATTCAATTTTCTTTGATACTTTTTCGTCGTAAAACCAAATATAAGAAAATCATTTTCCTTACAACTTTTTTTCTTCTTTGGTAGTTTGCATGAACTAAATGTCACTTTATAGATTAAGTAAGAAATATTTGGTTAAAAAACCTTAAATAATCCAAGTTTTATAAATTTGCTTTCTTCCCATGTTTTTTAAGAATAACTCATTTTGGACAAAAATATTCTTTCTCATTTTATACATTAAACTTATGTGTCTTATAAAAGAATCTGAGTTATTTTTACAAGAAAACAACAAAGATATTTTTGTTAAAATGAGATAAAAAATATTAATGAAGTATTAACATGGGTCACGTCATTGGATTTTTCAGCCTGTTAGTTCTAGAATTGGCATAGAGACTTCGAGGGTGGAAGAAAGACCGAAGGATTGATTTCTCCAACTTCTTGTAGAGAAAATTATGTGATGTTAGCCTCTGTTACCGTTATCAAGACTTCTCAAGAGTTTTTTTTTTATCAATTTCATGGTTGTAGAATGTTAGATTATTATATTGTTAGATTTATTTTGTATTTTCCTAGGATTGTAATTTGTACTTTCCTAGGAAGGATAAACTAGGGTTGTATAGCCTGGCCTATCCTCCATACTCTGTAATTCACGGTTTATAATACAAAGACTGAGTCTTTCTTCATGGCATCGGAAGCGGGTTCTTTGATTTTTTTGGAGCCTAAACGGCGGTGTTACGAAAGAGCTTGTTGTGAGTGTAACCGGGTTTCAATGGAATGACCTTTGTTTTTACAGAAACTGCAGATAAGAAGAGACTTCTTATTGTTATGTCGTCTGACATTATTCCCTTTGCCTTTGGAAACATAGGTAGGTGAACTGACAGAGGGAAAACAGGAGGGATGATCTGATCTGCTAAGAACTTTTCAAGTGCCTTATCCTTTGATTATCTTTTGAGAGATTTAGATTATCTCAGACTTGGTGGCTAGCCAACAACACTATCTTGTCAATTATCTTAAAAGAACTAGCTCTGATACTGCATTCTTAATCGGATCAACTCTATGTATGCCTACATGTAATGTGTAAACTTTTTCATTAAGAAAATTAAGACATGAAAAATATTCTCTATTAAGGAATAATTTAGGTCTAACCTTGTTAGATTACAACTTAAATAATATAATGCCCTCTTTTTACTCTCTTCACTTTCTTCTATAAGTAATTCTTTAAGAGAATATTCTTATGTGATGATGTACAGTAGTACGAGTAGTATTTATTAGTTTTTTTGGATGAATAATAGCAAGCTTCATCTCAAACAACAAAGACATCTTTCATGTGAGTGAATTGGAAAGTTAACCATTAAGTAAAAATCGATTCGAGATGACCTCAAACATGGTTCACAATCCCGGTATCAGTCATTGACTCGAACGGTCTCGAGATGTATCCATCGCGATATACCGATCAGGTATCGGCCGATACGAAAAATAGGACAATTTAAAAGTTAAAAAAATTATGTAAATTATTAAATAGATATAATTGAGTTAAAATTAATAAAACTGTTTTTTATATTTAACATTATTTAAATAGTTATTGAAGCATTCAATAAAAATTCTTTATGATAATACTAACAAAAGATATTATTTTATATCAAACATAACCAGTGTTTTAAAAACTGGACTAGACCGATCGGTCCAACCATCTACCAGATCTATTTCCGATATGGTTTGCTTATTAAATTGAAGTGCCAAATGAAGTGGTGTCAAACCATTTAAACTGGGGACGATTCCTTTCGAACCGAATGGTTCATTCACCTCATTTTCAAAATATAATTTATATATTTATGACTTCATCAGTTCAACTACAATTCGACCACTAGTCCGACCAATGAACCATGAATTGGTAACTTTTCCTATTAGATGACCGGTCCGATTTTTAAACAATATAATGCCCTTTTTTTACTCTCTTCACTTTCTTCTATAAGTAATTCTTTAAGAGAATATTCTTATGTGATGATGTCACGAGTAGTGGTATTTATTAGTTTTTATGGATGAATAATAGCAAGCTTCATCTCGAACAATCGGACACTTTCTACATGAGTGAATTGAAGGATTAACCATTAAATTAAAATTGCGTTTATTTCTGGGGTCTGTTGACCACCATTAACTGCGGACAAAAACTGTATGTCTCATATCATGAGACCCATACGTGAGTAAAAATGGCCACATTGACCTACACATCATACTCACCAAAATATATCAATCAACTATATTACAATGGTTGAAGTTAATTTCACTCAAATACAAACATATATTAAAATTAAAATTCTAATACATGTTATATACAAAAATATCAAAGCCATGATAGGCTTTCTTATTAAAAGCGACCTCTAGTGGCGTCGTCTTCTAGAACACTCACATTACTTGAATAATGTTCCCTCAACGGGGTGAGCAATGCCGGTAGTGATAATCTCCTGCTAGGTTGCACTCCCGCTAAATTGCACACGTAATGGCAATGAAACACATTGACAAATGCATGATCCTACTTGCATGTCTACATGCCAATCCATGTCTCGAGTCCTCACCGACTCCTTACACATGCTAAGCCATGTATGAAAATCATTGAAACAAAAATATTTGTTTTAATTGAGACAACCCTTCGATATAAATAGGTTGAATGATCCTCGAGTAATTTGTTGGGTAACTCTCCGAAACAATTCATGGGCCCCTCTGATGTGAATTGTTAGACAATTTTCCCAACACAATTCTTCGAACGCTCGATAAAATGATTATTTTTAATAATTTTACAAATTAGATTCATCGTTTGGACAGCCCTCCGATTTTATTTGTCATGCACTCACACCCTACCATTCTAGGGTGCCAGATTGCATATGGAATGCATTATGCCATTTCGACAATTCATGTTAATATATATAAAACATGCATATACTAGCAAAATTAACTCACAATATCATGTTATTATTCACTTAGCAATAACACCAAAATTAGCTCACATGGGCTAATAACGATTCAAGCAATTCATTTTGAATCCTTTCATTGTGACACCCCGAATCCAGGGGTGTCTGGGTTAACTGTTCAGTCGGAAGAGCACCAACGGGATAAGCGTCTCATATTATGGAGACATGTACATAATTAAACGGCCACTTGAGCCCATACATCAATACTCATCAAGAATACATCAACTATATAACAATAGCTCAAGAGTTATTACGTTACTCTTAACCAAAGCATATATCAAAATTTAGAGTTTTAATACATGTTATACAAAATGAATACCAAAGCCACAACCCGACTTTCTTCAAAAACGCGGCCTCTAGTGATCACCATCCTCCTGTACAATCCCTGTACCTGAAATAATGATCCCTCGACAGGGTGAGCAATGCCCAGTAGTGATAATTTCCTACATGGGTTACTCCCCACCTAAGTGCACATGTCATGAAACGATCACGCCAAAGCAATACATGATCCTACTTGAATGTCTACATGCCGATCCCGTGTCTCGAGTCCTCACCCAGGCTCCCTCACATGCCTAAGCCCAAATGCGAGCAAAATACGGTTTTTCAAAACAAAAAGCTTTTGTTCTTAAAAACACGCTACAATTTAGTAATATATTGGACTACCCTGCGGCGAATTCTTTGGATGAATTTTTTCGAATAGTCATGGGTCCGCCTCCAGATGGTAGTTTGACCCTCTCAGAGGCAATTCTTGGAAAATCTTCCTTAGAATTCCTTTCCTGACCGTTTTCATTTTTCTTTCAATTTCTTTCATATCATTGCACTCACACACCATCTAAGGTACCTAGTGCATATAGAGATACAGTATACCATTTCCACACAATTCATGCTAATATATTTTACAAAATTTAATTCACATAAATCATGTTATTCAATTTACAATAATAACACCAGAATTAGCTCACATGGGCTAATTAACCAATCAAGTAATTCATTTTGAATCACCCAGTACGCCAAAAATCACACAGCAATTCCGTGAACGGTGAAACCCTCGAGGTTGCGCATTTCACGGCCCTACAGTAGAGTTTCCTCAGCTCGAGTTTCAAGATTTTAAAACCCAAAACACGGCCATCGAGGCCCTCGACAAATCTCCATCCATGGAATGGCTCTTAACGAAAGAATAAACCAAGTAGGAAAGATCCCTACATCTTGGGTTGTGAAACTCCACAAAATCGATCTTGCTTGAGGCCCTTGCCGCATAGAACAACTTGCTCTTGCTCAGGCCCGAGGCAGATGAGATCGAACGCCCCGAGGAAATCCTAGAGAAATCACTCTTTCTCTCTCTGAAATGGATCTCACACACACCTCTTGCGTTTTTGTCTAATTGGGGAAGAAGAAGACTATTCTTCTTTTGTCTTATTCACTTACACTTTTCAATTAATCCCCATTTTGTCATTTAGTTTGGATTTTTGACACATGGCTTAATCTAAGCCATTCATCTCCATCATCTCACTAATCATGCAACATGCGTCACATGGGTACATGTAGTAGGTGACTTTTGTCACATCACATGTCTTTCTGGCGGAGTCATACGGCGCTCGACACCGATTGCCTCTCAGCGTGAAATTAGGCCTCTCGGAATTCCAGCGAGAGATTCAACGTGGTAGCTAGATTTCGCGAGACAATTCCAACGGTGAAGTCTGTTTCGTCATCCGAGACCTAGAAAAATTTTAGATTTTGACCGAAATTGCCATTTTACCATTTTTCAGAAAATTAGAAATTTCTCGGGTTTTACATTCTGCCATTCTTAAAAAGAATTTTGTCCTGAAATTCTGTACAATCATAAAAACTCATATCATATGCAAAGTGCACTATACCATGCATGTAAACTAGTTATTTAAAAGTGTCGCTTAGTAGCCGTCTGGCCATCCCTAAACGAGAAGGGATGAGTGGCGCATCATGTCCGCAGCGCTCCCGTTGACTCCTCCACTCCACGGTGCCATAGCGCCTCACTAGCCTCACGGTCTTGCGCCGCAAAACCTGATCTCAACTATTCATAATGCACACTGGTCCCTCCTCGAAGGTCCCATAAGTGTCAACCTCAATCTCTCCCCAATCCACTACATGAGTTGAATCTGGAGTGTACCTCTGAAGCATGAAGACGTGAAATACCTCGTGGACACCTGACATGCTGGGCGGTAAAGCTAACCGGTACGCTACAGTGCCTACCCTCTCGAATACGAAGGGTGATGAACCTCGGTGATAGCTGCACAGCGCTTGGGCAGCTCACTCCTCCCTTAGGCATCACCTTAAAGAGAGCGTGATCACGGGCTCGAACTCCTAAGGGTCGGCGCGTCGTACATCGACCTTAAGCTCTTCACGGCTCCCGAGCCGTGAAAACGTTATTAAATATCAAGCTCACCTTCACAGGAGGAATTGTCCCTAATCGAATCAGGACATTGATGGAGCTCACCACCTGGTCAACGCTGGATGATATCATGGCCTCCCATACAATGCCTCATATGGTGCCATCCCGTATACTCGCACAGTAGCGTTATTTGTGGTAAATTCCACTAAGGAAAATGCTCTTCCCAACTAATCCTTATGCTCCAGGACGCATGCACGCAGCATGTCCTCTGACTGTATAGTCATCTTTGACTGACCATCCGTCTGTGGGTGGAAAGTTGTACTCATGGTCAGCCGTATGCCCCTAGCCTTTTAGAAACTCTTCCAAAAGTGCACCTTAAACCTCGGGTCTCTATCCGACACTCTGGATACTGGTACTCTATGTAGCCGGACTATCTCTCAAATGTACAACCGGCATAATCTCTCTAATGTGAAGGTCAAATCCGGCAATTTAGAAAAATGCAGACTTAGTGAACTTAGTCCCGCCATCACCCATACAGCATCATGTCTCTACGGTGTTTGTGGCAAGTGGGTCTCAAAATCCATCGTGACGTGCTCCCATTTCCACTCGACCACTCGATAGTTTGAAGTAATCCCAGCCACGGTGCTCGACCAACTTCTTGACATGTGAGACATCGTTGAACAAAGTCCCCTACGTGTCTCTTCGTCATTTCACAGTAGTGCGGCGAAAGATTAGTACATCTTCGTGCCACTGGATCTATGATGCATCGAGAAGCGGTGAAACTCCCTAAGAATCTCCTCTCTAAAATCAGTTAACTGGGGAACCACTACCCATCCTCTACACCGAAGACTACCATCTATGTGGACGGTCCAGCCACCAATCCACATGTACTGGCTAAATGCACAGTCTAATGGACACTATCTTCGCGTCTACGCGCGGACTCGATCACTGCGCTTTCGATAGAGCGGTGTAGCCACTAAACTCCCAACGTACCCTATACTGCTCGCGTACGCCTTGCGTACCGCGATGCGGAGCATCCGCCATTCCCGGGAAGCTATACTAGCCAATGCTCCCCGTGACTTCATACTGAGTGCATCAACCACCATATTTTCCTTACCAAGATGGTAATGCAAAGTGAAGTCATAATCCCCTAGGAACTCCATCCATCCGCGTTGCCTCATAATTGGAGTCCTGCGCATGAAAATATACTTCGGACTTTGTGAGTGCAGTACACCTCGAAGCCTTACCATATAGAAGTAGTGGCACGAATCTTCAAAGGCGAAGACTACGATTGCGCCAGCTTCAGTATCGTGTGTGAGGTAGTGCTGCTCATGATTCTTCAGGCGGCGAGACCATAAGCCACTGCCTCGGGATTGCATCAAAACCGCATCTATAATCAAACCCTCGAGGCATCACAATACAACGTGTACCCACATCCTATGCAGGACTATGAGATAGGGCTGATAAGCCCCTCTCTTCAACTCTGGAATGCCTCCTGCATATCGGTGCATCCCAATCAAACTTAGGCCTCCTTAGGGTCAAATCACGTCATAGGTTCCGCTAATAAGGGAGAAATCCTCAATGAATCTCTGTAGTACAACCAATCCTAAAAGCTACGTATCTCGAGCTGACTTGACCCTTCCTCCAAACTCATCACGACCTCGACCTTCTCGAGGTTCTTGCCACACACGAGAAGCTAACACCACGTGTCCCAATCTTACCTCGAGTAAGCCAAAACACACACTTGCGGAACTTAGAGTATAATTTGATGGTCTCTCGGCAATTTGTAAAACAATCCTCAGTGATCTTCATGCCCTCACTTTTTGGTAGGGGTAGATCGGAAATGTCATCCACGAACCACGGCGGTCAAATAGGGTTGGAGTACCCTATGCATGAGGTCCATGAATCTTCGTGGCGCATTCTTAGATCCAAGGCATCAGTAAACTCAAAGTGCCCATAGCGTCTGAGCTTGTTTGTCTTAGGGATATCGTCTCCACCCAACCCTCGGCTGATGGTAACCCGGTGCGAGAGGTCTATCTTGGAGTAGACTCGCGGTCCTCTCCAGCCCGATCAAACAAATGCGTCAATCCTCGGTAATGGAGTAGATTCTTGGCCGTAACCTGTTCAATTGCACATGTCAATGCACGTCGAAGGGTCTTGTCCTTCTTCTTTACAAACAGAACCGAAGTGCCCCATGGTGAAGTGCCCGAGTGCAATGAACCCCCCTTGTCCGTTAGCTCCACAGCCAGGCTGGACTACGAGTTCCTGCAACTCAATTGGTGCCATCCTATGCAGAGTCATAGAAATGGGCGAAGTACCAGGGTGTAACTCGATACAGAAGTCTACAACCCTCTGCGGAGGCAATCCCGATAGCTTATCCGGAAAAACATCCTCATACTCGCAAACTACCCAAGGTAGATCCAGGTCCAATCTTACCTCGTCTTCAAGGGTAAGGCTTGCTAGCCAACCCATCAACTGTCCTTGACACCTGGACTCGTACACCGTCTGGGGCAAAATATCATGCTTGTCCCCCTGAAATACATCACGAGTACCGTCCTGCGTGTGACGGTGCCCTCCTACGTTGGCTTGATTGATAGCGACCACATGGGCGTCGTGATCCATCGGATGACATCAAGCTACGACATGTCCATAACCCTCATGTCCACTATGAGTCGAATCTGAGATCCTCTACTTAACCACGACATATCATCCATATCCTGCGCCTAATCCCTAGGGAACTTGTACAAGGGCTCCTCAAGGCCTCAACCTCAAAGCTGACTATCCTGGCCCGATCACGTATTGAATGAATGCGAAGCACCGGAGATCAAATAACACTCTTGCCATGCGTGAGATAGCAACGTACCCTATATAATTGGTGATCAGCCGACTTTCGGTTGGTGGTGTGATGGTGTAGACCACGTATGAACTCCTGATGTCCACTACCTTGTGGGCCTTCCTGCCTTACTCGACGTAACTAGCCTCTCTGGCATGCATGTAACTTGGAGGTGCCCGTGCCGACTCCACTGAAACTGATATTGGCTCCTTTAACCTATACTAGGGTGTGAAGGAATATACTGTATCCTCTCCTGTCCTACCTGAAACTCCCCGTCTCGAGAGGGTGCACGGTATGTGTAACCGTAGGGGCACATATGTGCACCAAGTGTCATTGTAGTATTTTGGGAGTTGTTGTTCAGGATGAAATGGTGAAATGATAAATTTATTGAACCCGGAATGTCGTAATAGAACAAGGGTAAAGTTGTAATTTGCCAAAAAGGATATGAAAACCATAATTTGAGAATATGAGAGGCCATTATGAAAATAACAAAAGTTGTTTATGCAATGTCGAGGAAATGGAGGACTAATTTTAATTAAAAGGAAAGATGAAACATAAATAGAGGTGTGATGAGTCAAAACTCATGAGATTTTTAATACATTTTTACAGTTTATAATGAGAATAATGATGAATTGTTTGCAGAAAACTGATAATTGAATCAAATTCCAATTTGCAGGAAAATACAGAAATCAAATTTTAGCAAAATCATAGAAATCGACCTACTTGTGAATTTAAATCAAGCTGGGCGGAAGTCGCGACGGGAAGTGCGCGGTTCCAGCAATTCAAGTCACGACCTCAACAAATTTGGTTTGGAAGAAGAATGAAGAATTGAATAAGTGAAGTCGTGACTGTGAGAAGGAAGTTGAGACAAAATGTGACTTGGTTGAGAATAAGAGAAGCAGTCAAATGAAGAAGTTCAGCTGTCGCGACATCACTGCGACGTCGCGACACCAAACGGAGATAAATGACGTCGTGATACCACCATGAGGTCGCGACAAGGAGCTGATTACAAGGCCACAAGAACAACCTTCTCAAGTAAAGGAAGTCGCAACTAATTTTGAAAGAAAGGACTTGATGTCGCGACCTTGACAGTAATGAAGAATAACACCCGGTCATGACGAAACTCGATATCGAGAAGACCCGAGAATTAATATAAAGAGAGCGGATGGGGATGTCGCGACACCACTTGTGAATCAACGATAGAATTGAAGGTTAACAGTAGACATGGAGGTCGTGACACTGATAAGAAGTTGTGACAACAGATTTTCAAAGAGGCTGAACATAGAGGTCGCGACGTCATCCAGTGGTCGCGACATCAGTTGAAGTAAAGGTGAAGTCGCAGCGATCGCTAGTGGTCGCGACATGATTCTGATTAGAAAGAAGGAGTCGCTGACGTCCTTTTGTGATGGCGACATCGGTGCAAAAGAATGGAGGTTGCAACATCATTTGGCTGTCGCAACATCATACCCAAGAGATGCTGAAAACAAGTCACAACAATAGTAAAACTTCCATGACATCAAAAGAGCTCATAAGCTTAAGCATTGAAGTCGCGTATGATTAGTAAAGCGACCTCAAGATCTTACAAGGCAGAAGAGAGGGAAGTCGCGGCGTCCTTGGGTTGTCGCGACAACGAGTTACAAGGAAGGAACCGGCGTCATTTGAGGTCGCGACATCGGATCTGAGGGTGTTAAAGGCAAGTGCATTGGCAGAAAGCCCGCGCTGCAGGACGAGCGGAAAAGCGGCCGCGGCGATATGATTGAAATTGCGACCTGAAAGAGATAAATGCGAGAAAGATGAAGTCGCGACGTATGATTGAAGTCGCGACATCAGAACAGCTCAATCGCGAACGGTGAAGTCGCGACACTTAGAAGAAGGATGCGACATAAGTCAGTCGATAATAAGTGATCATGACCTTATGGAACAATGATGACGATTATTTTGAAATCCACAAATAGATTGCATCGAAGTTAGGGCCCAACTTCAGAACCCTATAAATACGCATCTGCTGTTGAAAGAAAGCGACTCTTGGCTGACTGAGCGAGAAGATCTGGTAGCCTAAGGCTCCTTTGTTATTTTCTTCTTGTCTTATTTTTTTGTTTTTAGTTTTATTTAATTTTTGGATTTGGGCATTAGAGTAGATTTTTATTTTTATTTCTGTAGATCTAGAGCGATTAGCTTGTTCGCGAGCGAATCTGAAATTTCATTTTCTTCAAATTACTATGCGGTTGTTTGAAGTTCAGACATTCTAAATCGGACCTCCCGAGTTTCGTATCTGATGATTATTTTATGGAATAACATTGTTATTATTAATAATCGATGATTTAGAAACAGCTTCATTGAGCAAACTGTTGGGGTATCTTTCTGTAGAATATTCAGTGCTAATGAAACTGAAGCAAAATCTACTTTTACTGGATTTATCGCGTTTTAATAAGTGATTCCAATATCAGTGTCTTATGAGTTGTAGCATTGCTTCATACCACGATTTCCGGGAGGCCCTACAGGTGACCGCAGTAATCTGAGAGTGAATCATTCACGTTCTCAAGGGTATATTAACTGTATTGGAGATCTAATGAGGTTTGTGAAAGAGTTTATTTCGTTAAATCCTCGTCTCATGAAATCAAGAATGAGTTGAATGAATTATCCAATTAAACAAGCAGAATTTCACCTCGGTCGAGCGGTGATTCTAATCTAGGTGTTAGGCGAGAGATCTAATCAAGGGAAAGGATGAACTATTCTAATTTTGGGAGGAGAAACAGTAAAGGTAAACCCATACTAGACCCATGTCTTGGGAGCTATGGTTTATAGTCACGTTACGGGTATTAAGTATTGAAAAAGAAGAATATCGAACGAGGCAACCACCAGTTAAAAGTAGTTATCCTAATTTCACGTCTTGAAAAGTGGGAAAGGTAGATGATGAAACGATGTAGTTTGGAGATCTAGCTACACTACCATATTCCACTGGACTGGTTTAAAATGTAGCGTTTTATGAAATAGGGTTATAAGCAGTACTACTTTGAAGTGATTTTCTGACTAGTAGGTATATCAATGTTTCTTTAAAGATAATGATTCAGTCAGTTATTTTCATTACTATTCTTTATTCTTTATTTCTTTATTCTTTTAAATTTCAGTTTGGTGTTATTCATTCATATCTTAGACTCATATATTTTTAAGGCTTCTAGCTGATTTCAGCCACACGTTTTAGAGTCGAAATAGTGTGAAATTTGATTAGTCGGGGTAGTTGATTGATAATTCTTGAGATCTCTGTGGATGAAATATGGACTAATCCCATTTTTATTACTTGTTCGACCTGTGCACTTTGCAGGATCATTCAGTAGAAAGAGATTTATCTAATCTTAAACCGATTTTAATGAGTATAATTGCAAAATACAACAAACAAGTTTCATGACATTATTGCTGGGGATTAGACAATAGTCCTTTGGTAATGGTGTCATAAATTTGTATATATCTTCTGGTCCACCAACAAGGTGAGACAAACAAAACATTTCATTTGGTCTCATTTTGGCTAGGGCAAACCGTGGAGACGGAAAGAAGAGGAGGAAAAGGAAGAAGAAGAAGAAGAAGAAGAAGAAGAAGAAGGAGAAGAAAGGGAAGAATTTCCGGTATGTTTTTTGTGTGAATTCTAGAGTTTTTCCATGGAGATTAGTTCCTCCTTTTTCTAGGGTTTTGTTGAGAGATCACCCTAACCCTAGATTTGTGGAAGTTATGTGGGTAAAACCGTAGTTGGTATGTAATAAAATGGAATCCTTCTATTTATATGGTTTTGTAGGAATTTGTGAACCTTAGGTTGAATTCTTGGGATTTTTACCTAGGGTTTGGTTATATGAAGTTCCAAACCACCAATACAAGTGTTATGGTGTGGTTTTGGATGAGTCCATGTTGGTTTTGGCGTATTATGGAATGTAGAAGTTGTATAAAGGAAGATGGTACCAAAAAGGGCAAAAAGCTGACAGTGCAGGGCAAAACCACGGTGTGCGAATTTTATAGCCGAACCCCATTTGAATGCGGTACGAAAATTGGTATCCACCGGTACCAACTTATAGGGCTCTTCATTTGAATCGCGGTACCAAACATAGTAATCTGCGATACCACGACAACGACCAGTTTTGTAATTCACATGATTTATTGAATTCATACACCGTTAGTATGAGAACCTTAATAAATGATTAAGAGAGGTTCAAAGAAGAATGAAACTCAATGAAAAACGTAACGTACCTCGCCACCTCAGCGAAGCGATATTCATTGAGTGTGACTAAGAATGGATTACACTGAGAGTGACACTTTATATGAAGTCGTTAAGTTTACTTGGGATCTGTGACGATTAATGTTTTAGCGTAATCTGTCTTGAGTCATGTAGGATAAAAGCAAAGTAGAGAATTTATTGGAGTCGTGCTCAAGGATTGTGTAGCGAAATGTGGAGTGTTCCTAAACCTATTTTCAAATACTAGGGTATTATTATATTGTTTCTACTTGGTATTTAATGGTTTTGAGCGTAAACCATATGTTAAGCAAGCGACGATGAGTTTAGCAAGCAAACAATGGTTTGATTTAAACCATATGTGAAAACAAGTAATGGTTTTGATGTGATGAACCATACTTTTAAAAAGCAAACGAAGCAATGGTTTTGAGTTGGCAAGCTAGTATTTGAAAAGCAAACAAGCAAGCGAAACAAAAGTATATTTTATAAAAGCAATTTGCGAAAATCCTAGTTTTAAGCAAAAGCATTCCTGTGAAGGTATTCAGGTACATGCAGTGGTGTTAGGACATCATTTTCATGCATTTTAGATTTGTATGCAGTGGCAAACTCGGTTCATGCATCATGGAATTTAAAAGGAGGCGCGTGGCACGTCTTTGGAGTATATAGGGTTAGTGCACTAACTAGATTATGGTGGCGTGGGCCAAGGTCATTCACCATGTTTACCGAAAAAAAGAGAAATTGAGCCAAGGCCCTTCCACACAGGTGATGGACCGGGTCATCAAACACGGTTGAAGCCTAAACAAGTGTTTACTAAGTACAATAAGCAAGAAAAGGCCTCAGTGGTTGATCTTGATTTATAAACATTTTCACCACAGTTTGAAAATCAACCACTAGTAAACAAGCAACTTAAACACTGATTGAGCCGAACTCGTGTTTATAAAGTTTATAAACTTTTAAAGCAAGCGGTTGAGCCCAGGCTCCCGTGTTTATGAAAAGTTTTATAAACTTTTCAAGCAAGCGGTTGAGCCCAAGCTCCTGTGTTTATGAAAAGTTTTATAAACTTTTAAAGCAAGCAAGAAGTTATGGAAAGTTTTAGAAACTTTTAAAGCAAAAATAAAAAGCAAGAAAGCAAGGGTCCAACTTAGTTTTACAAACTTTTAAAGCAAAGTAAAGCAAGCAAGCAAGAAGTTATGAAAAGTTTTAGAAAATTTTAAAGCAAAGCAAAGCAAAGCAAGCAAGCAAATATGAAAAGTTTTAGAAAATTTTAAAGCAAGCAAGCAAGGTTTTTGGAAAATGTCTTGTAAAAGAGAGTTTTACAGTTTTGAGATATTTTCAGAAAGAAGCAAAACATTTTCGCAAGCATACACTCAGCTGAGGGCTGGTTTAGCTCATTATTTTCTGTTTTAAAAACTATTTTCCCAAGTAGAGCCGCATGGATATTCACGTATATTAGGATTCTCATTTTTGTATCGTCTTGTATTAACAATCTTTTGTAAGGAAATACTTTTGAATTTGTATCATTAGACACTATGTATGTGCATGGTATGATTTTGTGATGTGGTGGTGAGCTGAGGCTCTTTTGAAGAAGCGTTCTTTAGTTTGCCATATTTGGAAAAGTGTAAATTGTGTTTCCGAGGGATTTTGGAACATGTCCTATATGCAATTTGTTATATTTGCACAGATTTTTTTAGCAAATCCTGAGAGTTAGAAAAGGAAAATTTTTATACAAGTTTTTCAACAGTAATCTGACTTAAGCTTCATAGTTTTTCTAGTCGTTAGAAATATGACTGGGGATTTTAATGGGGTGGTCGGCACACTGCCGTAGTAAGGGGTGAGGGGTGTGTCACTCTTGCTATTTGGGGCCCCAACGCTATCCAGCGACCACTGGGGATCCTGTCTGCAGGGTCGATCCCTCCTCATATGTCAGGGCTGGCAACATTGGTAGCACACTATTTGCTTGACCTAGCTGGCAGCCACAGGTTGTCCTTTGGCCTTTGGGATGGGGCGACTTCATTGGAACCCATGTGAACTAGAAGCCTTCAGCTTCTTTCCCAAATAGAAGAAGACTGACTCTCCTTCCTCTTGCTCTTAACACAGCATCCAGGTGCTCAGGGCATCATGATCTCTCTCTCTCTATGGTCGAATTAGTCCCAACCATGAGGTCCATGTCTTGTAGGCGTAGTCCTACAATCCACACTTGAATGGACAACGCCCATTCAAAATCTCCTGACCTTAGCCATGTCCGTGGCGCGCGTGGTCATCAACAGCAGACTGTCGTGAACCTATTACGTGCTCCAATACGGTCATAGTCCCCTGCTTCAGCTCTAGGAACTCCTGAGCCTTCGCATGTCGAGCAGTATTCGAAAAATACTTGCCCATGAAAAGATCATGGAACTCTGTCCATGTCATTGCCTCTAGATCTCTAGAGGTCTTCGCCCAGTTCAACCCGTACTTGGGCTGCGCACTTTATTTGGAATCGCGGCTAGTCGATCCGCAATTAGGTATGGAGGCAATCTCCATAGCCTCCAATACCTTCTCAACCTGCATGAACCAATGGTCTGCCACCATCGGATCTCCTCCCCCTGTGAATATCGAAGGATGATGTGCCCTAAACCTCTGGAGGTTACTTGGACCTCCCTGGCCACCTACGCACTAGCACGTCTTGATGGCGTGCACTTGATCCCTACGGCCTCAACAAAGGCTTTCGCTGGTCAAATGCGGTGGTGCGACGGTGCAGGTGGACGACCCTACGTCCGCAAGCCTCGACCAGCCATCTACACATGTCAAATGTGAGTTAAGATTGATCTGATATCTACAGGTGTAAACCACGACCCTCGGGAACACTATTTACATACTAAAAACCTTTAATACACAATGTCCATGCAGAACATGTATGTCTGAGACAATAATTCCATATATTAAATCATATTAACAAAAAATATTTTATTTTATTTTATTTTTGAAAACCTCGTGAGCGATTGCTCATAGAACGATGTTCATGAACAGTAATCTAGCGATGACTGAGAATAGTGCACTAGATCAAATTTGGGTGTGCGTGCGGTGCACACACCGCTATTTGAAGCTCTGCACAAGCGCGTGCAACTGCTTGTAGGTGTTATTAGCGTAGCGCTAGGCCATATCGTGGCCCCACTCCCGGTAGTGTCGTTACTTTGTGCCCGTGTCTTGCGGGGCCCTGCCGTGTGTAGCCTTCTGCCGTGTATCGCACGCCTCATGCGGCGGGTATCATGGTGCATGCTTCGGCCATATCCTTGTGGCCTTTCTGTAGCGATGTATGACTTGTCTCGTGATACACCCGGCCCGGCGGGCCGCCCCTCTGTCACGTACAAAACTATATCATAACAAAACTGAAATTTGAAGACAGCGAGACGCGTGCGTTGCCCCCCCTGTTCTGACCTAGCTTTGTGTCCCGATACAAAACCCCATCCGCCTGTATTTGGGTAGTGTTGCGCTAAGCGGGCTGGCCCGTGTCGCGGCCTATTTGCATAGTGCCATGGTGCATGCTCGGCCGTATCGTGGTTGTGTCTGCCCGGCCATGCGTGCCTCTGCGCACCACGTGTCCGCGATCGTATCGTGACCCGGCCTATTGTAAATGGGCGTAGCCCGGTGAGTTTCTTGCACCCTTTGTTTCATTTTTTTTTTTGTTCTGGCTTTTATAGAGATACAAAAAAACAAAGAAAAAAAAAAAAAAAAAAATATATATATATATATATGTATATATATATAATTTTTCACATGTCTTCAGTAGAACAAAAATAGATTCATTAAAATTTATTTTATTTATTTATTTTCCTTTGTTTTACATAGTAATAAACCTAAAGAAAAAAATTTCACATCATTTTTCTTTTCCTATATTAGCACCATTCACAAACACCACAAATCACCTGTTTATACCGCAAACACGTCATGTTATACACTTGACACACATAAAAACCTGATGCATGGAGTGTTTCAAATCACGTCTATGGTACTGGTAATCACATACCTAAACCCTAGCTTTTGTCGAGCTATACCAGGCGTGATGCTCTTTTATATGTCATATAAGCCCCGGAATCCCTCGAGCCCTAGGTAATTGGCATGCTGGCTCTACCACCGCCCAGGCTCCCAAGGTAATCGTTTGCCTTAGCTCTAATGTATTTGTGACACCCCCAATCAGGGTGTCTCGTTGTGACTTTGTCAACACCGAATAAGCGTATCTCATAATTATGGAGACATGTACATGAAAGTAAAAAAGCCGGCCACTTGGGCCGATACGTAATATAAATCGAATTCGCATCAACTATATAACAATAGCTCCAAGGTTATTGATTACTCTGGCAAAACATATATCAAAATTTTAGAGTTTTAATACATGTTGCTTAAAATGAATACCAAAGCCACAACTGGCTTTCTTCTAAAAGCAGGCCTTTAGTGAGCGTCGGTTCTCTGTGCACTCCTGTGCCTGAAATAATGATCTTCCGACAAGGTGAGCAATGCCCGATGGTGATAATTTCCTACATAGGTTACTCCGCTAAGTCTGCACGTAATATTTGGCAACCCGATCATACTCAGAAAATACATGATCCTACTTGAATGTCACCTTACTTTAATCCATTCTGGGTCTCCATGGCTCATAAGCATGCCTAAGACCGATGTGAGCAAAATACGGATTTTCAAAAACAAAAAAACTTGTTCTTGAAAACCCGTATAATTTCGGTAAATATATTGAACTATCCTCCTAGGCGAATTGCTGGATAATTTTTCCAAACAGTCATGGGTCCGCCTCCAAGATGAGCTGTTGGACCACTCTCCAAGGCAATTCTTTGGAAAATCTTCCTTGAAATATCTTTCACAACCATTTTCACTTTTCTTTTCATTTTCGTGTCATGCACTCACACCTATCATTCTAGGGTGCCCCGGTACATATGGAATGCATTATGTCATTTCCAAAATATTCATGCTAATATATTTTTCATGTATATATTAACAAAATTAATTCACACAATTCATGTTATTCAATTCACAATCAATAAAACCAAAATTAGTTCACATGGGCTAATTAACCAATCAAGCAATTCATTTTGAATCACCCAAACCACACAAAAATCACACAGCAATTCAAGTGAACAGTGAAACCTCGAGGTCGGCCACTTTGTTCACGGCCACCACAAATGAGTTTCCTCCACTCGGTTCAAAGATTTTGAGACCGAAAACACGGTCATCCAGGCCTCAACAAATCCCTATCCATAAAATGGCTCTTAGCCAAAGAATAAACCAAGTAGGAACAGATCCCTACATCTTGGAGTTGTCGAAACTCCACAAAATAGGTGCCCACACGTAGCCCTTGCCACGTAGAACAACTTTGCTTCTTGTTGGAAGCGAGAAGCAAGCGATCCGACGTAGAAATCTAGAGAAGTCACTCTTTTCTGCTATAAAAATCTGGATCTCACACCTATTGCACATTTTTTGTCTAATTGGGGAAGAAGAAGATTATTCTTCTTTTGTCTTATTCACTTACTCTTTTCAATTAATCCCCATTTTGTCCTTTAGTTTGGATTTTTGACACATGGCTTAATTTAAGCCATTCATCTCCACCATCTCACTGATCATGCAACATGTGTCACATGGGTACATGTAGTAGGTGACTTTTGTCACATCACGCCTCTTTACAACCGTTATACGACATCGGAGCATCCGGTGCCTCGAAAAACATGAAGTATAGCGTCTCGGTGATGAAATTCAATGTAGTAGCTAGATTTAGTGAGACGATTCCACGGGTGAAGTCGTTTAGTCATCCGAGATCAAGAAAAATTTCGGTTACGGTAGAAATTACCATTTACCATTTTTCGAAGAATTAGAATTTTCTCGGGTTTTACACGAGCAACACACAAATCACACACAAATAACGTGAACAGTAAAACCACACAGGTCTCGGCTATTGAGCCACAGAGATTTTCTTACTCGGTCCAAATATTTTTGGGACGAAACAAGGCACCATCAGGCCTTAACAAATCCATCCATTAAAATGGCTCTTAGCCAAGAATAAATCAAGTAGGAGAAGACTCTAGCTCTTGGGTTGTCAACTCCGCAAAATCGGTGTCACGCGTAGCCCTTATAAGCGTAAGTCAACTTTGCTTCTTGACGACGAGGCAGACGGAAATCTAGAAAGTTGCACTTTCACTCACTAAAACCCAGTTTCTCCCCCTCAACGCCCGTTTCAGAAAATGGAAGGTGAAGTTGTCTTTATTATTTTATTCTTTTCACTTAATTCCATCTTTGTCCTTTAGTTTGATTTTAAAGGCTTTTTTACACATGGCTTAATATAAGCCATTTATCTATATCCTCTCACTAATCATGCAACATGTGTCACATGGGTATATGTAGTATGTGACTTTTGTCACATCACATGTCTCTCACAAGCTGTCATACGGCACCCGACATCCGGTGCCTCGGCTTGTGTTCTGTTGTCTCGAGTCTGACGAAGTCGGCGTGGTATTTGGAATTTCGCGAGACGATTCCAACGGTGACCGAAATTATAATTTTACCATTTTTCAGAAAATTAGAATTTTCCCAGGTTTTACATTCTCCCCTCCTTAAAAAGAATTTCGTCCCGAGATTACGTACAATCCACGGCAAATCACATCGTAATGCAACGTGCACTATGCCATGCATGTAAACTGATGTTTAAGTGATGAGCGACTAAACCCGCGATACCTTCACCCCTAAACAGAAGGGATAGGTGGCCCGCATCGTGTCCTCGCGCTCCACGTTGACTCCTCCACTCCTGAATGCCGCCATAGCACCCTCCATGACCTCCGCGGTCTTGCGTGCGGAAACCCTGATCCCGAAATTTGCCATAATGCACCTTGTTCCCCTCCTTGAGGTCCCTTACATTGTCAACCTCAATCTCTCCTCAATCCACTACATGGTGGATGCGGGTGTACCTCCGAACATGGAGACATGGAGATACCTCATGGAACGACATGCGGCGAAAACCAGCACCGTGCGCTATAGTGCCCCTGCGCATCTCGAGTATCTCGAAGGGTCCAATGAACCTCGGCGATAGCTTCCCGCCCTTGTTGAACCTGACCACTCCTCTCTTAGGCATCACCTTCAAGAAGACGTGATCTCCAACCTCGAAGTCTAAGGGTCGACGTCGTACATCAGCATAGCTCTTTTGCTAGCTCTAAGCCATGAGAAGACGCTGTCGTATCAAGCTCACCTTCTGAGGTGTCTGTCGGTCCCGGGACAAGTGATGGGCTATCTCCCACCTCGGTCCAACATATCGGTGATCTGCATGGCCTCCTATACAATGCCTCATGGTGCCATCACGTATGCTAGCGATAGCGTTGTTGTAGGCGAATTCCACTAAGGGCAAATGCTCTTCCCAGCTACCCTTATGATAGAGGACGCATGCTCACAGCATGTCCTCTAACACCTATATGGTCCTCTCTGATTGACCATATGTTTGTGGGTGGAAAGTTGTACTCATGGTCAGTCGTGTGCCCATAGCCTTTTGGAAACTCTTTGAAACGTCGTAAGCCGGTCTGTCGGACACTATGGATGAAATATGCGGTAGGAACAATCTCTCGGATATACAACCGACAGAATCTCTCTAATGTGAAGGTCATCCGCATGGCTAGAAAATGTGCTGACTTCGTGAGCCTATCCACTATCACCCTGCAGTCATGCCTCGACGTCAGGTGGAAAGTGGGTCTAAAATCCATCGTGAGGTGCTCCAAGAAAGCTACGCTCGGTACCTTGATGGCTAAAGTAGCCTGGCGTCTTCCCTGAGTGCTCAGCCTTAACTTGCTGACACGTGAGACATCGACGAACAAAGTCCCCTATGTGTCTCTTCATCCCTCTCTAGTAGTACTGGCGATGAAGATCCTGGTACATCTTCGTGCCACCTAGATTCACAGCAAATCGAGAGTAGTGAAACTCTCTGAGGATCTCCTCTCTCAAATCGGTCAACTGGGGAACCACTACCTGTCCTCTATACCAAAGACTACCATCTGCGTGGATGGTCCAGCCCTTGTCCCTGTACTCGACTATACTCAGTCCCTGATGGACACTATCTCCACGTCCTGTCCCTGGGACTCGATCCGCTGCTCGAAATAAGAACGATTGTAGCTACCGCTCCCCAACATACCACGAGCCTGCTCGTCTCTTGTAACCCGAAGCTGTCCCAGCGATCTTGAGCATCATTTACTTTAGGAAGCTATCTTAGCCAATGCTCAGTGACTTAGGCGAGTGCGTCGACCCTGCATTTTGCCTTACCGGGGTGGTAATGCAAAGTGAAGTCATAGTCCTCTGAACTCTATCCATCTGCGTTGCCTCATGTTGAGTCCGCTGCGTTAAGATATACTTCAGACTTTATGAATTACGAGTACACCTCGGCTTGCCGTATAAGTGAGTGGAGCCAAATCTTGAGGCGAAGACTACGACCGCCAACTCCATGTCATGTGTGGGGTAGTGCATATGATTCTTCAGCGGCGGGGAATCGCCAGCTACTACCTCCCGGACTGCATCAAAACACATCAGATCCGGCCTTGAGGCATCCTGTCTACTTGTGTACCCCTTGTCCATATCAGGGACTATCGATATAGAGTTGAAGTAAGCCTCCTCCTCGGCTCCTAGAATGCCTTCGCATCGGTCATCTAATCGAAACTTGACCTCGTTAAAGATTCCCGATCTAGGTCATAGGTCATATGTCGAGGAGAAATCGGCAATGAATCTCTTTATAGTGCGGGTAATCGAGAAACTATGTATCTCGAAGTGACTTTGCTTTCTCCCACGACTCATCATGGCCTCGACCTTTAGGTCCTTGACACACACAGGCTAACACAGAGTGTCCCAATCTCACCCAGTGGCCAAAACTACGCACTTCTTGAACTTGGCGTCTGTTGATGGTCTCTCGGCAAGCGTAAACAATCCTCAAGTGACCCTCATGCACTCCCACTCACGGCGGGAGTAGATCACAATGTCATCCTGAAGACCACGACAAACTGATCAAAAATAGGGTAGGAATGCAGTATACGCCAGAGGTCCATGAATGTCGCTAAGCGCATTACGTCAATCAAAGGGCATCACCGTAAACTCAAGATGCCCATACTTGGCGTCCTGAGCAGCGTCTTAGGATATCTGTATCCCTAACCCTTAGCTGATGGTAACCAATGCGAAGATCTATCTTGGAATAGACTCGTGCTCCTCTCAGCTGGTCAAACAAGTCATCAATCCTCGGCAATGGGTACCGATTTTTGATCGTAACTCTATTCAACTGTCGGTAGTCAATGCACAGTCGAAGGGTCCTGTCTTTCTTCTTTGCAAATAGAGCCGGGCGCCCGTGAGTGAAGTGTTAGGTCTAATGAACCCCTTGTCCGATAACTCCACGTGGCGGACTCGAGGTTCCTCTGACTCGACTAGCGCCATCCTATGTGGAGTCATAGAGATGGGTGAGGCGAGGTGTAACTCGATATAGAAGTCTACAACCCTCTGCGGGCAGCCCCGTGCTTCGTCGGAAAAAACGTCCTCATCTTCATGACCCACCTAAGGTAGATCCTAGGATTTGGCCTCACCATGTCCTCCTGAGGTAGGCTCGCTAACCAACACATAGCCGTCCATGACACCGGGACTCGTACACCCTCAGGGGCAAAATATCATGCTTGTCCCCCAGAAATACAACACGAGTACCGTCCTGCGTGTAGGCGGTAACCCTCCTACGCTTATAATTGATGTAATGACTACGTAGGCTGTCATCGATGCATCTGAAAGGATGACGTCAGGCTTCGACATGTCCATGACCCTCGGGTCCTTGTGATAGATCGCCAGAGATCTCTAACTTCGCGTGACATATCATCCATATCCTCGCCCTAATCCTTAGGGAGAACTTCACGTATATAAGGCTGCTCAAGAGGCCTCGACCTACGAGCTTGACTCTACCCTGACCAATGCGGTGATAAATGAATGCGACACACGAGGAATCAAATAACACTCTTTGCCCGTAGGCGAGATAGCAAAAATGTACCACAGTATAAGCGGTTGATCTTCACGAAGCAGCGGTGGTATAATGGCATAGACAATACCCTATATCCCGATGTCCACGCACGTGTGCCTCGTCCTGCCTCGGCCCATGGTCGCGGCCCCTGCGGCCTACATTGTAACGAAGGTGCCCGTCGGCCTGCTTGGAGCTGGCTTGTCCCTCGGCCTATGCGGGAGATGGAGGAACATATTGTATCGGTCCTTGTCCCCAACTAGCCCGGGGCCCGGTGTCCCTGGCTCCCCCAGGATCCCTGCCTCTCGAGGAAACGATCCTTCTCGTATGTCAGAGCTGCTTGTGATGGTAACCCACACCATCTGCCCGACTGAAATTTAGTAACCACGATCAGTCCAGCTGGATATGCGTGGCTCACGGAACCAGGTAGCTAGAAGCCCTGCAGACTTTCTTTCTCGAGGCGGAAGAAAGTGACTCTCTTCCTCTTGCTGCAACACTTTCGCATCTCGAGTGCTCCGTTCATCCTTGATCTCTCTCTCTATGGTCATGGCTGTCCCAACCATAGAGTCCATGTCTTGTAGGGAGATCCTACAATCCTACCCCGAATGGACAATCTCAGACCGTTCTCAAACCTCGACCTTGGCAGCTGGAGTGCGGCCCAGCCTATGTCGTCCCGACAAAGCGAGCCCAACTCAGGTGAACTGGCCACATACCGATCACGGTCATAGTCCCTTACGCTGACTCACAGGAACTCAGGAGCGCCCGCGTAATCTAGCAGTGTCCGAAAAATACTTGCCCATGAATAGCTCTTGAAACTCTGCCCATGTCATTGCCTCTAGGTCCCTAGAGGTCTTCGTCCAGTTCCACCACACTTGGGCCTCGCCCTCTAGTTGGAATGCAGCTAGTCTGATCCTAGTCGTATCGAAGGTAATCTCCATCGCTTCCAATATCTTCTCAACCTTCATAAACCAATGGTCTGCCACCATCGGATCTCTTCCCCTTGTGAATATAGGAGGATGATGTGCCCTGAACCTCTGGAGGTTACTCGAACCTCCACAGCCTCTTGCACTAGCACATTGCAATGGCGGCGACCCTTGATCCCTCTGACCTCGGCAAAAGGCCTCTTTGGTGAAATCTGGTGGTGGTTGGCTAACCTTGTGGATAACCTGCACGTCCTCCCGCGACAACCATCTACACATGTCAAATGACAAGGATTAAGTCTTAATCACGCGACATCTCTAGGTGTAAACACAGCCCCGAGATACTATTCACATACCAAAAAATTTTCCATACTTTAAATCATACATAACAAAAATATTTTATTTTATTTTATTTCATTTATTTTATTTTTTTTTATTATTATTTTTTTTAAAACCCAGTGAATAGTGTTCATGAACAGTGTCCATGAACAGTGCTCCAAACAGTGATTGTAAATAATGCACTAGGTCAAAACTAGGTTGAGTGCACAGTGAGCACACCCAAGGAACCCAGGCTGCGCACATGCTGCGCCCAGGCTGCGTGTCGTGGCGCACTGAGCTTTCGTATTGTGGCGCTTGGGCACCATATGCATGACGCCCCACCGTAATCGCGCGCGTGCGTGCGCTATAAGCATCTGTCATCGCAACTCCCCTGTCGCGATACAAAAATCGTATTGCGGCGCAGAAGCCCCATGCCGCGAGCAATGCGCCGTGTCTGGCCATTTGTAGAGTGTGGTTTTTGATTGCTGGTGCTTTCTTGCATGAGTTGCACATTACCGTACAACCAGTCGCCCCCACGTCACGATACAAACTTTGTATCGCTATGCCATGAGCCAGGCGGTGTGTGCAACCCCTTGTTGAACATATGCGTGGCGCGCTATCGTGTCACGCTGGCCATGCACTCACGTGCCACAATTGTGTCACGATACGATCTATTGTGTCGTGACCGGCGAAAAATGGGCGATAGCCATCCAGTCTCCTAACGCATAATTTTTTTTTCTTTTTCTCCAACTCACTACAATATGCAAAAAAAAAAAAAAAAAAAAAAAAAAAAAAATATATATATATATATATATATATATATCTATATATATATATATATTCTGTTTTATACAACGCAAAACATAAAAAAAAAAAATTTCTACATTTTTTCCATTTAATTCTAGACACACTGAATTTCTCGACCTCTAAGGTTTTATTTTCTCAACCCTAGTGTTCAACATCTTTCCTATGCGCTATTCACCAAGCACACAATTTCACACAACATACAACACATCATGTTATACACGAGCACACATAAAACCTGATGCATCTGTGTTCTAATCATCATCTGTATTTGCTAGGTAATCACATACCTAAACCCTAACATCGAGTTGTGATGCTCATATACCTTAATGACAATGGCCTAAGCCCAAGTCCCTCAAGCCCTAGGTATTGTATACCTATGCTCACGATACCAATTGTGAAGAATTTGGTATCAGAATATCTGCAACACACCCATCGAGGCTCTAAGGTGTCGTTTACCTAAGCTCTCATACCAAGCTATGACACCCCATTTCCCGGGGGTCCCGTTGACCACCGTCAACCTGCAGAAAACCTGTATGTTATCATGAGACCCATACATGAGTAAAAATGGCCACATTGGCTTACACATCATACTCATCAAAATATATCCAACCAACTATATTACAATGGTTCAGAGTTAATTTCACTCTTAATCTGAGACATATATTAAAATTAAAAATTATAATACATATTATACAAGAAATATCAAAGCCACAATCCGACTTTCTTTTTAAAAGCGGCCTCTAGTGAGCGCTGTCTTCCTGAACACTCCCTGTACCTGAAATAATGTTCCCTCGACAAGGTGAGGCGAAAATGATGCGATAACAGTGGTATAATCTGACCTTTGCCGGACATCACCTAAGGCCCTTGCGTGCGACGTCAGCATTCGTAAATGCGATCTGCCGAATCTTGTGCGATCCGATATACCGAAGTCATCTTGCGTTGCGTGCCTAACATATGTGAAAATCATTTAAAATAAAATGCTTTTTTGAAACAGGGACATAACCACTAATTGTCATTGGGACAATCACTCAGGCGATTTGTTGACCAACTATAACGTTATGGCCTCGGCATGAATTAAATAAGAACCAAATACCTAATAGGTGAAAATTCCGTTTTACGAAAAAGAACAAAATCGTAATTTGTTAAAAATCGAAATTTTCTAGATCTCAGACCAACAAAACCTTAGCTGCCCGCGTCGAATTTCGTCGAATTAGAGCCGGTCGAATTTTCACGTTTTTTGAAGTGCAAGGTGTCGGTCTTAGTAAAGCGGTTGAGGAACATGTGATGTGACAAAAGTCACCCACTACATGTACTCTTGTGACACATGTTGCAAGATTAGAGAGATGATGGAAATGGACGGCCTAGATTGTGCCAAGTGTCAAAAATCAAGAAAAAGGGACATTATGGGAATTTTGGAATTGTTAATTGAAAAAGACAAACATGGAATAGTTGTCTTTTCAAATGGAAAAGAGAAAACGTGCAGGGGAAGAACAAAAGATGCAGTGAGCTTAGGTTTTGTGATTTCTAGAGAGAGAAAGTGTTCATTCTCTCTAGATTTCTAGCCATTCGGACTGTCGGTTCTCGATGGAGCAAGAAGTAAAGTTGCTCTACGCGGTGAGAACTCTGGCGTGGACACCGGAACTGGTGGAGTTCAGTGACTCAAGAGGTAGGGATCTTTTCCTACTTGTGTTAATCTTTGGCTAAGAGCCATGTAAATGGTTAGGAATGTTTTAAGGCTTGTTTTAGTCGTAAATTCGGTCTCAAAAGCTTTGAACCGAGTGGAGAAAATTCCTATTTGTGTGGTCGTGAACAGTAACCCGAGGGTTTCACTGTTCACATGAATAGTGACACTAATTTTTGGTGTGAAAAATGTGTTTTGTTAAGTGATTCAAAATGAATTGCTTGTGTTTGTTAATTAGCTCATGTGAGCTAATTTTGGTGTATTGATTGTGAATTTGCATAACATGTTTTATGTGATTTAATTATGTTAATATATATGCATGTGAATATATTAGCATGAATGTTTTGGGATTGGCATCATGCATTCCATATACTGCCCAGGCACCTTCAGAATATTAGGAGTGAGTGCATGACATGAAATGAAATAAAAATGAAAATGTTTGTGAAAGGAATTTCAAGGAAGATTTTAGAAATTGCCTTGGAGGGACGTCAAGCGAATCACTTCGGATGAGGACCATAGTATTTTCGGAGGTTATCCGGCCCAATTACTCACCGGGTGAAGTCGATATTTTTACGAAGCTTCGGTGAAGTAGTTCGAGAACAAAAGCTTTTGTTTTGAAAACTGGATATTTTACTCGCATTCGGCTTAGGCATATGTGAGGGAGTCGGTGAGGATTCGGGACATGGGATTCATGTAGACATTCGAGTAGGTTCATGAAATTGCTTGAATGTGTTGTTGCCATGCATGTACGCCCAGGTGGGGAGTAACCCATGTAGGAAATTATCTCAAGCGGGCTTTGCTCACCACGTCGAGGGATCACCATTTCGAATTACGGGGTGATCGGAAAGGCAGCACTCATTAGAGGCCGTTTGAGAAGAAAGCCGACTTGTGGCTTTGATGTTGTTGTATAACAAGTATTAGAATGTTGTAATTTTAATATATGTTGAATTAAGAGTGAATTATTAACTCTTAAACTATGGTATATATTTGGTGTATTTTGATAGTCTCTTGTGTATGGGCGAAAGTGGCTGCATGTTTACTCATACATGTCTCATGAGATTGATGTTGGGACAGGTTGTAGTTTGGGTAGAGCTCCCAGGTACAAAGGCTCTGCTGGAGTTTTCATGGTGTCGGGTTGGTATCCGCAGTGTCCTTGAGGTTGAGCGTTGTCGACGGACCCTCGAGTTTTTAGGGCGTCACGACGGTATCGAGCCTAGGTTTATAAATACCTAGACCTTAGTGTCAATAAGTTGGGTATCACGATTACCTAGGACTTGATGGGCCTTGGGTTAGATCCGCATTCCTTATTGCAATCATTGATTGTTATTGGCGTGTGTGATTGTGTGTTATAGTGTGTGATTTGTGTCCTTGGTGAATAGCACATAGGATAAAAAAAATGTTGAACACTAGGGTTTAGTGTGAGAACAAGTTGTTTGAGGAATTTTGGGCAAATAGTCCAGAATTAAACAAAAAAAAAAAAAATTCTGGACAGTAGCTCCAATTTTGAACAAGAACAGATTGTGGATGTAAAATTTTGGAGAAAAATTCCAGTTTTTGCACAAGAAAAAGAGTTTGTAATTAAACTTGTAAGACCTGAGAAATTCCAATTTCTGGAAAAATGGTAAAATCGTAATTTCGGTAAATTTTTTGAAATTTATTCTCTAAATCTCCCGGATGTGAAGCCAGTTTTCTTGTTGGAATGAATCTTCGCGAGGAAATCAACTGCGTCAAATTTTGTCGAATTCGGAGGCAGTGTCGAGATTTACGTTTTCGAGGCATCGAGTTTCGGGTCTGCAGCGACTTGAATGTGACAAAAGTCACATATAACATGCACACATGTTATACGTGTTGCGTAGTGAAGAATAATTGGAAATGGACGGTCGGGATGGTACCAAATGTCGAAAACCCAAAGCTTGGGGACAAAATGGTCATTTTGGAAAATGATTAAATGATAATAAGACAAAAGAGTTGAATAGTGTCGTCTCTTACATTGAAAAGAAGACCAAAACGTGGGAAGGTGGGAAAAAGATCCAGTAGCCAAATTTTTCATTCCTAGTGAGAGAGTATCCAACTTCTCTCTAGGTTTGACGTCGGACGTCGGAATTCTTGAGCAGAGAAGCAAGGCGCTCCTGCAGCGAAGAGGACAGCGTGAGTACCGGTTTCTTGGGTTCGACAAACTACGTGAGAATTAGGGATTTATCTACTTGGGTTTTACTTTGTTTAAGTGTATTTATGATCTTGGTGTTTGAGGCCTTGAACCGGCCGTTTGATCGATCCAAAACTTGGGGTAGGGTGTGAAAAATTTTAGAAACCCAAATGGACAGCCCGTGACTGTTTGGGTTGGTCATGGGGAAATGTGTGTTTTAAATTGTATTGTGATGTGCGTAAGGCCGGAAATGGCCATGAAATTCGGGTTCCCAAAGTGAACCGATGATTGGATGAATGGATGTGAACAGTAAACCCGAGGGTTTTACTGTTCATCTGAATAGTGACACGAAAATAAATTTTTGTGTGAAAACGTGTTTTCTTAGAAACGAATTCAAGTGGAATTGCTCGTGTTTGATAATTAGCCCAAGTGAGCTAATTTTTGGTGTAATGAATTGTGGAATTGCATAACATGTTTGTGTGATTTAAATTATGTGAATATATGCATGATTATATATTTGCATGTGTTATAGAATGTTAATGGAATTGGCATCATGCATTCCATATGCACTGGGGCATCCTAAAACGATAGGAATTAGTGCATGAGGGGATTCTTGAGAGAATGATTTCGGAGGGTTGACTAATAAATAGAATTATCGGAGTGTGTCCATTATAATATCGGAGAATAGTCCATATATAAAATATCAATCGTCGGAGTCGGCCCAATTGATATATCTCGGAGGGTAGTCCACTTAAAGATAACATCGGAGGCAGTCCGCTACTTATATATCGGAGGGTAGTCCACAAATAATAACAAATATCTTTGTTAAAAATAATAATGTTTCTCATACGTGGCTTAGGCAAGTGTGAAGTAAATTGAAGGACTCGAGGGTATGGAGATTGTTCGAGGGTAGACATTCAAGTAGGATCATGCATTTGCTTGAATGTGCATTTGCTTGAATGTGCATTTGCTTGAATGTGTGTTTACTTTGGAGCATTGCATATGCACTTATGTGGAGAGTAGCCCATTTAGGGTGATTCCACTACTGAGCATTAGCTCACCCTATCGAGGGAACATATTTTTCAGGTACAGGGAGCGCACAAGGAGACGGCTCATCATAGAGGCCGATTGTTAAGAAAGCCGGGGTGTGGCTTTGAGGGTTTTTATGATGTATACATGTATTAGAATTTTAGAATTTTAATATATGTTGTATAAGGAGTCATTATTAACTCTTGAAACTGTGGATATAGTTGGATACATATACACATTGTAGTATGGGCCCAGAGTAGTTTTTATTCATTTATGTATCATGTGATTGATGTTGGGACGGGTGATGTATTTGCGGGTAGAGCTCCCGTGCAAAGGAGACTACTTGGGTTTTCATGAGAGATGTGGTCCTGGAGCCTTCACGAGTGTTTCCGTGGAGTTGTGGTAGCCAGCGGACCCGGGATTTGGGGCGTCACAAAACTTTTAAGAAGAATTTTGAGTTTGTATGAATTGGGTTCAAGCTATCGTATTTGGGAGTAGCAAGGAGGCTACTCGGAGATGAAAAAATAAAAAAATGGTGTGTTGAGGGAGAAAATTTTTCCTGGTTTTACAATGTAAAGGAAGGAAAAATATTTAAAATAAATATTTTTGTTATGGAAAATGAAAAAATATATATAATATAATAAAATATTTTTAAAAATAAAATAAAATAAAGCAAAATTTTATAAAATAAAAAGTTTTCGTTGCATATGATTTAAAATATGAAATTATTGTCTTGCACACAATGAATGCATGGATACCAGTAATAAATTTTTCAAGATATGAATAAAGGTCTCTGGGTCGTGGTTTTATGCCTTGCAGATAATGCATTAATTTTAACTTTGCCATTCGACATGTGTATGACTAGTCAGGCGAGGCAGGACGTAGAGGGCGTCCACTGGGTACTGGTCAAGCACCACCAGCATTTGACCAGCGTGCCCTGCTGACGCCTCGTAGGTATCATGTCGCTACTTCAATGCACAGCAACAAGCAAGAGGTAGCCAAGGAGGTCTGAGTAACCTCTAAAGGTTTAGGGCACATCATCCTCTGACATTCACAGAGGGAGGAGATCCGATGGTGGCAGACCATTGGTTCATACAGGTCGAGAAGGTGTTAGAGGCTATGGAGATTACCTCGACACCTACCAGATTAGACTAGCCGCGCTCCACGTGAGGGTGAGGCCCCAAGTCGAGATTCGGTGAATGGGCTGAATTTGTCCATTAAGGTGATAGTAGGACTTCGCCACAATCACATGGACTCATGGTCAGACAAATTTCTGACCATATAGAGAGAGAGAGATCGAGGATGCTCCTGAAAGACTGGCGCGGGTATTAGTAGCAAGAGTGAAATGAGAGTCGGTCTTCTTCTGGGGCCTCTGGAAAGGCTAGAGGGCTTTAGTTCACGAGGGTTCCATGGCCGCGGCCATTCAGCCGTGACAGATCGTGGTTGCCTGGCCGTGCCAGGCGCATGGTGTGCTACCACGGCAGACACGTGCCCGTGGACATACGAGGAGGAATGCTCCAAGAGCACAGGATGGGCCTGTGGTTCAGGATGACGCCCCGCCTGGTAAAGACAAGAGTAGATATGATGTCTTCTCCACACCCTGCCATGCACTCAGGAGCTTAGTTTCGCCTAGCACAGACAGCACCTCCCGTTACGGTGCAGGCCCGAGAGGCCGTGTTATGGGGCTCGAGGCAGAGGATCTAGGCCCACAGCGTGGACGCCGGGTTCAAGGCGTGTTTACGCCCATCACACCACCAAATGAGTCAAGATCGACCGCCATAATGTGTAGCATGCTTACATCTCGCCATGGGCAAAGAGTGTTATTTGACTCCAAGGCCACATTCATTTATCGCTGCATCGCCGTGATGTAGTCGGGCTTGAGTTTCGATACCGAGGCTTCCTCGTACGTGAGTTCTCCCTATGGATTGGGGGCGAGACAGGATGATATGGCTGCGGGTTATAGTTAGAGATCTGGGGACTCTAATCACAAGTGGGACCTCGAGGGTCATGACATGTCGAGTTCGATGTCATCCCCGTGGATGGATCAGCCGACAACTACAAGGTCACATCGACAGTGTGAGCGCAGAGGTTATCGCCTACACGCTAGTAACGATACTCATGTTGTATTTGTGGGACAAAGAAGATATTTTCGTCTGTGATGTTGCACGTCCAAGTGTTAGGGATGTGCCATGTTGGCTAGCAAGCCTTACTCCTAGAGGACGAAGTGAGACCAAATTTTTAGATATGTACTCCTCGAGTAGTTTGCGTAGTATGAGGATGTTTTTCCTGATGAGATATCGGATTGCCTACGAGGGTTGTAGACTTTGTATCGAAGTTACACCCCTCGGTATTTCGCCCATCTCTATGACTCCGCATAGGATGCAGCACCAATGAGTCATAGAACTTAATCCGCCTGGCGTGATACCTAATAAAGGGGTTCAGGATCGAAGCACTTCACCACGGGCGCTCCCGCTCTATTTCAAAGAGGGGCAAGATACCACCTCACCGTGCATTGATTATAAGGCCACTCGTGGTGGTTATGATCAAGAATCGTACCTATCACGAGGATCAAGGTTTTTGATCAACAGAGGAGCGCGAAGCTCATTCCATGATAGACCTTCGCACTAGTTACCATAAGCCGAGGGTTAGGGAGATCGATATCCCTAAGACAGCGTTTAGACGCATTACGGGCACTTTGAGTTTACGCTGATGCCCTTGATCGACACGCCCACGACATTCATGGACCTTATGCATAGGGTATTCCAAACTTATCTAGATCAGTTTGTCGTAGTCATTTTGATATACCCTTAATGTGAGTGGAGCATGAGTATCACTTGAGGATTGTTTACTATTGTCGAGAGATCATCGCCATACGCTTAAATTCAAGAAGTGCGAGTTTTTGGCCAATGAGGTTAGATTTTTAGACACGTGGTGTCGCATCGCCGTGTTAGTGACCCGTAGAAGGTCGAGGCCGTGATGAGTTGGGAGAGGCCTGCCGGGCCTTCAGATACTGAAGCCTTCGATCGGGCCGGGTACTACAGAGATTCATCGAGGATTTCTCCGATTGAAGACCTATGACAAGATCAATCTGATGATCGCTTTGATCGATGACCGGCGTGAGGCATTCCAGGAGTTGAAAAGGAGGCTTACTTCAGCTCCTATCTTGATAAATCTTAATGTGGACAAGGTACACAAAGTAGACAGATACCTCGAGGGCCTGGATCGGGATGTGTTGTGACACTGGGAGGGCAAGAGCTTATGGTTCCCATCAGTCAAGAATCATGAGTAGAATTACCCCACACATGACATGGAGCCGGCTACCGTAGTCTCGCCAAGATTTGGCGCCACTACTTATATGGCGAGGAGTTCTGAGGCGTGATCACCCATCCCGTTATATTCACGCAAATGACCTCCAACACGCAGGCAACCAGATGGACGAAAGTTCCTAGAGGATTATGACCAATTTCTGCATTACCACCCGGTGGCGCAAATGTGGTGGCCGCATGCACTCACAGTCACGGAGCACGGGCTAGTATAGCTTCCCCTGGGAGTGGCTGATGCTCGAGACCGGCGGGGACGCTTTAGGGTTACGCACGCAAGCAGATCGTGGTACTGGGGAGTTTAAGAGGCTACACCGCTCGGGCTGAAAGGCAGTGATCGGAGTCCCATGTGGCAGGACGCAGAGATAGTAGTCCATCAAGGACCCGTACGCCAGGTACGGTGATGAGGGTCGGACCATCCACGCAGATTGTAGTCTTCATATAGAGGATGTACAAGTTCCTCAATGACCGGGATTATGAGAGAGATTCTCGGAGTTTCACTCGCCTCGATTCATTGCAGATCAGGTGGTACCGAAGATGTACCAAGATCTTCGCCGCCAGATATCGAGTGGGATGAAGAGACATGTAGGACTTTGTTCACAATGTCTCACGTGTCAATGTGTTAAGGCCGAGCACTGTGGCTGCCAGGCTACTCTCACCATCGGGAGGCGGGCTGAGCGGAAGGGAGCACGTCACGATGGATTTTACGACCCACTCTGCCACGAACACTGCAGCTGACCTAGCTCACTAAGTCGACACATTTTCAGTCAGTATGATGACTCTCTCACATCGGGAGAGAGATTCTACCTATTGTATATTCGAGAGATAGTCCCACACAGGGAGTACCTGATTCATAATGTCTGATGAGGCACTAAGGTTTACTCGCGCACTTTGAAGAGTTTCCAAAGGCTATGTGGGCAATACCTACCGACTCATGTGAATTGTTAGACAATTTTGAAGACCTGGAAAATTTCTAATTTTCTTCTCAAAAAGGGTAAAATCGTAATTTCAAGAAAACCGAAAATTTTCTAGATCTCTGATGACAAAACTGACTTCACCGTTTGGAATCGCCTCATGAAATCAGATACCACGACTGGGCTTAATTCCAGACAAATAATTTCATGTTTCGAGGTACCGAGCGTCGTGTCGTGAAACTGCCTGAGACATGATGTGACAAAAGTCTCCCACTACATGTACTCTTGTGACAGATGCTGCAAGATTAGAGAGATGATGGAAATGGACGGCATAGATTGTGCCAAGTGTCAAAAATCAAGAAAAAGAGACATTATGGGAATTTTGGAATTGTTAATTGAATAACACAAACTTGGAATAGTTGTCTTCTCAAATGGAAAAGAGAAAACGTGCAGGGGAAGAACAAAAGATGCAGTGAGCTTAGGTTTTGTGATTGCTAGAGAGAGAAAGTGTGCCTTCTCTAGATTTCGGTCATTCTGACCGCCTCTGGGCTCGACCGAGCAAGAAGTAAAGCTGCTCTACGAGGGCCACGCCGTGATCATTCGATTTGGTGGAGTTCCAACAACCCAAGTGGTAGATCTTTCCTACTTGTGTTAATTCGGCTAAGAGCCATGTAAATGGTTAGAATGTTTCGCTTGTTTTATCGTGAATTCGGTCTCAAAAGTTTTGAACCGAGCAGGAGAAAATTCCTATTTGTGGTCATGAATGTAAGAATCCGAGGGTCACTGCTCACATGAATAGTGACACTAAATTTTTGGTGTGAACAATGTGTTTTGTTATGATTCAAAATGAATTGCTTGTGTTTGTTAATTAGCCCATGTGAGCTTTAATTCGTGTATTGACGGTGAATTCGCATAACATGTTTTATGTGATTTAATTATGTTAATATATATGCATGTGAATATATTAGCATGAATGTTTTGGGATTGGCATCATGCATTCTGATATGCAATGGGCACTTAGAATATTAGGGAGTGAGTGCATGACACTTAATGAAACAAAAATGAAAATGTTTGTGAAAGGAATTTCAGAAGATTTTCCCGAAGAATCGCTCTCGGCGGACGTCCCAACGCATCACTTACTTCCTGATGAGGACCATGACTGTTTTGGAGAGTTATCCAGCAATTCTCCTCGGAGGGTGGTCCAATATTTTTACCGAAACTCGGTAGTAAGTTTTCGAGAACAAAAAGCTTTTGTTTTGAAAACTGGATATTTTTACTCGCATTCTACTTTAGGCATATGCAGTGAGCCGGCAGACTCCTGACATGGGATCGGGGTCATGTAGACATTCGAGTAGGTTCATGAAATTGCTTGAATGTGATTGTTTGCCATGCATGTGCACTTAGGTGGGGAGTAACCCATGTAGGAAATTATCTCAACTAGGCTTTTCTCACCTTGTCGAGGGATCATCATTTCAGGTACAGGGAGTGATCGGAAAGGCGGCACTCATTAGAGGTCGTTTTAGAAGAAAGCCGACTTATGGCTTTGATGTTGTTGTATAACAAGTATTAGAATGTTGTAATTTTAATATATGTTGAATTAAGAGTGAATTATTAACTCTTAAACTATGGGTATATAGTTGGTGCATTTTGATGAGTATTGATGTACTGGCCTAAGTGTCGTGGTTTACTCATGTACATGTCTCATGAGATCGATGTCGTGGGACAAGTCAGAAGCTCGGGGTAGAGCTCCCCCGTACAAAGGAGACTCGCCCGATTTTCATGAGTGGTGTCGTTACCCGACATCCACGATTATTCTCACAGAGTTGACGGAGTTGCTCAATCACACCCGGTATCAAGGTCACAATTTTCCCAACACAATTCTTCGGACAACTTTCCGATAAAATTATTATTTATAATAATTTTACAAATGAATTCATCGTTTGGACAACCCTCCGATGTTATTTGTCATGCAATCACACCTATCATTCTAGGGTGCCCCGGTGCATATGGAATGCATTATGTCATTTCCAGCAATTCATGTTAATATATATAAAACATGCATATACTAACAAGAATTAACTCACAACATCATGTTATTCAATTCATAGCAATAAGACCAAAATTGGGCCACATTTCGCTAATAACTAATCTAAGCAATTCATTTCGAATCACCCGAGCAACACACAAATCACACAAATTACGTGAACAAGAAACCCTAGGTCTCAAACCGTTTCACGGCCACACTAGGATTTTCACCTAATCCAAATATTTCGACCGAAACACGGCCATCCATGCCTTAACAAATCCCCATCCATTAAAATGGCCTCTAAATTAAAGAATAAATCGCGAGTAAGAACCGCCTCGTGAGTTGTCGAAACTCCACACAAATCGATGTCCACGCTGCAGCCTATGTAGCGTAGGATCAACTTTGTTTCTGGCCCGACGAGAACCGTCCGAAAAAGCCGGGAAATCTAAAGAGAGGTTACACCCTCTCACTAGAAACCTCGCCTCTCCCCCATCACCTGCCTCAAGTTTCCAGCAAACCCGAGCAGCTAAGGGAAGTTGTCTTTATTATTTTATCTTTCACTTAATTCCATCATTGTCCTTTAGTTTGATTTTAAAGGCTTTTTGACACATGGCTTAATCTAAGCCATTTATCTCTATCCTCTCACTAATCATGCAACATGTCACATGTGTACATGTAGTAGGTGACTTTTGTCATGTCATGCTCCACAGATGCCTCTATGTTCACATACGATGCTGTCCGTGTCTCTAACATAGAAAACCTTAATAGTTCCAAACGACGCAGTAGCTAGATTTCAAGAGAAAATCTAAATGGCCAAGTCCGTTTCATCATCTAAGATCTAGAAAATTCGGATTTTGACCCTAAATTACTATTTTGCCTTTTTTTCGTAAAATTAGAATTTTCTGTTTACAATACTTCAAGAATTAATAAATATTTTTATTCAACATATATTAAAAATGTACAATTTCTATCACATATATTAAAGTCCCTACTAAAGCCACAACCTGGCTTTCTTCTAAATGTAGCCTCTAGTGAGCCCGTTCGCACGCCTCGAAATAGTGATCCTCGACAGGTGAGCAAAGCCCGCAGTTGAAAATTTCCTATGTGCTTACTCCCCACCCAAGTGCACATGTCATGACAAACAATCACATCCAAGCAATTACATGAACCTACCGAATGTCTACATGACCAATCCCATGTCTCAAGTCTTCACTCGACTCTCACATATTCCTGCCGAATGAGAGTAAAATATCCAATTTTTCAAAACAAAGTTTTTGTTCCTCGGTGTTCAATACCTAATTTCAAGAACATACATACTCTTTCGAAAGAATTGCTGATATTGAATAGTTATGGGTCCGCCTCCTAGATTAACTCGGCTGGACAACTCTCCAAGGCACTTCTTCTGAAATCTTCCACAAATTCACAAACATTTTCATTTTCATGTCATGCACTCACTCCTAATATTCTGGGGTGCCCCACAGATGGAATGCACGACGTCAACCCAACAAACTCATGCTAATATATAAAAATTATGCATATACTAACATAATTAATACACATAAATCATGTTATGCAAATTCACAATCAATAGCACCAAAATTGGGGCTCACATGCAGTTAATTAAAAAACACAAAGAATTCATTTTGAATCACTCAAAGATCATAAAATCACACCAAAATCATAAACATATTCACGTGAATGAAGGAAACCTCAGCCTGGGTACCGTTTCACGACCACCAAATTTGGATTTTCTCCACTGATTCAAAGGTTTTGAGACAAATTAGCTTCGCAACCAAGCCCCGTATCATCCCCTTTAACGTCCATGGGCTCACGCTTCCAAGAAGTTAACATCACAAGTAGGAAAAGATCCATACTCTCGGGGTTGCCTGAATTCCACCAAACCCAAGTGTCCACGCAGCCCTTGCCATAGATAGATCTTCGCTCTTCCTCCCATCGGTAACCCATTGTATCCACGAATGTAAATCCAAATCTGTAGAGTGAGGCACTCCTTCTCTCTCTAAAAATCTGAAATCCCAAGCCCACTACCTCCTTTCCAGCCACTGCACGCTTTGTCTCAAAAATGAAGAAGACAACTATTTGGCTTTTGTCTTATCTCATTAACATTTCAAATAATTCCCATCATGTCCCTTCCTTTCACTATTTGACATTTGGCACAATCTAGGCCATTCATTTCCTCATCTCTCTACTCATGCAACACGCTGCAATACTTTATACGTGTTAAAAGGATCTTTTGTCACAGATCATGTCTCTGCGCCACAAGACCCGACATCGACGCTCGAAAAACGCCAAATTTGATTATTCTAATTCGATAAAATTCGACATGGTAGCTAGATTTCATTGGTATTATTCTAACCACGAAGTCCATTTTCATTATCCGAGATCTAGAAAAATTTCAGAATTTTTACCAAATTACCATTTTACTCCTTTTTCGTAAAAATTTGAATTTTCTCTGTTTATATACGATGTACCCCACCGCACGGACGTGGGACTGTTAAAAATAGTTCTAAGCTTGCTTGTCGACCGAAATGGTCCACAGGTGTTGTAAGCAAAATATTGTTTATGATGAATGTCTTTGAGTGCCAGATAAAGAAATCATAATGCATTTAAAATTTAGTGTGTTAACATGAGTGTTTGAATTATATAAAATATAATCAGGTGAAAGCCATTGAATTAAATTGATTGTTGATTAGCCCATGTGGAGCTAATTTTGATGTTCTTGCCAAGAATTGAATAACATGATGTTATTACTTTGCTAATATATGCATGTAAAATATATTAACATGAATCGCATTTAAACGACATAATCGCATTTCATATGCACCAAGCAACCTAGAATAATAGGTATATTTTATGACATGAAAGAAATGAAAAACAAAAATGGTCAGAAAGGAATTTCAAGAAAAGATTTTCCAAAGAATTTGCTACGGGAGAGTTGTCCAACAACTTATCTCTGGTATGACTCATGATCATTATGATTACCAAATAATTCACCCTGAGGGTTGTCTTAATAGATTTTATCGAAATCGGTAGTATGTTTTCGAGAACAAAACCTTTTGTTTTGAAAATCGTAGTTTTCTCACATTCGCTTTCTGTGAGGGAGCTGAGTGCTTGAGAAGTGGGAAAAGGTGAGTCACATTCTCATCCATATCAATGAGACATTCAAGAGGATCATGTATTTTCTTGAATGTTTATGTTGAATCATTGCATGTGCACTTAGCGGAGTAACCCATGTGGTGATATCCAACCACTAGCAATGCCACCCTCATTTAACTGCAACATTATTTCGTGCACGGAGTGTGCCAGGAAGACGACGCCATTGGGAGTCGCAGAACAAAGCCAACATGTGCTTTGGTATTTATTTTGTAAAACATGTATTAGAATTCTAAATTAATATATGTTGTATGAGCGATGTAATCAACTCTTGAACTAGTTTAATATAGCTTGGTTAGATTTTTGGTGAGTTTTGATGTATGCGCTCATGGCCATTTTTACTATGTATGAGTCTCATAACATGAGATTACCGTGTATTCCGCGTTGACATGTCATTAATGACCGGATTTGGGCGTCGCTGCATCATTCATCATCATTAGAAATGTAGTCAGCCTTTCCAAGTGTTTTTCGCTGTTCCCACAGTGCTCAGTCTATATCCATCATCCGTATTTTGTGTGGCATAAATAATTTTCATCTCCTCGCGGACCATGACATGCCATGATCAATTTTGATTAACACAACCATCATCAACAACACCACTCTGTCGCCACCACTGGCCCATTGTCTCCGCAGTGTCTCTACCATCTCTAACGCCCCACCAATGTTGCTACCCCTCTATCGACCCATCGTCACCATCATCACTACCTTAACTCAATGTATTATCTGACGAGCCTTACTCACGGTACAACCAATGCCTTCCTCGGCAAGCAATACCGTCAGACTACTAAACCCTATAACTTGTTCAACCACTATCTTCACGAGCTGGTTCTTTACCTTCTTTAGAGAGAAGATCTTGATAAAACCAATCCAAATTATCAGAGGATAACATAGGTTCTTCTCCATCTCGAATCCACTCACCTACTATATCATCATCATTAAATATATGATTCAAGTCAATTGGATTGTACAAATCTTCATCACTTCATTGTTGCATCAAATTCTTAACATATTATAGTGGACATAGACTAACTTATGCAACTTTTTCATTGCCAAATGATTGCAACTTTGTGTGAATTCCGCTGACTATGTGCTCTAAATTTCTTTTTTACATCCCAATGAAAAACACGTCTGGGGCTTAAAAATTTTGACAAAAATCTTTTGAAGATGTGGACCTTCATCACCATAATCTTAACACCATTCAATTATTATAAAAAAAAATAAACATATTAGGCACCAATATATATAGAAAATGATGACAATTCTTATTTATATAAGAAATAAATATCATGAGTACTTGGAAGAGATTGATTTATTGCTTTTTTGATTAGTGCACTTCCAAATTCTCCTTGACCTTCAACTATGACACCCCATTCGGGGTCCAGTTGATCTACTCGCCACCAAGGAATACAAGTGATGGCCGTTTACCCGACACTAGTAAAATCTGTAGTCTCCTTTGTACGGAAGCTCTACCTGGTCAAAAACACGACTGCATGAAACCCGTCCCAAGCAAATTCAATAAAATCACAATGATACAATAGTGGATAAAAACGCCTCTTGGGCCCATACTACAATATCCGCTAAAACATACCAACTATATCCAATAGTTCTAAGAGTTCAAAATGTTTTACTTTATACAAATATATTAAAATACTTGAATTCTAATACATGTAAACACCACAAACTAAAGCCACAATCCCAAGTCTTCTAAACTCAAATTTCAGATCTAGCCGCCCTCGTGCGCTCCCCCGTACCGAAAAATATGTTCCCCGACAGGCGCAATTTAACGTCAAGAGCGGAATCACCCTGTTCGCTACTTCCAATTCCAAGACAAGCAATGTTCCAGCAAAACACACATTCACAAATTCAGTGGATCCCACTAATGTCTTACATGCCATCCCCATGTCTCTAGTCCTCATCGACTCCCTCACACTTGCCTAAGCCATGTATGAGAAAATAATCATTTTCAAAACAAAACCTATTTGTTCTTGAAAATATACTACCGAAATATTCAATAAAAATATGGGACTACCCCTCACAGGCGAATTAGTTTGGTGAGCTTTAAGAAAGCGATCATAGTCACCTCATCCCCGAATGATACATTGGCCCATCTCGACCCAATTCTCAGGAATATCATCATGAAATTCCTTTCAGCGTTCGTTTTTCTTTCAATTTCCATATCATTACTCACTATTCTGGAGTTATCCGATTATATTGAAATACACATTGTGATGTCATTTCAACAACTCATATAACAAATATGAAATATACATACATGCATATATTCCACTAAGTATTCAATTCACACAATCATGTCATGTAAATTCATTAATTCATACATCAAAAATTTGCTCACTTGGGCTAATGATCAAACGAGCAATTTAATTTAAATCACTCGGCCAAACACATATTTTCACAAAATTTATTTTCGTGTCACTATTCACAAGACAGTGATAAAACCCCTTTAAGTTTCACGGTTCCAACACTTCCAACAGTCGCCAGTTCACTTTATGAGCCGCATTTTCGGCCAATTTCGGCCTCCTTGCACATCAAAGCATACATTTTCACGCCGTACTGTGGCTAGGAACCCAAATCAGCCCGTGGAATGATCCACGGGTTGTCCACATGAGTTTCAAATCCAACGCACCTACTCGGTTCCAAGATTTGAGAAAAGCGAGTGACTAACCCCTCACGGCCTCAATCGACTCAAACATTTACAATGTTCTTAAACAAAGAGTAAAACGCAAGTAGGGAGAAACCCCCACCTCTCGGAGTTTGTCGAAAACTCACAAAACCGGAGTCCACGCGTAGCCTGCTCCGTGTAGAACGTCTTTCCTTCTCGGCCCGAATCTGTGAAGCGGTCGGATGCCGTATTTCTAGAGAGGAAGACTCTCTCCTGTAAAGACACATTTTGTTTGCATCTCACATTTCCCTTTCTCCTTTTTCAATTCCGTTTTGCCTTTTCTATTTGGAGAGACAAACACTATTTAGTGTTTTGTCTTATTATCATTCAAATCAAACTCCAAAATGACCATTATGTCCCTCGACACGATTTGACATTCGACACTATCTCTCGACCCGTCCATTTCATCATTTCTCTACTCATGCCACTCATGGCACATGAGTACTTGTTATATATGACTTTCGTCGCAACGAAAAATCAGTTATCACGGCACGTCAGCGATGCCTCAAAAGCGTGCCCGACTCAAGACATGCAGAATTCATGAAATTTTACTTGTTAGCTAGATTTCGCGAGGCGATTCAGCCCGGTGAAATCCGTTTGTCATCCGAGATCTAGAAAATAAATTTGGATTTTATAATGAAATAACAATTTTGTCGAAGTATACGATTTTGCCCTTTTTCCAAAAAATTGGGATTTCTGGGTCTTACATTCTCCCTCACACAAAAGAAATTTCATCAGAATTAAGACGATCCACGATCTGCTCACATCTGCGTATACAGCGTGCACTCTATCATGCATGTAACTAGCCATTTAAATCTTAAGCGACTAAACCACGCGTACCTTCATCCCTAAACAGAAGGATAGGTGGCCCACATCGTGTCCTCGTGTTCTCACGTTGACTCCTCATCCATGAATGCGCCGTAGCAACTCGCTAGCCTCGCGGTCTTGCGTCGCCGAACGCCCCGATCCGATATCAATAGTACTGTTGGTCCCTCCTCCAGAGGTCCCATCCGTGTCAACCTCTATTTGTCCCCAATCCACCACATGGTGGATGCGGGTGTGCTTACGGAGCATGGAAGCGTGAAACACCTCGTGGACACACGACATGCTAGGGGCGGTGCATCCAGCCGTGCCAATGCCGGTTCCTATCACAATATGCTCGCACAATGGCTGTTGTTGTAGGCGAAGATTCAACAGGAACCGTCTCTCTCGGTACCCTTATAATCGGAGCGTATGCTCGTAGCATGTCCTCTAATACTGTATAGTCCTCTCGGGCCGACTATCTTGTGAGGTGGAGCGTGTACTCATCGTCATTGCGTGTGCCTTCAACCTTTAGGAAACTCTTTAAAGTGCTTGTAGTAAACCTCGGATCTCTGTCAGGCACTATGGATACTAGTACTCCATGTGGCTGGGACTATCTCTTGAATGTATAGTAGGCGGGAGATCTCTCTAAGGCGAAGGTCATCCTTGTTTAGAAAATGTCTTGGAGCCGTGAGGCCGGTCGCTATCGCAAATACCGCGTCATGCCGCCTGGCTGCGTCGTGCGAAGTGGGTCACAAAGTCATTGTAAGCGTGCTCCACTTCCACTTTCGGCGACCTCCGATGGTGAAGTAGCTGCATTGGCCACGGTGCTTTCGGCCTTAACGCTGACACGTGAGACGTAAATGCGAACAAAGTCCCTGCGTGTCTCTTCATCCCACTCGATACCGTCGCGGCGGCGAGATCACGGTACATCTCCGTGCCACGGATACCTGAGAAAATTTAGAGCGTTAGAGGCACACGAGAATCTCCTCTCTCAAATTGAGTCAAGCAGGAAACCACTACTGTCCCCTATATCGAAGACTTCCATCGTGAGCAGTCCGGCCTTTGTCACGTCGTGGCTGCTCGATCCACGATGAACACTATCTGCGTCCTGCGGCTGGGGACTCAATCACTGCGCTCCAGCGAGAGCCAGGGGTGTAGCCACTAAACTCCCCCAGCGTACCTGATGCACTTCTTTGTATTGTAGCCCAAATTGTCCTGATCTCAAGGCATCGCCACTCCGAGAAGCTATACTAGCAAACGCTCCTCGTGACTTCCGACTCAGTGCATCGGCCACCACATTTGCCTTACCAGGATGGTAATGCAAAGTGAAGTCATAATCCTCTAGGAACTCCATCCATCTACGTTGCCTCATATTAAGTTCCCATTGCATGAAAATATAGCCCGGACTTTTATGGTGGGAATGCACCTCGAACTCCTCAGTATAAGTAGTGGCGCGAATCTTGAGGCGAGACTACCGGTTTGCCCGACTCCGTGTCGTGTGTGGGAGATGATGCGCTCGTGATTCTTCAGGCGCGGGAACCATAAGCTACTACCCTCTTTATTTGCATCAAAACACATCCCAATCAGCCCCTCGAGGCGGCTATTACTTTGTGTACCCCTGTCCCTATAAGACTATCGAGATCGAAGTGAAGTAAGTTTCCTCTTGACTCTGGAATGCCCCCTCGCGTCCAGTCATCCGTCAAGGAATTGACCTCCTTAGAGATTGACCTAGTCATAGGTGCTACTATTATGGAGAAATCCTCGATGAATCTCACAGTAATGCGGTAATCCCGAGAAACTACGGCTATCTCGAAGTACGACTTGGCCTCTCCCAGTCATCTTTGCCTGCCGGGGAACATGCAGGTCGTGACACTCACGATGCGACACGTGTCGAAAATCTCACCTCGGTAAGCAAAGCTGCGCGCCGCGAACTTGGCGTCTGGTGATGGTCTCGGCAAACGTAACCGCGATCCTCAGTGATACTCATGCTCCCTGCGGCGGGAGTAGATCGAGATGTCATCCCACGAGAACTACGACAAATGATCTAAATAGGGTTGGAATATCCTATGCGTGAGATCCATGAATCTTTCTGGCTGGTGCATTCGTCGATCAAAGGAGCATCACTGTAAACTCCGAAAGTGCCTGCTTGCGTCATGGCTGTCTTAGGGATATCTGTATCCATGGCCCTCAGGTGATGGTAACCGGTCACGAAGGTCACATCTTGGAGTAAGACTCGTGCTCCTCTCGGTGTCGAATAAATCATCGATCCTCGTAGTGGGTATGTGATTCTTGATGGCAGCACATTCAATGCACGTAGTCAATGCACGGTCGAAGGAGTCTTGCCTTCTTCTTCTCAAATAGAGCCAGGGTGTCATGGTGAGAATAACTCGATGCAATGAACCCCTTGTCAATTGGCTCCTGTAGCTGGACTCACGGAGTTCCTGTAGTCGACTAGTGCCATCCTATGCGGAGTCATAGAGATGGAGTGAAATGCAGTGTAACTCGTCACCAGAAGTCTACATCCGCATGTGGAAGTAATCCGGGTAGCTCATCGGAAAACATTAAAATACTATACCTCGAGTAGATCTAAGTCTAGTCTCTCCTCGTCCTCTAGGGTAAGGCTCGCTAGCCAACCCGCTAATTGTCCCTGACACTGGACTCATATACTGTCTGGGGCAAAATGTCATGCTTGTCCCCCTGAAATACCACAGGAATGCGGAATCCTGCGCGTGTAGGCGGTAACCCTCTACTCTCCCTTGATCGATAACGACCCTATAAAGCATCGGCCCGATCATCACTAGGATGACATCGAACTCGACATGTCAGCGATCCTGGAGTCCATTTGTAGTAGAGTCTGAGATCTCTAACTTTCGTAACCTCGGCCTATCATCCTTATTCTAGCCCAAATCCCTAGGGGAGAACTCACGTACAACGGCTCCTCTAAGGTCTCAACCTCTAAGCCCACTCTCTCTCTACGGTCAAGGTTGTCCCAACCATGGAATCCATATCTTGTAGTAAAGTCCTCTGATCGACCGAATGGACAACTTGGCCCATTCTCGAATCTCACAACCTTGACCAAGTCTCTATGGCCGCGTAATCATCAACCCGATCACGCTAGCTCTGCCAGATCTAGCCCGTAGTCCATCACGGTCGTTGCCCCACCTTGACTACAGAACTCCACGAGCTTTCGCGATCCTCTGGAAATCACGTACCGTGAAACGACTCTTGAAATTACGCCGCCATCATCGCCTGCAGGTCTCTGCAGAAATTCTTTATTCATATATTTGGGCCTCACCCACCCTCTAGTGAGCGACTAGTCTAATCCGATCGTTAGGAGTAAATCTCATAGCCTACAACACCTTATAATCTGCCTGCAGACATGAGTGCATCGCCGCGCGGGATCTCCTCCCCCGCCCAGATGCCCGGAGGATGATCGCCACCAAACCTCACGGAGGTTATTAGGATCTTCTGTCTACTGCTATACCGACTGTCTACGCGATAGCGGTAACATGGCTCACCTCTGGCCTCGGCCGAGGCTTGCTTATCCGATGCGGCGGTGGTCGAATGTCGGTGGTGCGACCCGATGCCAATATGGGCGTCCTCTACGTCCTGCAAATATAAATATAGCCATCATCCAGTTCAATGGCGTTAAATTTCAATTCAGGATCTCGAGGCATAAACACGCCCGAAACACTCTTCATACAAATAATCGGTGTATACACATTGTCCTTGCATTCACAGTATAATCTGGCAATCAATTGCATTTAAAATATTGTTTCAACAAAATTTTATTTTGAAAATAAAATTTTATTTTATTTTCGAAAATTTTATTTTATTTTTCGAAAATTTTGTCTAATTTTATTTGATTTGATTTGATTTTATTTTCAAAAAAAAAATATTTTTTGAATTTTATATATTCACATTGGCCCGTCGGCGTTTCTTTGTTTCACAGTTATTCCGCGATTTACTATTCACGTTTCTTTATTGTCCGCAATCACGGTGTATTGCAACGCGCAATTTCACCTGTCTAATCCCTCTGCAATACAATATATCCTTCGACTGCAATACAATTTTTTGTATTGCGACTCGACGCGCTAGACTATTCTGCGATAATCTTGCTTTAACCAGCATAGCATGTCTATTCTTTCATATTCTGACCTGATTTTCCTGCTGACCCATTCCTTCTCTGCCCGATACAATATAGTGTATTCTGTCCCTTCAAACCCTCAAGCCTTCCTCTGCAATACAAAATGGTATTTACCTTATGATTTTTTCCCTTTCACAGTTTTCCCGGCCCTCTCTCTTGCGATACAATTCTGAGGCTTATGACTCTAAATTCTGTCTGATTAGGGCGTAGCCCCAGCTTAGTTCTACATCAAATTTTTTTTTTTCATTCTAAATATATATATATATATATATATATATATATATATATATATATATATATATATATATATATATATATATATATATACTGCTGCTCTTCTCTTTCTTCCTATATTTTTTTTTTTTTTTTTCCAATATTTCAGTTGTAAAAAAAATCACTAAAAATCATTTTTCATTTTCTTGAACCTCAAATAAATTTATAATTATTTTCCCATTCTTCCAATTTTACTACTTGTAAAATCTTGAAGAGTATTTTTCTCCCTCCCTCACTTAACCAAATAAATTTATAAAAAATTTATTTTCTTTCTTTAAAATTCTTCGTTTTAAACAACCAAACAAATTTAGTAAGAGTTATTTTTATTTAAATTTTCTTGATTTTACACTGTAAAACCTTAAAAATTAATTTTCTTCACCTCTAAACCAAATAAATTTATTCCAAAATTATTTTATTTCTTCTTTTTGTTCCAGTTCTATACACTATACACTCCAAATATTTTTTTCTAACATATTTCCTAACTCATCCATGTGCTAATCACCAAGCACACATAAACGATCTCATCACACAACATGGTAAGCATACCATTCACACAATAATTCATCAAATCACACAAATCACACACAAAACACGTATGTAGTGTCCTAGTTTTGTCAGTGATTTGCACACACCTGGGTAATCTCATACCTACATAACATCAAACCACTTTAGTGGTGATGTTCTTGCGACTACGGCTAAGCCCAGGAGCCCTCGATCTCATATACCTATGCTCCATCAAAACCCACCTGGTAGTGATGGATGCAAACTTAGAGCTCACTAGGTATTCGTATACTTAAGCTCGTGCAAAGAAGCTGCGACACCCCCCGATCCAGGGTCAGATTTGACTCCGTTAACATGAATACAGTGGATGTCACGGGTTATCGCGCCATAGAAAATGGGCGGGTCTCTCCTTTATGCAGGGGAAGCTCTACCCAGATAAAACACACATGAAACTGTCCCAATGATCCAGTAAAATCCACGATGATCTGAATATGGATAAAAAACGGCCTCTTGGGCCCATACTACAATATCCGTAAAAACATACCAACTATATCAATAGTTCTAAGAGTTCAAATATCTTACTCTTATACAACATATATTAAAATACCAGTCAATACATGTAAACACCCTGAAGATCAAGCCACAATCGGCTTTTCTTCTAAATTCGGCCTGGGACGGCCGTCCCTCGTGCGCTCCACATGCCTGAAAATATGTTCCCTGCGACGGGAGTAGGCTAATGCTCAGTAGTGGAATCACCCTAAGTGGGCTACTCTCCACCTAAGTGCAGTGCAATGTTCCAAAGTAAACACACATTCAAGCAAATTAGTAGATCTGGCAGATATGCATCTTCATCCCATTGTCTCGAGTCCTGCGACTCCCTCATACTTTCTAAGCCATGTAGAGAAAATAATCATTTTCAAAACAAAAACCTATTTGTTCTTGAAAATATACTGCCGAAATATTCGGTAAAAATATGGGACTACCCTCCGAGGCGAATTGGTTGGTGAGCTTTAAAAATGATCATAGTCCTCATCCCGAATGATCTGTTGGCCCATCTCGACCCCGATTCTAGAATATCATCATGTGAAATTCCTTTAAAAACGTTTTCGTTTTTCTTTCAATTTCCATGTCATTACGCCACTTTTCTTCTAGGTTACCGGTGCATATGGAAATGCATTGTGATATCATTTCATGACTCATATAACACATTATATGAAATATACATACATGCATATATTCACAAAACATTCAGATTCACACCCAATCATGTCATGTAAATTCATTAACTCATACATCAAAAATTAGCTCATTTTAGGTTAATGATCAAGCAAAGCAATTTAAATTAAAATCTTTCGGCCAAACACATATTTTAACAAAAATTATTTTAAAATTGTCACTATTCCTAAGGCAGTAAAACCACAGGAGTTTCTGGTTCCAACACTCCATTTAATTCATCGGTTCACTTTATGAGGCATGATTTTTCTCGGCGATTCGGCCTCATACATATCAAAGCACATTTCACGCCGTGCACAACTTCCGAGGAACCCAAATCAGCGTGGGCTGATCACGGTTGTCACATGATTTCAAATCCAACACCTGATTTAAAGAGATTTGGGCGAATCAAAAAGCGGCCCCTCACGGCCTCAATCGGCTCAAACATTTACAATGTTCTTAAACAAGAGTAAAGCGCCAAGTAGGAGAAACCCTACCTCTCGGAGTTGTCAAAAAACTCACAAAACGATCCGCAGCGTGCTTTGCTGCATGTGGCGTCTTTCCTTCGGCCGAGAATCTTGCCGGCGATTTTGGATCAGCCGTATTCTGAAGAGGAAGACTCTCACCAACAAAAGCGCCATTTTTGTTTCACGCATCTCATTTCCCTTTCTCCTTTTTCAATTCCGTTTTGCCTTTTCTATTTGGAAGACAAACACTATTTGATGTTTTGTCTTATTATCGATACAAATCAAACTCCTAAAATGACCATTATGTCTCGTTTCCAGTTTGACATTAATAGCTTTCTCTCGATGTCGGGTTTAAGTAATTTCTGCTCATACCACTCATGGCACGCGAGTACTTGTTACTCTCTTGACTTTCGTCACAACGAAAATGCGTTATCGGCACGAATCGCGATGCCTTGAAAAGCGTCGCGAGCTCGGGTTGTCCCGAATTCTATGAAATTTTACGTGTTAGCTAGATTTGAGACGATTCAACGGTGAAGTCGTTTCATCATCAGGATCCTAGAAAACCATTGGATTTTTAATCGAAAATAACAATTTTGTAATCGAAATTACGATTTTGCCCTTTTTCCAAAAATTGGAATTTCTCGGGTCTTACATTCAACAAATATTTTCACATGCATTGTAATGTTCAATGCACATTACAAATACAGAATATATTATATAAATATCATAAGTTATTATTATATCTAGATTCAAGGCTTTTGATTGCCTATCAAATCGCTATACAGTATCTTGATAACCTCCTATAGTCTAATTTTAATTTCCAAATGGTAGGAGAATTGCTTTTAATATTGACACATTGGATTTAAAAAATACGTTGTCATAAGTAAAAAAAATTATTAGTTTATAATACTTTGCATTTGAATGAAAAATAATAACTATATAAGGATTTTTTTTTTTATTTCATGTAGCTTGCAAATATCTATGCAAATGATTTGCCTACCTTTTATCAATGACTTCTCAATACTTTTCCCAAATTTTCATCGATGCCTTTATAGCCAGTTTAGCTCTATACATCACTTCATAAAATGATTGAAAGTGTGGGCTTCTTATCTTAAATCAACCAATTTAAAAAAAATTTCACCAAAGGTTCCATGGTGATGTTCCCGAACTTCCTTTGCCTTCTTAAAATTGATCAATTAAGATAAGATTGGATGCCATATCTCTTAAAATCTTTATGCTCCGATCTTTGTTAATTCACACCCAATCATTTATTATGCATCATTTTCAAATCACCACTCATAGCATTATAAGACACTCAAGTGAAATGAATTTGGTATGGTAAATCAAGTTATTAAGTATGAGCTCTCTATCCTTAGTGAATACTTTCATCAAATTCTTTGCTATTATAAATAAACTTATGTTCATCTTTACATGACCCAAAGTCTCATAATCTGCTTGTGCTTCTAATATCTTCAAAGCATTAAATCAAATGGTGTACAAGGAGACCCGACGATACCTTCGGCCTCATTAGCTTAGCATACGACTGCACAAAACTTGCCTCATTATCATTGACTGCTTGGCCTGGCGTTTTCACTCTGACCTCCTCCTGATCCGCCATCGCGGGAAAAGATGTCACATGTTTTGGTATGGTGGATTTGTATCACGAAGAAAGGTATACCATGCTTCTATCCGCGATAAACCATGAAATTGATGATAGGCTTTCTGATTCCTAGAACTCCAACCACCACACATGATTGTGCATCCATTATATAAGTCACATTTGGCACTTGAAATCATTTATATATATATCTCAAGCTCTTGCACCTATTATCGAATATGCATTGTCAATTTGGTATCAGAAGTAGGACCCTTGATACTGGACCTATACGTATGGTGTTAATCATAGATTGATAGTAAGTGATTATCATTGCGTTAGAGGTATTCTATTAAAGAGAAAAAATTTATAGATGCCTTTACCCACTTTCTTTGCACCTTCAGCGAAAAACAAATTTTTTATTAATTCTATTTTGAAGGAAACATGTAGGAATCAATTCCCTTTAGTAAATATCCTATAGCAAACCTTTTCTATATAGTTTCTATTATTCATCACTAAACCAAAATTTTGTATCGAATTGCTCTAAATTATAAATTTCAATATGATCCTCTAAGACTCTTTGATAATTTATTCTTATATTATTATTAAAATAAAAGAATATTATTTTTCTAATTTCTTCTAATTTTATTATTCCTATCTGTCTAAACATGAGAAATTTCATTATTATTATTATTATTATTATCATCACAATAATACAAGTATAACTGAAAAATATAAGAATTTAAAACTGAAATAACAAAAACAATAAAAAATTTAACAAGAAATCATGATCAATATCATGTCGAATAATTTGAATATTATAATTGTGAAGAAACTCATAAAATAATAAGATTATTAAATAATATAAGAAAATTTCTAGAATTAAGATTATTCAAGATAAGAAACCTAAGTAATAATCAAAGATAGTATAAAACATGAATCAGATGATATTTTGGAAAGAAAGTGATAAATGCATGAATAGTATAAGACTATTGATAATAATAGAATAGGGAGACCTTATCACACTTCAAAACGTGTAAAAATTGGAGGAAAGTCTTTGTGATAATAGCAAATATAATAAGAGTCAAATAGTAGTCTCAGGGACAAGTCTTTGAAAAAAGTAATACCATATTAATTTTATATAACAATAAATTTATGGCATGAATAGTTGTGTTAGAGCTTTTGAAATAATAAAGCTAATAAAAGAACATGATAATTATAACCCAGATAAATTTGGGCCAACAAAAAAAAAAATAACACCCTTAACTTTTACCTTAACCTATCCTTCCTATTTAAAGGGGGAAAAAAGTTAGTCCGATCTTAAAAAATCTAAAATTCTTTTAAAATTAAACCCTAAAATCTTATAACCCTTCGGAAAAAGTGTTTATTTTAACATGAGTCATCATGTGAGTTAATAAAATTTAAAAATAATTATTCAAATGTATATTTTTAATATTTTATTGAAAATGGCACATGGTTAAATGGTCGGCGGGCCCCATTTCATACTGTACCACTTCAACATGTTGTATATACATATATCCACATCATCATATAACTGTCTAACTTTTCTGTCATATTTGATAATGTTTTTATTTAATTTCTAAAATTTTAAAAATTTTATAAATGCCTTTAAACTTTTTTTATGAGTTTATACAAATGGATATGAAAACTTTTTTCTTTTAAACTTTTATTTATGGGTTTCGGGTTAGGCTTAGCTAAAATTTATTAGATTATCATAGAATTTTTCAAATTCGATGCAAGCGACTTTATAACTCACCAATCAAGTTTAAACTTTAAATGACACCCACAAAATGGAATTAACATTAATTGAATCTTAAACCGAGTTAGATCACAATTTATCTAAAAACTCCGAAGCAGACAAATTTAAGAAATGTGTATTGAAATCACACCTGAACCATCAGGTACCTTGAGAAAACATAAACAAACAACAAAGAAATAGACAAGGAAATCTGGTTGCCAAATTAGGAATAAGCTCAAATCTACAGCTTACAAAATCAGGATGAATAAGAAGAAATTCAGCCAACAAAAAAAAAATGGGGCAATTTTAGAGGAAATATTGGTTCTTATACGTGCTCCACACTTGCAGCACCTAAAAAGAATTATTTTTTAAGTAAGACAACTTGCTATTGGTTTCACATTTTTATAAACTTTTTTTTTAAATATAACTAAATTAATATTCCCTAACATAACTTTCTCAACTTTTTTATTCCCTATAAAATTGGTCCGAAAATTCCCCACATGTCCAACACCCTTTCCTAGAAAAAGTTGAGAGAGAGGGGGTTAGTTGGGTAGGATATGACTATAAGGGATGGGTGAAGAAAGAAATAGGGAGTAGGGGAATATGTGGTTTTGAAAAATAATAATAATAATAAAAACAAAATCAAAAAGTAAAATTTAATAATAATAATGCATACGAGGCACAGAGTACACACAATACGAATGAACTAATGGCTCTTACCTCCTGAGTTTTATATAATCTGAGGATGGCTTCTTCCCCTTTTCTCGGAAAGTAAGAATCTGACCATAAACCGCGTGCCATACCATCCTCAATACCATATAAGGCCTCTATCAAAGCTCTGTAATCCATAATCAGTACCCCCATAAGATGTTTAACATAACTAGGTTATAGACTCCTCATGATCATGTTAACCCGCTCTCTCTCTGATGGACGATCAATCATCTGAATAACCTTCTCCCTCCAACGGGAGATGAATGATATGTGATCTCATGAGCTCCACTGCCTGCATAGCCTCGAAGCTCTCTAGTGACATCTATGACAATGTTGAAGAGGCTGTGGATAAACTCATGAAGTAGAATCCTCAGCACTTTGCATAGCAAGAGAATCTAAGGTGAAACAGCTGCATGCCACCTTTACTCAATGATGAAGGGAACAACATGATCAATTAAAGCTCATCTAAACTCATGGCCCCTCATCAGGCGACTATATATCCTCGAATGAGTACGTGAGGCATCCTCTCTGCTGTATCACAGCTCCATATCGGCATCAAATTTGGCGGCCCGGTGGGGTCACAGAGTGCCACTAACCGAATCCATCACACATCTATACCCTTTGCAACTCTCAACTCTCTAAGCATCTACTCTACTCTTTGTATGCGATCATCAGAAGCACCATTATTCTGAACTGGAACAATCGCATGTGGTGGGATCAGCTCTGTAGGCCTCTGGATGACAAAATGAGTGCCCTGAGGGATAGGCGGCATTGCCATCTAAGCCATCGATGGAGGTGGAGGTAGAGGTGGTGTCCCCATGTCAAACAAAGTATCCTCTTGTATTGAAATCTGTGGGTTCCTCTTTGCCTGTCAATCCTCGGCCGGGGCCGTGTATTTTGTATCTGGATGGCCCGGCGATCGTATCAATACTGCTCAAGGCATGTGGATCCATATCTGTCTGATTTGATGTACGTACTAATCTACTCTCAGCTCAACCGGATGGTCCCCGATCTAAATCGAGTGAATCCTAAAGAATATGGCAAGAAACAAATAGGTGGAGTCAGTCGAACCCGAAAGAATGATGCTATAGTGGCGAAATAAAGAAATGTGTCACTATGCACAAGAATTGCCCACTAAAACTCAATACTTTCTGATCAATCTCTGTACGCTACTCTAGGGAGAGCCAAAATGGGAGAAATTCGAAGTTCATATCATGACTAAGCCCAGGCTACGAGGCTCACGATTGCACCGCGTGTAGGATAGAGTCCTAATCGATGAGATATAAACTCAGCCTAAAGGTGATAGTGGCTTTAAAAAGACAAGGGTGGGTCTTTTAAAGGGGTCCCTAGTAGGAGTGATCGTACCTTCTAGTGGTATGCAACCTCCTACACGCCTCTGAAGAGACGAGGCACTTCCATGCAAGTTGGTCATCACCTCCACACATGCACTTCCTCGACATCCTAAGGGGAAGCCTATGGTAAAGGCTCTCACTACTCTCAACACTCGGGAATAAACTAAGTGTACAGTGAATATGTGGGTGCATCCAAAAAAACCTAATAAATTTAACACAAAGAAGAGCACCAGTGGCCATCTGAAAATATCCACGAAATCTGGCTACGTTTATCTGAGACTTGAAAAGATCGGACTCCTCGACATCAATATGTCGACCACCTCTGGAATGCTCCCAAACATAGATATAACCCATTGCTAGACCTTGTTCATAATCATTAGCTCCGTCAAAGAAATTAAGAGCAAAGAGACAACGAGTCTCAATCAAATACTCGAACACAGCAACGAGAGACAAAGTCAGCGAGGACTAAGGAGTCGGAGATAAGGGGATAAATGTGTGTCCCACATAGACAAGTAACCTACAGTCAAGCAAGAAAGGAGTAGTCATACAACAAGCAGTCATGCGAAGAACAAGTTTATCATCAAAATCTACACACATTCTCATCAAGAGATATAATAATCAAGATACCACGTTATCAACAATAAAGCATACAAGAAGCACAAAGGGTGGTATCCATAATCTAACCAATTAAATGTCACATTTTCCTAAACTAGAGTTGAAGCTTGACCCACACATTTGTCCCCAATGGAGTCGCCATTTTGTGGACCCACGTTTTTCACGTGCGTTCCTAGTGAGACTCGTTTTTTTTTTTTTAATAATTTTTTGAAAAACCCATTTTTTTAGAAAACGGTTTGAAGTTGCCACTTATTTTGTTATTTTTTTAAAAGAAAAATAAAATAAGAAATAAAACCCTAATGTGACTCCTTATTTAGGAAAATACATGTTTGCGAAAAATCAAGTCCGAATCCGGAGGTCATGTTACCTATCGGGATGGTATGGTAGTGAGCGAAATGCAGGACCCTTCTAGGGCTTTGTATAAAGAATGATAATTACCACTAAGAACAAGTTTAGAGGCGTGGTAATCAATTAATTAATTATAGATACTAATAATAAATCATGTGAAGAAGTAAGTAAAGAACCAAATTAAAGAGAAGCAATGTGTACCTTGGTGGCGAGTCAAGCGCTTTGTGATGTTTGCTCGGATTTGTTTTTTTTAAGAGTAAAAATGGATGTGATAAAAAAAAAATTTTTAAAAAAGAAAGATGAGAATGGGGAGAAGAAGAAACTAGAAGAAGAGTAGGAGAAGATGAGAAGGAGAGGGGGAAGAGAGGGAGAGTCGGAGAAGAGAAGAAAAAAATCAAAAAGGAGAGGGGGGGAGCAGGGAAAGAGAAGAAGAGGAGAAGGAGATGGGGGAAGAGGAGCCCACAAATGGAGAGAGAGGGAGTTAGTTGGGTAAGGTATGGCTATAGGGGATGAGTGGAGAGAGAAATAAGGAGTAGAGGAATTGGGGTTTTTGAAAAAATAAATAAATAAAAACAAAATCAAAAAATAAAATTTAATAATAATAATAAAAATAATATGTGAACAAAATTTGGGGTCTACAGTACACCATAGTACCAAACAAAAGGAAAATAAAATCCTAGAGGCTCAAACTATTTAAACATATTCCATCTCTGACAAAATATTTTTTATTTTGTTCAATTAAATATCCTAAACCTTTTATTTTTTTCCTTGATGTCACCAAACTTTTTTTTTTTTTTTGTTCAATCGAAGTGTCTAAACCTTTTTTTTATTTTTATATTTTGATGTCTCAACTTTGTTTTTGTTCAACAAAGTATTTAAATAGTTAATATTTGTTTATTAGAATATTTAAAATATGAAAATTTGAATTCAAATGACATTCCACATCATATAAAACAACGAAATTACTTAAATGACCTTAACAAGGTGAAATGACAATTTATCTTTTCTATATTATGTTCTTTGTTATTGCTATAATAAAAAAGAAATTCATAAAGATAAAAAATAAAAATTTTGTAAAAATAAAATATAACGATTTAAAAAACAACTAATTATCTTCTATTATTTTTTTACTTGTATGTGAAAAAACTTATATATGAATGATTAAAAATAAAAAAACTTAGATATAATAATTATTTTAAAATAATAAAATTATTTATTTTTATCATAGCATCACATTTAATCACTTTCTTTTGTATTGTAACAAATAGATAGCAAAAACCTCCATAAATGTCATTTAAGTAATTCATCATTTTATATGATAAGAATGTTATTTGGATATAATCTTTGTTTATTCAAATATTCTAATAAGCTTTGATCAGTGAAGAAGCTTTTGATTGAACAAAAATTAAAAGTTAAGACACCTAAATAGAAAAAATAAAAAATTCTAAATATTTGATTGAACAAAAATAAAGTTGAGACAATAAAAAAAAAATTTTTAGACACTTAATTGAACTAAAATAAAGTTAATACACCAAAATATAAAAAATCACAAAGGTTAAACACTTGATTGAATAAAAATAAAATTTAGACACTAAAATTAAAAAAAAATGATAAAATTGATATACGATTTAAGTCCCTCCTCTTTTTTTCTACCTTACGTTGTGCGGGTCATGACAAAAAAACACTCTTAACTTTTACCTTAACCCATCGATCTTTCCCATTTAAAGGGGAAAAAAAGTTAGTCCAATCTTGAAAAACCTACAATCTTCCCTAAAATCATATAACCTTTCGAGAATAGTGTTTATTTTAAAATGAGTCATCTTAATAAAACAAAGAAAAAAATCAAAAAAATTATTATTAAAATGTATATTTTTAATATTTTATTGAAAATGACACATCATTAAATGGTAAATGGTTGGAGGGTTTTGAATTCTATTTTTTTCTATATTTGGTGCTATGTAGCACCTTCCTTACATTTAGACTTTTGGGTAGCAAATCTGGCGGCGCCCCCATTCAACGATTTCTCCTCTCTTCGTGGGTGCCTTGTTAGATTACAGCTTAGCATAATGCCCTCCTTTTACTCTCTTCACTTTCTTCTATAAGTAATTCTTTAAGAGAATATTCTTATGTGATGATGTACAGTAGTACTTGAGTAGTATTTATTAGTTTTTTTGGATGAATAATAGCAAGCTTCATCTCAAACACATGAGACATCTTTCTACATGAGTGAATTGAAGGATTAACCATTAAGTAAAATCCAGTTCAGATGACCTCAAGCATAAATTCACAATCCACGGTAGCCAGTCATTGACTCGAATAGTCACGGGATGTATGCATCGCGGTATATGATCGAGAATGTCGGCGTCTGTGAAATCAGGAACAATTAAAGTTAAAAAAATTATATAAATTATTAAGAAAATGGATATAATTAAGTGAGTTAAAGAATTAATAAAACAAATTTTCTTATATTTAACATTATTTAAATGAATTATTGAAGCATTTAAGTAAAATTCTTTATGATAATGCTAACAAAAGATATTATTTTATATCAAACATAACCAATGTGTTAAAAAGCCAGGACTAAGGTAGGCCGGTCCGACCATCCTCACCAGGATCTATTTCGATATGGTTTGCTTATTAAATCGAAGTGCCAAAAAATGATGGTGCCAAAAGTTTAAGCGCAGGAACTGATTCCGCTTCCCGAACGAATGGTTCATTCACACCTGTTTAAAATATAATTTATATATTTATGACGCCGCTGATTTAGCGCGAATTAGGCCACTAGTCTAGCAATGAACCATAAATTATGGCCAACTTTTTCACCGGCGAATGGCCGTCAGAGTTTTCAAACATTGAACATAACAGTTTTTTAACAAAATGTCATCTAATACATCGATCAATACCATTTTTGAATGATGAGAGGGTTCAAAATCATCGTCATCATTAGTCCAATGACAAGGACACAAATTGAGACGATAATTTGCATAGTGAGAATGTGGTTGAAAGAATTATTCATTACTTGAATGTGTTGGCTGAGATGATTACTGTGTCAGTAATTAGGAAGAAGTATGACGCGGAGGGGGAGGCTGTTTCGGCTGTGACATACTAATAGTATCCAAAACCTTGATATGCAATGGTGTTGCTATCAGAAGATTGATCATATCAATAGGAATCACTAGCTCGTGTTCTAGTAGTTGAATATCGATCAAAATCATACCTACTAAAAGCATTGGAAGAATTATCACTATCTCCAAAGTTATGATAGGATTCATCTCCTACTCCCTAAACTGAGGTCTTAATCCTAGAGCCAATGTTTGGAAGTGCTCATCAATCTAGTGATAGTTGAATCTGTAATCTTGCCCAGTGGAATAATCATCATCACTTGGAAATGTAATCAATCTTTCCAAGTGTTTTCGTTGTTCCCATATGCCTAGTTTATATCCATGATATGTATTTTGTGTGGCACGATAATTTTCATCTCCTTGTGACCACGACATGCCATGATCAACTTGATTAACATAACCATCATCGACAACACCACTTGCTCTAATGCCACCACTTGCTCCATTGTCTCCATTAGTGTTTTTACTATCTTCACTGCCCCCATCAATGTTGCTACCCCCTCTATTGACTCTATCGTCACCATCATCACTACTAGAACTTGAAGCAATTATTCAATGAGCCTTACCTTTACGAGAAGAACCAATGTCTCTTCCTTGCGCAATACTACTTGCAAGCCTACTAACCCTATAACTTGTGTCACCACCATCTTCACGAGCTACTTCTACCTTCTTTAGAGGGAAGATCATGATCAAACCAATCCAAATTATTAGATGATAACATAGGTTCTTCTCCTTCTCGTATCCACTCACCTAATATATCATCATCATTAAAAATATGATTCAGTCGATTAGTTAGTATAAATCTTCATCACTTCATTGTTGCATCTAAATTCAACGCATATTACTTAGTAGTTTTATAGACTAACTTATGCAACTTTTTCATTATGAAATGATTGTGCAACTTTGTGTGAATCAATGACCATGTGCTCCAATTTATTTTACATCCCGATGAAGAACATGTTTGGCTTAAAATTTTGACATAAATCTTTTGAAGATGTGGACCTTCATCACATAATCTAGCTTCATTCAATTATTATAAAAAACATAATAAACACCAATATATTTGAAAATGATGACAATTCTTGTTTTATAAAGAAATAAATATAATGAGTATAGGAAGAGATTGATTTATTGTTTTTAGTTAGTGCTAAATTCTCCTTAACCTTTAACAAATATTTTCACGCTGCATTATCATGTTCTTTACTGATAATGCACATTACAAATACAAAATATATTATATGAATATCATAGAGATTATTATTATACCTCGTTCAAGGCTTTTGATTGCCTATCAAATCTGGCTTTAGTATATTGATAGCCTCCTTTAGTCCCGTTTAATTTCGGATAGGCCGAATTGCTTTGAATATTGAAACATTATGGATTTAAAAAATATTATAAGTAAAAAAAAAAATTATTGATTTATAATACTTTGCATTTGAATGAATAATAATAACTATATAAGTTTTTTTATTACATGTAAGCGTGCAAATATCTATACAAATGATTTGCCCACCTTTATCAATGACTTCCACTGCTTTCCCGAATTTTCACGTGCAGCACATAACGAGTTTAGCTCTGTATCCATTACTTCATAAATGATTGAGAAGTGGCTTCCACCAAAGTTCATTATGGTTTGTGGACTTACCTTTGCCTTCTTCAAAATTGATCAATTAAGATAGGTTGGATACCTTATCTCTCTTGGCTTTCTTCATGCTCGATCTTTGTTGAATTCACACCAATCATTTTTTATGCATCATTTTCAAGTCACCCTCATAACGTATAAGACACTCAAGTGAAATGAATTTAGTGGCAAATCGGGTTATTCCGGGGTGTAAGAGATCTCTATCCTTGGTGAATACTTTCATCAAATTAACTACTATTATAAGTAAAGCTTGTGATCATCTTTGCGTGATCTAAAGTCTCCTTAATCTGCTTAATGCTTCCAATATCTTCAAGCATTAAATCAATACAATGGTATGAAATACGAGAGACCACAACAAATGCCTTAAGCTTCTCCATTAACAGCATACAACTACTTTAAAGCTTGCACCATTATCGGTGACTACTTGTACAGCGTTTTCCTCGACTCCTCCACAATCCCTTTATCTATAAGGGAAAAAATTCTGTCACATCTTTTTTTTTTTTTATTATATTGGTTGTGTCATTGAAAGAAAGAGTATACCATGTGCTTCTATCCACATTAAGTGTAGGTGTTGATAAACTTTCTAATTCTAGAACTCCAACCATCACACATGATTGTGCATCCATATATAGGTCATTTGGCCTTCAATGTGTTTATATATACCTCCAGCTCTTGCACATCTTCCTCCAAATATGCATTGTCAATTTGGTATCCCATAGAATCCTTGATACTTGGACTTGCTTTTGTTATGGTATTAATCATAGATTGATAGTAAGACTCATTATCAACTGCATTGAAAGGTATTCCATTAAAGAGAAAAAATTTATAGATGGCTTTACCCACTTTCTTTGCACCTTCAACGAAAAACAAACTTTTTATTGATTTATGTTTTGAAGGAAACATGTAGGAATCAATTCCCTTTGGTAAATATATTATAGCAAATTTTTTCTGTATAGTTTCTATTATTCATCACTAAACCAAAATTTTGTATCAAATTGCTCTAAATTATAAATTTCAATATTATCCTCTAAGACTCTTTTGATAATTTGTTCTTTATATTGTGTAAAATAAAATAATATTATTTTCTAATTTCTTGATTTTATTATTTCTATCTCTTCAAATAGGAGAAATTTCGTTATTATTATTATTTAATTATTATTATTATTATTATTATTATCATAGCTATAATGTAAGTATGATAGATCTAACTGAAAAACATAAAATAGAAGAATTTAAAACTGAAATAACAAAAACAATAATATATCTAACAAGAAATCATAATCAATATCATGTCGAAGAATTTGAATATTATAATTATGAAGAAACTCATAAAATAATAAGATTGTTAAATAATATAAGAACATTTCTAGAATCCTTATGATAAGTTTATTCAAGATAAGAAACCTAAGTAATAATCAGAAAGTACTAAAACATGATTAATCGGATGATATTTTGGAAAAACAAAGATAAATGCATGAATTATAGCCGATCCAGGGATTGTACGGGTATATGTAGCTGTGGAAAGATCTGGGAGCACTAAAGTGTCACATTTGCAATATTTTGGAGATGAAATTAGAAATGATAAATTATGGAACCGAATTTTGGTGCTAGTGCAAGAGTAAGTGTAATTGACCATAAAGGACATATAAGTCATAAAATGAGTAGAGATGGGGCATAATAGAAACCCAGCATAAGTTACAATTGCAATATTCAAATGCGAGGACTTGATTTCAATTATGAGGAATATGGAAGTATAAATGGGGTGAGACAAACAAAAGCCATTTGTCTCATTTTTCTAGAGATTTTTCCGTAGGAAGAGAAAGAAAAGAAGAGGAAGAAGAGGAAGAAGAGGAAGAAGAAGGAGAAGGAGAAGAAGACCAAAAATCAGGTATATTTTTGCCTTGGAATCATGGGTATTTGGATTCTAAAGGTTTGAGTATGAGTGCTGGTGCTCCTTTTTGGTCACAGGGTTTGTGGAAGATCACATAAACCCTTGAATTCTTGGGGTTATGAGGAGTAAAACCGATTGGTGCTCAAAATAAACGCTGAATCAACATATTCTTATGGTTTTAGAAGAATTGGTGGACCTTGGGGTTGGATTTTTAGGATTTTCACCACAGGGTTTGGGTTATAGGTTCCAAACCACGATTCGAGAAATGTTGTGAGATTGTTTTTAGATGATTTCCATAATGATTCTTGGTGTTATGGATTATAAAAGTTGTAGGAAGTTAATTGGTATCAAAGAAAGTGGCAAAAATAACAAATGCAGGCAAAATTTGGAGGGTGTGCGGGAATGCAGTGCGGTGTACCAGTACGAGGCCACCGAGGAGACTTGACATGTGTCCTGAGTCAACTATCTGCGTGCGAGACCAGTAGTCTGTCTGCCACGATGCAGATCAAGTGTCTGGGGAGCCACGAATTGAGCCAAAGAAATACCAGAATCTGTGTTTTTGTGTAAGTGGGCTGAGATTCATACACCGATAGTTTAGGAACCTTGTTAAATGATTAAGAAAGGTTCAATTAAGATTGAACTCCCAAACAGCGTAGCGTACCTACGCGCCTCCTTACGCCTGCGATATTAGATTTGAGTGTGACTAAGTCTAGGAAGTACATTAAAATTATACGTTATACGTAGGCGATTAATATGTTGCCGTATTCGGTTGAGTGTGTAGGTTAAAAAGCAAAGGCGGGAAAAGTGTGGAATCGTGCTCTCAAGTTTAGCAAGCAAAGTGTGAGTGTTCTAAACCTATTTTTCTCAAATACTAGTGTATTATTATTATAAAGAAAAATTTGTTTTGCCCAGTATTTAAATGATTTTTTGAAATATTAAACCATTTTTCAGCCAGCGAGTAAGCAAATGGTTTTGAAGTATTAAACCATTTTTATTAATAATGACGATAGTTTTAAATTAGCAAAACCATTTTTTGAAAACAAGCAAGCAAGCAAAGAGAATATTTGAGAAAACGAGGCCTAACTTCAAATCCCTAGTTCACAAGCAAAAATGGCGGTCGGTATTACACATGCGTGCAGTGGTGTTAGGATCTCATACATGCATTTAGTTTTATTAAATTCGACAGAGCTTGGAGTCATACATCATGCATTTAAAGGGGCGAGTAGCGCGTACAGGAGTATATAAGTTAGGCTCTAACTAAGATTATGGTGATGGCGACCCGCAAAGGATCCCAACCGGGATTAACCTCATGAACGGGGACCTCGGCACTCAGCGGATATGAAACATTTCATAAAATCATCAATTCATCAGTAAGAGTGAACCCCTTTACAATCCATAACATATCTTTATAACATAATCAACGGAAGTGAAGTAGTATTAAATTTTTTTTTTTTCAAACATAGATTTTGAAAATCGCGGAGTTTCCTCTATTTTTAGTTTTCCCAAGAATTTGCAAAGCGCAAGAAACGTTTTAAAACACTTAATTTTCAAATTTTCAACTTCCTTGTTTGGACTCCTCGTCACAACTCAATCGACACAATATATACGTATACATTTATTCATTTCCAATCATCAAAACATTCGAACTTCTTCAATTCCATGCATTTTTTTTTATCAAAAGATTAGGCTTGAGCCGGGCTTAAGTCGACCGCCTACGTACCTCGTCCATTTGAGGATCGAGCGCGTAGTTCGCGCCGAAATATATATATACGTATATACATGACAAAATATCAATATATATAATATGCAAAATGTATATACAGTGAAGTCTGGTCGTCGTCTCACCAGTAGGCTCGACTCCTTTGCCTGGGAGAATTACTCGGCCGGTGCACATCTCGAATCCTGAAAATATTTTGAAACATACAGAAAAGAATGAGCTAAAGGGGCCCAGTGAGTGTACATTTTCAAAAAGATAACATTTTCAATATATACCAAAGTAATACATACTTATACAATTAAAAATCCATTTATGCCTTAAACTTTCTTTTATACAATTAAAAAATCCGTTTATGCGCCCAAAAGCTTTCTTTTCTTTCTTTTCTTTACGATGGAATACGAGGGGATAAACACCTGAGAACAGTTTCGATGCAGCCCGGTGAGGACGGTCACATTCTAGTCATAACCACTCTGGCTGGAGGAAACTCACGCTTTGCATAGGGTTCGTCTTAGCACCTTATCACGTGTAAGGATATTACTCCTAGACACCTAATTCCCTCCCTCAGAGATTGGTAACCTATAGCTCACCACTCTAAAATCCTTTGCGCTTAAAGGTACTCCGGCGATACTCCAGTCATAATAGTCATATGGGGTTAGAGGTAACCATCGATAAAACATTTATCAAAATACATTTATAAATCAATTTAAATCCTTTTACTTTATCATGAAAACTCATATATATATGCAAATATACATATGCATTCTTTACACATTTTTAAACTTTCATAATGCCTTAACATATGCATACATATATAATTTAATATAAATATATTGATGTAAGATAAACATGTACATTAAATTTTTTCATTTACATCAAAACTTTTCATTTAGGCAATATAAACATTTTACATTAAACTTTTCATTTTAACATCAAAATCATTCACTTTTCCAAACTCAATTTGCAAAACATCATTTTTACACTCACATTTCCTCTCGATCAGCTTGCTTCCGCGTCAAGTTCCTATTCATCGATAGTCCTTTTCACCTTTTTAAGAAACCACGACTACACATTAACCAAATTTCCATCTAATCCACCATATACACTCATTCCTATATTCTTATTCATCTAGGAATCTATTTATAGGAATTGGAATGATCCCTCGGATCATCGACTAAAGTTATGGCATTTTCATGTCGACTAGTACATTCTGGAATTACACTAGACCCGATTTGGCAGCCTCTTTTTTTTTTTTCCAGGTCTTAACTTCATATTTGACAGTATCTCACATACTATTTTAAAGTTAAGGTGCTAAGGTTCTTCTCAAGTGGAATCACCCAAATCAGACAGAAACTCGGAATTCGTCTAAGCTCATGGGCTAATCTATATTCAAAAGCGAACACGAGAAAGTGGCTTACATACCCCTACTTTAGTGAATTTTTGGGCCACTTATAATCGAAATTTGATGATGCCTATTTCCTATATGTTTGATTGTCCTTGAAGTCTATTTCAACAGAAACTTAAATCACTCAAATGCGGATCAGAAATAGGCAAGTTATGGTGAATACTAAAAAGCGGTCGAAGCTTGAAAGCGAGGCATTTCCATGCAAGGGACGGAGTCCCTTGAATTTTTCAGTTTGCTTCTTTTTTGCCACTTTTGCTACCAATTAACATCATACAACTTCTATAATTCATATACCTCAAGAATTTACATGAATTCATCTAAAACAACTCCTGACACTTGAAATGAGTCTTTATGGAACCTCGAACCTCAAAACCATGAGTGAAAAATCCACGAACTCAACTGGAGTCCACCAATTCTTTTTAAACATCATATAATTTGATGATTCCATGTTTTTTCTCCCCGATTGGGTTTACTCTCATAACCCCAACGAATTCAGAGTTTATGTACTCTTTGCACAAACCTAGACTAAAAGGAGAAACGAAGTCTTTCATCAAACAGGATTCATATCAAAATCAAGCATAAAGTTGCCTGATTTTGACCGCCTCCCACTTCCTCCTTCCTCTTCTCTTCCTTTCCCTCTTGCTTTTCTCCCTCCTTCTTCTAAAAAAGCGTGATCTAAAAATTTAGATGAGACGAAATGAGTTTTGTCTTTGTCTCATGTCCTTTTTAATTCACAATTTTTCCTTAATTGCCTTACAAGTCACAAGCATTCAATATTGCACGTAACTCTTGATATTTATATTATGGCGCATCTCTAGCAATTATGCCTTACATATCCTTTTTGCTAAATGACAATTGTACCTTCTTTTATTACCACATTCCGGTTTCCTAAATTATCATTTCATAATTTCATCTCCAAAATATTCTGATGTAACATTTAATGCTTTCATTATACGCCCTGCAGAAGTATCATGTGCTATACTGCCGCTCTCTGGGCCAGGTGATGCGGTGATGACCGCAAGGAGTCTTCCATCGCCATGATCAGTACCTAGGCTCAGTGTTCACTAGAGATTACAGCAAGCAAGTATAGGCCTCAGTTTGATATTGTTTTATAAGCATGATATACGATTTTGAAAAATCAACCATTGAGTCTTGCTGATGCATGACTTCCGTGAGATTTAAAGCAAACGGTCGAGCCCATGCTCCCGTTTATATTTCAAAACGATCGGTTGAGCCTAGGCTCCTGTGGGATTTTAAAGCAAACGGTTGAGCCCAGGCTCCCGTTTTATTTTTCAAAGCATGCGGTTGAGCCGGGGCTCAAAGTATTTATAAAAAGTTTTAGAAACTTTTAAAGCGAATTATGAAATGTTTATACATTTTTGAAGCAAAGAAGTTTATAAAAAGGTTTTATAAACTTTTTAAAAACAAACAGGTAAAGCAATGTGACAAAAGAATTGAGAAAGGATTTTATAAAACTTTTAAAGAAAATAAAGCAAGCAAATATTAAAAGTTTTTATAAACTTTTAAAGTAACAAGTGAGAAAAGTTTTGAAAACTTCCAAGCGAAGCAAAATAAGCAAGCAAGAATACGGAAATAATTGTAAAAAGAAAGTTTCTGATTTTTTGAGATATTTGGAAAAGCAAAACCTTTGTAAAAACATACACTCAACACAGGCTAGTTTAACTCCATTATTTGCTATATTTTAAAAAACTATTTTCAGTGCAGGCACTCGGACCTTCAGACGGATTAAGTCTCTGACATTATTACAAGATCTTGTTATTAATAATATTTTGTAAGAATATGCTTTGAATTTGTATAATGGAACATATGTATGTACATAGTATAGTATTGTGAAAATGTGTTGGATTGCTGGTTGCCATATTAGGAAAAATGTGTAAGTTGTGTATACAGGATTTGGAATTAACCTATATGCAGCGTCATCTTCTTTGAGGTTTTCTGCTGCCAAGATTTCTCGTCTGAGTTGGAAAAGAAGAAAGAAAAAATTTTTATCACGAGGTTTAAGCAAGCGATACGACCTTCAGTTTCAATCGTTAGAAGTAACAGGTTAGAATTTACGTAAGAGTGGCGGAGCACACCGCCCATTTGGAAGGGGTGGGGTGTGTCATGAATATTATAAGACTATTGATAATGATAGAATAGAGCACCTTATCACACTTTAGCGTGTAAAAATTGGAGGGAAAGTCTTTGTGATAATTATAAAATACCACATTATTAGTAAATAGTAGTCTTAATAAGGAACCGTCTTTAACGAAAAGTATTACAATAATTTTACTTATAACAATAAATTTATGCCATGAATAATTATGTTAAAGCTTTTGAAATAATAAGCTAATAAAGAACATAGTATTCATGGCCAACCTAGTTAGAAATTTAGGGAAAAAAGCTTACTTAACTTTTTGTAACCCATCTTTCCCATTTAAAGGGGAAAAAAAGTTAGTCCGACCTTAAAATCTAAAATCCTTTTGAGATTAAACCCTAAAATCCTATAACCCTTCGAAGTAACCATAGAAGAAATAGGGTTTATTTCAAAATGAGTCATCATGTGAGTTAATAAAGTTTTAAAAAAATCAAATAAATTATTATTCAAATGTATATTTTAAACAGCCATTGGAAATGGCACATGCTTAAAGTAGTTGAAGGTTTTTTGAATTCTATTTTTCAACCTTCCATGGCCCCGGTGCAACGTAGCACCTTCGCCTTATATTTTGACTTTTGGGTGACAAATCTTCTTACGCTGATCTATATTAGTACATATTTGCCATTTCGTATCATACCAATATATATATATATATATATATATATATATATATATATCCACATTAGTGCATAAGCTGTATAACTTTTTATGCCGTCTCTCATGTTTGCCGACTTTTAAATTTTAAAATTTTTATAAATACCCTTGTTTTATACAAATAGATTTAGACCCTTTTTTTTTTACTTTTATTCATGGGCTTGGGATTTGTGACGCCCCAAAACCGAGGTGTTCGTTGACAACCCGTCAACCCGCGGAATACTCGTGAATGTCGGGTAACCCCAGGCACCACTCCTGAGAAATTAGGCCCGAGTCTCCTTTTTGTCTTTTTGGGGCTTTACCCAAGTACAAAACCTGTCCCAACAATTAACAATGACCACATAGGGTCACATGTGAGTAAAATAATGGCCACTTGGGCCTGTATCAATACTTTCACAAAAATATCGACTATATACAATAGTTGAGTTAATAAATTATCTTTGTCGACATATATTAAAATGTACAATTTCTAATACATGTTATACAAAATTCTCTACCAAAGCCACAACCCAGCTTTCTTCTAAAAGTGACCTTTAGTGAGCGTCGTCCTCCTGTACACTTCTGGTTCCTGAAATAGTGATCCCTCGACAGGGTGAGCAAAGCTCAGTAGTGATAATTTCCTACCTGAGTTACTCCCGCTCAGGAGTGCACATGTCATGGCGAACGTCACATTCAAGTAATTTCGCGGGCTACCGGGTATACCATGTCGAGCCCATGTCTTAGAGTCTCTGACTCCTCCCTTATGTCTAAGCCGAATCGAGTAAAATAATCAGTTTTCAAATAAAGATTTTTGTTTTCGAAAACTCCTCTACGAATTCGGAAAATACATTGGACTACCTTAGAGTAGTCTTTGGATATTTCTCACGAACAATCATGTGGGTCGCATCCGAGATGGTATTGGACAACTCTCAGTATTCTTTAAAAATCTTCCTTGATTATTTATATGTTTTCGTTTTTAACAATTTCATGTCATGCACTCACTCTAATATTCTAGAGTGTCGATTACATATGGAATGCATGATGTGTCCCAAACATTTATGCTAATATGTACACGTACGCATATATATTAACATAATTAAATCACATAAATCATATTTTACCGATTACCATCAATAACACTTAGTTAACAGCTCACATAGGTAAATAATAAACACAAGCGATTCATTTGAATCAGCATATAAAATCACCCAAAAATCAAATCCTTTATTCACGTGAGCGGTGAAACCTCGGAGTTCTTGTTCCACGGCCACTAAAATGGGATTTTCTCCTGCTCGGTTCAAAGGTTTTGGGGCCGGGTTATGGCTAAATAAAGCGAATATCACTGACATAGCTTGGCTCTTGGCGATATCCGCAGTAGGAAAATATCCTACCTCTTGGAGTTTCGAACTCCACCAAATCGATGTCCACCGCGTAGCCTTCGCCGCGTGGTCGACTTTGCTTCTTACTCCGTCGAAGCGAAACGACGGTCCGAGCTAACGCAAAATCCTAGAGAGAATGACTTCTTCTCTCTACAAAACTCAAAATTCCCGAATTCTGCATCTTTTTGTTCGATACGTTTTTGTCTCCTTTTTGTTTGAGAAGACAACTATTCAAGTTTTGTCTTATTCAATTAACAATTCAAAAATTTCCAATGTGTCCCTAAGTTTTGGATTTTTGACACTTGGCATAATCTAGGCCATTCATCTCATCCTCTCTCTAATCATGCAACATGTGTCGCGCCAGTACGTGTAGTAAGGTGACTTGCATACATCACGTATCTCTCGAGCAGTTTTACCCTACTTTTGGGCGCTCGGTACTCAAAAGCGTGAAATTTCGATTGTCTTAAATTTGTGAGGTCGATTTAGTATTCGATTGCAAAGGCCAGTTTCTATAGTGAAGTCCGTTTCATCATAAGTATCTAGAAATTTTTATTTTGGCCAGTACGTTGCCCCCGCTTTTTTGAAAGTGGAATTTTTCTGGGTCTTACATTTCTCATAAAGGTCGTCGAAGTGCGGACGTGCAACAACTCACGTAGCATATGCAGGCATTGCTACACCATGCATATAAACTAGTCATTTAAGTATTAAGCGGCCCAAACCGCGTACCTTCATCCCTATAAGCAAGAAGGATAGGTGAAAAGCGCATCTGACATCCTCGTCACTCCCCGCGTTGACTCTCCGGCATCCATGGTGCTGCCACTTAGCACCCTCACAACCTCCGCGATCTTGCGTGCGAGCCTGATCCAGGCTATCCATAATGCTGCTGGTCCCTCCTCGAAGGTCCCGATAAAATTATCAAACCTCGATCTCTCCACAATCCACTATGAGTACAGATCACCAGGAGTACATACCTCGGAGCATGGAGCGTGGAATACCTCGTGAACACGTCTTTGGCAGTAGCATGCCGTCTGCTCTGGTGCCTACCCTCAGTATCTCGAAGGGCCCGATGAACCTCGATAGCTTCCGCGCTTCTTTGGTGACCACTCCTCTCATAGGCGCCACCTTGAGCGTGATCTCGACCTCGAAATCTAAGGGGTCGGCATCGTACATCAGCGCCAGCTCTTGCGTCTACGGCGTGAGGAAGGCGTTATCGTATCAAGCTCACCTTCTCGGAGTGTCTCTATCCAGATCAGGGCCCAGTGATGGAGCTCTCTCCGCTCGATCGACATAGCGTTGATACGCATGGCCTCCCGGCCTGATACCTCGCGCGGCACCATGTATACTCGCGTGCTTTGTTGTTGTAAGTGAATTCCCACTGAGGAAAATGCTTTTCCCAACTACCCTTATGATCCAGGACGCATGCTAGCAGCATGTCCTCTAACATCTGTATAGTCCTCTCGGGCCCGACCATTCGTACATGGGGTGGAAAGTTGTACTGTGGTCGTGTGCCCATGCTTTTTGGAAACTCTTCCAAAGGAGTGCGCAGTAAACCTCGAGTCTCTATCCGACACTATGGATGCGGTGCTCCGGGTGGTCGGACCCTATCTCTTGGTCTTACGGCGGCATAATCTCCCCTGATGTGAGAGTCGTCATGCGGCCAGAAAATGTGCCCGACTTCTTGGCCGTCCATATCACCATGCCGCATCATGTCCCTGCGATTATGCGTGGCGTAGTGGGTCACAAAATCCATCGTGACGTGCTGCGGGCTTTACTCGACGGCTACCTCAATGTTTGAAGTAGCTACATTGGCCTCTGATGCTTTCGGCCTTTAACTTTCTTGACATGTGAGACATCATCCAGTGAGTCCGTAGAAGTGTGTCTCTTCGTCAGCTCGGTATTCACTAGAGACAAAGATCCGTACATCTTCGTGACTTTTTGCTTGGATGCACGCCAGGTGGGAGCGTGAAACTCCACTGAGAATCTCCTCTCTCAAATCGGTCAGGCGGGGAACCACTGCCCGTTCTCTGTCACAGAAGACTACCATCGCGCGTGGGCGGTCGATATAGTCACTGTGCCATTTGTGCGGTCTACGATGGACGCTATCTCCGGCGTCCTGCCTGGGACTCGATCACTCACGATCAAAGGGGCGGTGTAGCTACTAAACTCCCGGCGTGTGAGTCTACTCGCGATGTTGTAGCTCAAAGCATCGCGTTCGAGCATCAGCCACTCGGAAAGGCTATACTAGCGATACTCCCAGTGACCATTGGCGCATCCAGCCACTACCATTTGCCTTACGGGATGGTAATGTAAAGAGTGAAGTCATAATCCTACAGAATTCCATCCATCTCGCGTTGCCTCATATTAAGGTCGGATTGCGTGAAAATATGTGAGACTTTATGGTTTAGTACATCTCGAACTCCTCGCCATATAAGTAGTGGAATGGAATGCTTGGCCAGAGAGGTATATGCCGCAAACTCCATGTCGTGTGTGGCAGAATTAATTCTGCTCCTTCGTTCTTCAAGTAGCTGGAACCACCCAGCTACCACTCTCTGGGTGCATCAAGCACATCGGTCGGCCCTTGAATCTGCTTGTGTACCCTTGTCCACACATCAAGGGACTATCAAGGTCAAGTAGCATTAGTAAGTCCTCTCTTCGACTCACCGGAATGCCACCTCATCGATCATCGATTAAACTTGACTCGCCAGGAGTCGATCTAAATGCGTAAGTCTTTGCTAATTAGGAGAAATCCTTAATGAATATCCTGCGTATCCGGCCCGATCCCAGAAACTAGTATTTCGAGAAATGACACGCCTCTCGACTCATACATTTTGCCTCGAGCCTTTCTTTGGGTCGCGGCCGCCTTTGGCCAGTGGCTTTGCGTGTCCACGAAAACCTTACCGATGAAGCGAGGCTTCGCCCAGCTTACTGCCCGAACTTGGCGTATAGTTGATGATCGGCGAGCGTAAAGCGATCTCGAAGTGATACTCATGCTCCCACTGGCAGGGAGTAGATCAAAATGTCATCCACAAAGGTATGACAAAAGCCCAGTTTAGATAGGGTTGAACCACATCAAATAAAGAATTAAATGAATGGTAGGCGCGTTAGTCGATCAAAGGGACATCCGCTATAAACTCAAAGTGCCCATAACGAGTCCTAAACGTCTTAGGGGATATCGTCTCCCTAACCCTCGAGTGATGGTAACCGGTCTGAGTCTATCTTGGAGGTAGACTCGCGCTCCTCTCGACCTGTCAAACGAATCATGCGATCCTTGGCTGATGAGTGGAGTTCTTGATGGTAACTACTGTTCATTGCTATAATCAATGCCGCGGTCGAAGGGTCTTATTCTTCTTCTTAGCAAATAAAACTGAAGCGCCCCATGGTGAAGTGCTCGGTCTAATACGAACCCTTGTCCATTAACTCATGTAGTTGGACTGCGGGTTCCTACTGACTCAGATTGGCGGTGCCATCGATGAGTCATGAGATGAGCGAGTACCGGGGTGCAGCACCGTGCAGTCTACAACCCTGCGGAGGCTTCGACCTCATCAGGAAAACATCCTAATCCTCGTAGACTACTCGAGGTAGATCTAGTACGATCTCCACCTCGTCTCTAAATTAAGGCTTGCTAGCGATAGGCTAAGCATCCCTGACACTGGACTCGTGCAGATGCAGGGAGAAGAATATCATGCTTGTCCTTGAGTACAACACGAGTGCGGGTCTGGCGTTTGGGGCGGTAACCACTCCCTACGCTCACAATCGATGCTGACTCACGTAAGGTACATTGTGATCCATCTGTATGGCCTTGAGCCGGGGGTCAGATTGACTACACCGTCGACCGCGAAAACACTAAATGAATGTCGGATGACTGACATTTCTCACGAAAATCGGGCAAAGTCTCGCTGTACGGAGGCTCTACCCCGAATACAAAACACTGCATATACAATCCCTGACGGTCGCGAAATGTCAATATATCGATCACGCCCAGAGTAATACGGCCACTTGGGCCCACAAGCGATACTCGTATCACATCTGTATGAATCATTGTATCTTAGAATGATTCTGAGGATTCTGATATTTTACTTTTAAACAATCGTATATTAAAATTGAACGTTTGATACATGTATATATCACCAACTAAACCCATGACCAGGCTTTCTTCTAATCCTCATTCCTAGAATGGCCAGTCCATACATACCAAATCCTTGTACAGCAAAAATAATATCCCTCGACAAGGTAGGCTGTGCTCGATGGAGTGGAATAAGCCCTAAGTGGGGCTACTCTCCTGCTAAGTGCGATTACCCGTGTTCGAAATAAACACATTCAAGCGGAAGTATGATCCTGCCAGATCTTCTGCATGACCCATTTCGAATCCGAGTCCTGCGACTCTCTCACACTTTCGCCCTAAGCCTCGTATGAGGAATTATTGTTTTGTTAGTTTGTGGACAACCCTCCGATGTGTATATATCAATTGGGCCGCTCGACGAGTGATATATTATTTGTTTGTGGACTACCCTCCGATGAATATCAATTGGGGCGCTCAGGCGATTGATATTTGGTTGGACTACCCTCTAGATAATTAACATTTTTAGACAACCACTCGAACAGTTTTCTACAGACTCATCTCATGCACTCAAGCCTATAGTCTAGGAATTGTTCTAGTGCATATGGAATGCATGTATGCAATTCCAATACAGTCTAATTTACAGATAAATATATAAACATGCATATATTTACAAAAATTTAATTCACACAATCGTGTCAAGTAAATTAATTAATTCATACATCAAAATTAGCTCACTTGGGCTAATGATCAAAACCGCGAACAATTCTACTTGGTACTCGACCAAACATATTAATTCACAAAATTATTTTGAGAACCTTTGTTTCAGGAATAGTGAAACCCTCGGTTACTATTCCCAAAAATCACAATTCATCAGTTCACTTAGTGAGCTTAGGGTTTCCATGACCATTACCATTACTATGTACAAGCACCATTTAATGCATTATTGCCACACAAAGCATTGTAATTTTAATTTATCCAAGGCCCGATAAAAAAAATCTCAAAAAAATTCCGACAATTCGGTCCCAAGTTTTAGGACCGATCTCAGCTCAACCCCTCACGGCCTCGAGGCCAAGCGAAACATTTAGAAAAACACTTAAATAAAGTGTAAAACCAGTAGGGAGAAACCCTACCTCAGGAGTTTGAAACTCATCCAGGGTGCCACGAAGCCCTCTCCGCGTATAGCAACTTTTCCTTCTTGTCAGAGGCTGACGATCGGATGGCAGATGTCTGAGAAAAGTGCTTTCTCTCTCTAAAAATCTCACAATACGGAGCTCTTATCCGTTTTTTCCCATTTCACGTTTTGCCTCCACTTCTTATTTGTGGAAAACCTTTGTAGCATTTTTCATCTTTTGTGACTTAATCAAATTTCAAATTGCCAATTTGTCCATCTTTTCCAGTTTTGACGACCGGCACTATCTCGGTAGTCCATTTTCATTATTTCTCTCATACCGCCTTATGGCACATGAGTACATGTTATATTTGACTTTCGTAGCATCGAAGTCGTTTCACGGCACGAGAAACACGATGCCTCAGCGATGTAAATTGACATTTGGTCGGCCGAAATTTTACGTGCTAGCTAGATTTGTGCGAAGACGATTCAAACGGTGAAATCCCGTTCATCATCTGAGATCTAGAATAAATTCGAATTTTTAAGCTGAGGTAAATTTTGCCAATCGAAATTACGATTTTGCCCTTTTTCGAATTGGGTACACCGGGTCTTACATTCTCCTCCTTAAAAGGAATTTCGTCCACGAGAGGTCGAGCCGATTACAATCAATCACATGCATATGCAAGCGTGCACTCTACCATGCATGTAAGCGATCATTTAAATCTTAAACGACTAAACCCCGTACCTTCATCCCTAAACAAGAAGGGATAGGTGGCCACGCCCATTAATCTCGCGCTCAGCGTGGACTCCTCCACTCCATAATTACTCCGTAGTACCCTCACTAGCCTGGTCTTGCGTGCATGAAACCTTATCCACGACTATCAATAATGCTGCTTGGTCCCTCCTCGGAAGGTCCCATCGTGTCCAACCTCGTCCCATCCCACCGTCCACCGCATGGTACGGATCACGGGTATATTTCCGAGTGTGGGCGGTAACGGCGACACCTCGTGGTTGACATGTTAGTGATACTTGCTAATCGATCACCTTGACGGTGCCTATCCTCTCGAAATTATCTCGAAAGGTCCGATAAACACCGGCGATAACTTCCACGCTTACTTAGAACGACCGCCTCATAGGCATCACCCCGAAGACATGTCTCGACCTCGAACTCTAAATTCGGCGTCTCTTCTGGCTCATAGCGGCATTTGAGAAACGGCATGCAAATATCAAGCTCACCTTCTCGGAGGTATCTCACGATCAAATCGGGACCGGTGATGGAGCTCTCTCTCCCACATCGGTCCAACACCAACGGTGACTTGCACTTGGCTCGCACGATTACCTCATACGGTGTCATGTATGCTCTTTGATAAGCTATTGTTGTAAGTAGAATTTACCTAAAGCGAATGCTCCTCCTAGCTGTCCTTATGATCCGGGACCTTGTGCTCGTAGCATGTCCTCTAATACTGTATAGTCCTCTCGGGGCGACCATGCATGCGGGTGGGTATTGTGCTCATAGTCGGCCGTGTGCATGGCCTTTTGGAAACTCTTCCCGAGGTCTTGCGGCGTAAACCTCGAGTCCTTTATCCCGAATAGCATGAATCTTTGGTACCCCATGTGGCGGGACTATCTCTCGAGATGTATAGCCGGTAGAATCTCTCTCCAAGGCGAGTCATCGCACGGAGTAGAAAATCTTGGCAGGCTTTGTGAGCCGGTCCGCTCTGCCCATACCGCGTCATGCCTGCAATTGCGTCGTGGCAGAGTGGGTCACAAAGTCCATCGTGGCGTGTTCGGCTTCCACTTTCGGCCACCTCGATGGTGAAGTAGCCCTGCGGCTTCCTGAGTGCTGGCCGCCGCACCAACCACGACATGTGAGACAGTCGAACAAAGTCCCCCTACGTGTCTCTTCATTCCGCTCGATATCTGGCGGCGAGATCACGGTACATCTTCTTTTACTGGATGCCTGCAATGGTCGAGCTTGATGAAACTCCACGAGAATCTCCTATCGACTAGATCATCACGGGGAACCACTACGTCCCCTATATCGAAGACTACCATACACATTATGAGCAGTCCGACCCTCGTCACCGTACGACTATACTCGGTCACTAATGGACACTATCTCTGCGTTACGCCCTTTGGGACTCAATCGCTCTGCTCAGCGAGACGATGTAGCCATTAAACTCCCGAGGCACTCTGAGTCGCTCGTTGTCTTTATGTGGCCATCCCATGGTCTCGAGCATGCTTGCATCCCAGGAAGCTATCTTGCTTGACGCTCCACCGTGACTTAGGTTGGAGTGCATCGGCCTGACATTTTGCCTTCAGGGATGGTAGTAGAAGTAAAGTCATAATCTCTAGGAACTGCCATCCATGTAACGTTGCCTCATATTGAGGTCATTGTGTGAAAATATATTTAGGACTTTTTATGGTGCAGTACACCCTCGAACTCCTCGCGCCGTATAAGTAGTGGAGCTAAATCTTCAAGGCGAGACTACGGTAGCTAACTCCATGTCGTGTGTGAGGAGTAGTGCGCTCCAAGTGATTCTTCAGGCGCGAGAACCATAAGCTACCCATCCTCCGATTTGCATCAAGCATCCCAATCCGACCCTCTAAAGGCATCCTGTCTGAGTGTGTTCCTGTCCCACATCGGAACTATCAAGATGGGGCGATGAAGTCACCTCTTCAACTCACGGAATGCCTTCGCATGGTCATCCCAGTCAAACTTGACCTCCTTGGTTCGACTCTAGTCATAAAATTGTTTGCTATCTCTGGAGAAATCCTCGATGAATCTCTGTAATACACAGTCAATCCCGAAACTCACATTATCTCGAGCCGGCTTACGGCCTCTCGACTCATCTTTGCCTCAACCTTCTGGGTGTACGGCCTCGATGACACCGCGTGTCCCGAAAATCTCACCTCGATGGCTTGAGCTGCACTTCTTTGAACTTGGCGTCTGGTGATGGTCTCACAAACAACTATAAAGCGATTCTCCATTGATGCTCCGTACTCCCATCATTTGGGGTAGATCAAAGATGTCATCCGAGAAGACTGATGGCTGATCTAAATAGAGGTTGGAATATCCTATGCGCAGGATCCATGAATGCTACTGGCGCATTAAATCGATCAGAGGAGCATCATAGTAAACTCAAGTGCGCATGTGGCAAATCCTAGCTGTCTTAGGGATATCTGTATCCCCCAACCCTCGGTGATAGTAACGGTGTAGTCTATCTTGGAGTAGACTCACGCTCCTCTCGATTGATCAAACAAATCGTCAATCCTCGTGTGGAGTGCGATTCTTGATCGTAACCCACTGTGGTATGCATGATCGATACGATCGAAGAAGGCCTTGTCTTCTTCTTTACAAATAAAAGCGGGCGCCCGTGGTGAAGTGCTCGATCTAATGAACCCCTTACATCCGATAGCTCCATGGCGGACTGCGGGTTCGCAAACTCAATGGTGCATCTGTGTGAGTCATGAGATGGGTGAGTGCGGTGTATTCGATCTGTGCCCTGCGCCGGGTAAAGATCCGGGTGGCTCATCTGGAAACGTCACGGCATGCTCGCATCTTTACTGGGGTAGATCTGAGAATTCAGGCCTCTCCTAAGGTCAAACACAGCGCAAACCCATAGCAATCATAACTGCATTCTGTTTGGATAAATCGCATCGCCGCAAAATATCGGCGCCTTAAGAAACCTACGCGTCACGTCGTGACGAACCTCTGGCTCCGCGATCGATAGCGACCGTGGGTGTCGGCCCGATCCATCCACGGGGATGACATCGAACTTCGACATGTCCGCCGTCTCGGGTCCCTTTGTGAGTAGAGTCCGAGATCTCCAGCTCCTGACCTCGGCCAATATCATCCTGGCCTCGCCACCCCAATCACACAGGGGAGAACTCACGTCTGAGGCTCTTCCCAAAGATTCTGAAGCCTGCAAGCCCGACTCTCTACCTTAATTGGGGTTGTCCCACGACCATGGAATCCATATCTTGGCGAATCTGATCTACATCTCGAATGGACAGAAGCGACCATTCTCAAATCTCCTAACCTTGGCCGTAATATACGTAGCCCGCGTAATCATCACGGCAATCGGTAGCTGCGGGCTTTAGTCCGCATGTCCATCCGCGATCCTTCGCCCCTGGCGACTCTGCAAGGCTCTGAGCTTATGATCTGAAGAAATACGTACACATGAGCGGCTCCTGGCTTCTGCCCATGTCATAGCCTCTAAGTCTCTAGAGTTCCTTGCCCATTTCCACCATACCCGGGCCTCGCCCTCTGGCCCGAGTCTGACTAGTCTAATCGGTCGCGTCGGTAATCTCCGTAGCCTCCCAACACTTTCGATCTGTATAGCCAGTAGTGCATCACCGGATCTCCTCCCCACGTGAATGTCGGAGGATGATCGCCTCAAGCCTCTGAGAGGTTACTAGGATCTTCTTATCTACCTTTATGCTGGCTGTGCGATAGCGGCCGCTCTCTGACACCTCGGCCTCTGCAAAGGCACATGTGTCAAATGTCGGTAGTACGGTTAAATATGCGATGGTGCGACGATGCCGAAGTGGGCGTCCTCTACGTCCTAAATCCTCTACTATCCATCTACACAATTAACATGACAATTAAATCTCAATACGGTATCTCTGAAGGCATAAAAGACCCGAGACACTAATCATACACATAACTCGGTGTATACGCGGTCCCGATTTTGCATTAAAATATTTGTTTCAACATAATTTTATTTTTCGAAATTTTATTTTTTGAAAATTTTATTTTTTTCAAAAATTTTATCAAATTTTTATTTGATTTGATTTTGATTTTATTTAATAATTATTTTTATTTACCGAAAAATTTGTGATGAAGCGATGTTCATGACAGGAGTTCCGAACAATGTCAAAAATCGACTCGAGAGCGATCGCGTCAGCCAAGACGAAAGCCGAGTACGACCCGTAGCCCGAGCCGCGCCGAGCGCGCTGGCGGTAGCGCGCCTGACTCTCATAACACGCGAGCCGCCTTGTGCGCTACCTGGCGCCCGCGCGCCCGCGCTCGCCTGCGCGCCCGTGCGCTGCGCCCGTCTGCGCGCGCTGCCCGGCAGCGCGCCCGCCCCACCCTCAGCGCCGCCACTGGCCGTCTTTGTATCGCGCGACGAATGACCTCCCCTCCTGTCTGAGTTAGCCCAGCGCCATTGCCCGTATCTGACCCGGTAGGCGATGTGCAATACACTCTTGTCACGGCTCCTCTATGTAATCTTGCAATCTGAGTTCCTTCAGTGCGATACAATCGGCCACACTGCCCATTTGCAATGCAATGATTGTATTGCAATACAATCCAACCAGGCCCCTTTAAGTTGCAATCACAGTGAGTGTATTGCAATACACTTTAACTCACTTGCCCACCTAAAGGCCACTATGTTGCAATACAATTCTTTGCCCACTAGGTCTACGTCACAGTGTCTGATTTTCGACCTATTGCACACCTAAGTTTGCAATACAAATCCTTATCTTTGCAATACGATTACTGGCAATTTAGCGCAAATCTGCGCAATACAACCCACTCTCTTGCAATACAAAATATTTTCACAATATCATTTGGGCAGTAGCCTAAAAACGGTTTTGCACAAATTTTTTTTTTTTTTTCATTATTCATTTTCCCTTATTTCCGGCCTAAGGAAAAATTCTAAATATATATATATATATATATATATATACTATTATATATATTATATATATATATATATATATATTATTTTTCATTTTCTTTAACACTCAAAATAAATTTACAAAAAATTTATTTTACTTCATTCTTCGATTTTACACCATATAGAAACCTTAGAAATTGGCTCCTTCACCTTATGGCAAGATAAATTTATAAAATTTATTTTCTTTTTTCAATTTCACACTAAAAATTTCTCCACCTTTCATTCCTCAATTTTTTTTCATTTCTCCAGCTTCTTGGAAGACACTAAAAAAAAAAAAAAAATATATATATATATATATATATATACATATATATATATATATATATATACTTATATTTTTTTAATTTTGGACATTTTGTCCCAAAATCTCCTCAAACTTCTTGATCAACACTAGACCTAGTGTTCTACACCAAATTTATTAGAATTTGATTTCATTATCCCAATAAACGAATAAATTTCTAAAATTTATTTCTTTTATTTATCCTTCCGGTTACACAACATCAAACTTCAAAATTTGTTTTCTAACACCTATGTGCTTTATTTGCTTGAGCACACAAACATTCATCCATACATACAACATGGCATATACACCATCATACGATAATTCATCAGCGTCACTTTTAAAACACATCAAACACATAAATGCGAAATTAATCTAATTTTTATCGTGATTTCCTAGGTAATCGTACCTAAACTTTAACAGCCAGACCACACCTAGTGGTGATGTTCTTACTCCTCAAAGACTATGGCACAAGCCCAGGCCCCTCATTCTCTGGGTTTCCTTATACCTATACTGCATCAAACCACTGAGTAGTGGTGGATCACACGGCAGGAGAACCACTGGGTATTCGTATACCTAAGCTACGATGCAGTATGGCGCCCAGGCAGGAGAGTCGGGTGACTACCGTGACCCGAAACACTACGTGAATGTCGGATGACGGAGCATTTCTCCACGAAAATTGGCGAGTCTCCTTTGTATGGAGGCTCTACCCAAATACAAAACCTATATACTGTCCCCAAACGATTGCAATATATCGATATATCAATATGTCAATCACATGATGTCTGACCACTTGGGCCCCTAAGCGATACTCATAATACATCTTAACTATGAATCGACTATATACGAGAATAGTTACAGAGTTACAATATTTTCACTCTTAAACAATACATATATTAAATTTGACATTTGATACATATATATCTGACAAAGCCACAACTTGGCTTTCTTCTAATCCTCATTCTAAGATAATTCCCTCGCACCTCCACATGCACAGTAAATAATATCCCACCGACGGGGGTGAGCCAATGCTCGATAGTGGAATAAATACAGAAAGTGGGCTCTCTTCACTTTAAGTGGTCTGATGTTCCGAAATAAACACACATTCAAGCAAATGCATGATCCTACTTGAATATCTACATGACCAACTCGAGAATCCGTCGCCGCATTTCTCTCACACTACTTTAAGCCTCGTATGAGAATTATTGTTTTGTTGGTTTGTGGACAACCCTCAGATGTGTATATATCAATTGGGAACGCTCAGACGATTGATATATTATTTGTTTGTATTGGACTACCCTCCGATACATATCAGTGCCCAGAATTTGCTCCGATGATTGATATTTGTTTGAACTACCCTCAGATAATTAACATTTTAGACAACCCTCGAACCGTTTTCTCTAGACTCATCTCATTCACTCCTCCTATAGTCCTAGGGTGTTCGAGTGCATATGGAATCACATGTATGCAGTTCAATACAGTCTAATTCACGGGTAAATATATAAACATGCATATATTTACAAAAATTTAATGTCATGTCATGTAAATTAATTAATTCATATCAAAATTAGCTCACTTGGGCTAATGATCAAACACGACAATTCTACTTGAATTACTCGACCAAACATATTAATTCACAAGAATTATTTTTGAAATCTTTATTTGAGGAATAGTGAAACTCTCGGTTACTATTCACAGAAAAATCCCTAATTCATCGGTTCACTTAGTGAACTTGGGTTTCCGACCGTGCGGCCTATACATACCAAAGCACCATTTTAATGCATTATTGCCACACAAACAGCCCACTAATTTTCTGGACTGTCACGGCCAATAAAAAAAAATCTCAAAAAAATTCCAACAATTCGGTCCCAAGTTTTGGGACCGATCAAACGGCCCCTCACGGCCTCAAACCAACCGAAACATTGAAAAACACTTAAATAAAGTGTAAACCAAGTATCTTAGAAACCCCTACCTCCAAGGGGTTTGAGAAACTCCCTAAATCCGGTACCACCTTGAAGCCCTCTCTGTGATATAACCTTTCCTTCTTGTCAGAAAGGCTGAAGCCGATTCGGATCGCTAGATAATCTGAAAGTGCTTTCTCTCTATAAAAAATCTCTGTCTAGACTCAGCGCATCCGTTTTCCCATTTCCGTTTGCCTCCTTCTTATTGGAGAAGAAATAACTGTAGCATTTTTCGTCTTTGTGAGCTTGTCAATTTCAAATTGCCAATTTGTCCCTCTTTTCCCGGTTCGACGATCAAGCCTTATCTCGATAATCCATTTTCATTATTTCTCTCACTTCCCTTATGGCACATGAGTACATATTTATATTTGACTTTCGCGCGCCGAAGTCGTTTCTGACACGAAATACGATGCCTCGAAGCGTGTAAGTCGAATTTGTCTCGGGTCGACAAATTTCGTGCTAGATAAATTTTGAGCGATTCCAACGGTGGAAATCGTTTCCTCATTCAAGATCTAAGAATAAATTCCTAATTTTTAATGAAATTACAATTTTGTGTCGAAATTACGATTTTGCCCTTTTTCGGAGGTGGATTTCTGGGTCTTACATCGAAGGATGGCGTCAAACTCGACATGTCCATGATCCTCAGGTCCACTAGTAGAGATCCGGAGATCTCTAACTTCCATAACCACGACATATCATCCTGTCATGCATGCAATCCACAAGGAGAACTCTGAGAAAGGCTCCTCAGGCCTCAACCTCTAAGCTTGTCTATCTGGCCCGGTCACATCTCTGAGTGTAAACATAGCCTGAGACACTATTCTCATCTTAGAAAAATTTTATTTTATAAAAATTTTACTTTATTTATTTTATTTTTTTTAAAATAATTATTATTATATATATATATATATATATATATATACTATTTTTTCGGTTCTAGTAGAGCAAAATATTTATTTTAAATATTTTTTTTTTATGTTTTACACTATAAAACCAAGAAAAAATTTTCTCCTCAACACACCTTTTCTTTTTTTTTTTTTCATCTCCAAAAGCCTCCTTGCTACTCCTAAATGCAGTAGCTTGAACCTTTGCCAATTCATACATACTCAAAATTTCAGAGTTTAATTACAAACTCTTCTTATCACAAAAGTGGAATTTTCTCCAGGAATTTACAACCTGATCTGTTCATGTTCAAAGCTGGAGCTACTTTACAGAATTTTTTTTCCGTTTAATTACGGACTGTTGCAAAGTCGCAAACGAACGTTACCGCTGGCAAACCTGGTGTCAACATTTTTCCTATGTGTTATTTACGAACCACGCGAATCCGCACGGTCGTAACACACGATCGCCCATCGCTGTAATCGTGAGTCACGATAGGAATCATTGATCTAACGTGCCATCAAGTCCTGCGTGTCGATATGCCTAACCCCAGTGACACTAAGCTCTGGTATTTATAAACCTAGCTCGTGCAACGTGAAATTTTGGTATCGAGGACTAAGCATAGATGCAGGCAGGGCTCCACTAGGTGATCGTTTACCTTAACTTCCCAATACCACAGTGCGGCCCGAGCCGGGGTGTGGGTTGATAACCGTCAACGCCCGGAATCTTCCGTGAATGTCGGGTAGCCGAAACACGCTCCACCAATCGGCGAAGTCTCAGCGCCCCTGTGGAGCTACACTTTGAAGTACAAAACACAATCCCGGCAAATCATGATGACCACCTGAGGTCCACATGCGAGTAAAATAATGGCCACTTGGGCCTCTGCATCAATACTCACAAAATACATCGACTATATACAATAGTTCAAGAGTTAATAAATTACTCTTTATTCAACATATATTAAAATGTACAATTTCTAATACATATTTATACAAAATTCTGCAAAGCCACAGCGACTTTCTTCTAAAAACGGCCTCTAGTGACTTTTAGATCCTCCTGTACACTTCTGTTCTGAAATAGTGATCCCTCGACGGGGTGAAGCGAAACCCGGTGGTGATGTCTCACCATGGGTTCTCCTTTAAGTGCACATGTCATGGCAAACAATCACACTCGAGCAATGCATGATCCTACTTGAATGTCTACATACCCGATCCGTATCACCGAGTCATCACAGAGCTCCTCACACATGCCTAAGCCAAATGCGAGCAAAAATACAGTTTTCAAAACAAAAGCTTTTTGTTCTTAAAAACCTAAATATATTGGACTACCCTCCGAGGCGAATTGCTGGATAATTTTTCCGAACACTCATGGGTCCGCCTCCGAGATCAACTGCTGGACCACTCTCCAAGGCAATTCTTCGGAAAATCTTCCTTGAAATTCCTTTCACAACCGTTTTCATTTTTAACGATTTCTTTTATGTCATGCCTTTCCTACCATCTAGGTGCCTGGTGCATATGGATTGCGATTATCTTAATTTCCACACAATTTATGCTAATATATTTTACATGTATATATTATGAAATTTATTCACATAATTCATGTTATTCAATACACAATCAGCCTTTTAAAATTAACGCTCGCATGGGCTGGTGATCCAAACAATTCATTTTGAATCACGAACAGCGAAAAATCACCTGACCAATCATTAGTGTGAAACCCTCGGTCGTCTTGTTCACGGCCACACAAGTGGGATTTCTTCGCTCGATTCAAGATTTTGAGACCCGTGCACGACCATCCGGGGCCTCGACAAATCCCCATCCGTTAAATGGCTGCGGCGAAAGAATAAACCCAGTAGGAAGAGTCGCCATATCTTTGGGTTGTCGAGGAGCTCCGCAAACGGTCTGCCCAGTAGCCTTTGTCGCGTGGTCGACTTTCCTTCTTATCGACGAGCCAGACGATTGACGTAGAAATACAGAAATAAATTAAATATATATCTTTAAAACTGGTTTGGCCCCTTCACTGCACGTTTTTCTCAAATTGAAGATGAAGAAGACAATTTTTTCTTTTGTCTTATTCATTTAAACTTTTAACTTAATTCCATTTGTGTCCTTTAGTTTTGATTTGCAGTGTGGCTTAATGCAAGTAGGTAAAGTGCCGTCATCTCACTAATCATGCGACATAATGTATCGCAGTACATGTAGTAGGTGATGTTGTCCTCATGTCTTTGTATTTGTTTACTACACGGAGCATCAGATACCTCGGCATTGAGTATGGCGTCTCGAATTCGACGAAATTCGCGTGGTAGTAGATTTTGAGGCAGTTGGTAAAGTCCGTTCATCATCCGAGATCTTGAAAAATTTAGGATTTGACCGAAAATTACCATTTACTATTTTTGAGAAAATTAAAGATTTTCTCGGGTTTCACATGATCTAGGTTTTAAACAAATGAAACCCACAAAATGGAATTAACATTAGTGAATCTTAAGCGAGAGTTAGATCTGATTTATCTAAATCTCAAACCAGACAAATTTAAGCAATGTGTGTTAGAAATCCACCCGTAGAACTAAACTAGATTACTACAAAATTTTACGAAAAAACTAAATTTGAAAAGACCAACCTTGAGAAAACAGAAACAAACAACAAAGAAATGGACAAGGAAATCTGGTTGCCAAATTAGGTTTTAGCTCAAATCTATAGCCCCAAAATAAAGATAAAAGAAGAAATTCCAATAAAAACAAAAAATTGGGGAATTTTAGAAGAAATGTTAGCTCGTATGGCTCCATGCACACCCTTACATTTTTAATAAATTATTTTTAAGTGAGAAAACTTGCTAATGGTTTCACATTTTTTATAAACTTTTTAAAAAAAATATATAACTAAATTAATAGGCCATAACATAACTTTCTCAACTTTTTGATTCCCTATAAAATTGGTCCAAAAATTCCCCACATTTCCAACATCCTTGCCTAGAAAAAGTGGAGAGAGAGGGGGTTAGTTGGGTAGGACATGACTATAGGGGATAGGTGGAGAAAGAAATAGGGAGTAGGAGAATTTGTGGTTTTGAAAAATAAAAATAAATAATAATAATAATAATAAAAACAAAATCAAAAAGTAAAATTTAATAATAATAATAAAAATAATGTGACAATTTGGATCTGAATATGCCCCTCTTTGATAGAGTTTATGAGTATAACGAATGTGAATAGTGGAATTCAATGAAAATGTGAATAGTGGAATTCAATGAAAGTGTGAAAAGTGAGTGAAACGAAATGAACTCTATAAAAGAATAAAAGAGACCCTCAAAAGCATCCACAAAGAACACTAACTCTCTCAAACTAAAGCAGTTTAAAGGAATTCTAAAAAAAACATCAAAAGAAAACAACAAAAGGACAAAACAACCATACGGCCATCAAAGTCATAACATAGATCCAAGCTCTCTCTAAGAAGGTCCTTCCAAAGGTGAAACCTATATCAAAACCTGAAACAAGCGAAAATCGGTCGACCCATGGGTAATAGAATGGTCATATGCACTGTATAGCGATCAACACCCGTCATGGACAAACTCATGAGTTTGCAAGTGGAGAGTACAACAATCAAAATAAACCATGTGATCAAAGCATACGATGATAACGACCATGAATATTGGTAGCAATATCTCTAATAAAGACGAAATCTGATAGTCTGAACTATGGTGAAGGCATCATAATGTCTAGCCTGAAACGAGGAAACACAAAGGCGAAGCCTAAATGCCTTTATTCAAGATGTAGAAGGTAAGGTGAAATGCAGGCGCGATATACGAAGACGAGAAGTGCGAGATGTCTAATTACGGTGCTAGAAAATGTGATACAGATGATTTACAGACATTTGATCCATATGGTAGTTTGAGCTTTGATTTGCGAAGGAGTGCGAGCGCTACGATGCGTGGAAGACGAAGTCTTAACGTCTAATTGCGATGCTAGAAAATGTGATACAGATGAAGTTTGAACATCTTATCCATATGAAAGCGAAGTTTGAATCATGATGCGGCAGGAGCGAAGTGCGAACATCTGACAGAGTCTTTATCACATGTGATGCAGATGAAGTTTGAACACCTGACGTGAAACACAAGAAAATTTTAAAAAATTCAAATTTAGCGAAAAAGGGCAAAACGGTAATTTGCCGAATAGTCCAGGGAAAAAAAGTTGGATTTTTATAGATCTCAAATGATGAAAGGGATCACACCGTTGGAATCGTCTTGCGAAATCTAACACTCCAATCAAATTTCGTCGAATTCTGAGACTGTTGAAATTTCATGTTTTTTGAAAAAAAATCCGGGGTCACAAGTGCACTATCAAATCCATCCCACACATCCATACCCTCTGCAACTCTCAATTGTCTAAGCATCTGCTCTACTCTCTGTATGCGATCATCAGAAGCACTAGTAGTGCAGTTGCAGTTATTCGCGTGTGGTGGGATCCTTTATGGGCCTGCGGATGACAAAAGGGTGCCACTGAGGATAGGCGATCTTATCGGGCCATCGTGGAGGTGGAGGTGGAGGTGGTGCCCCAATGTCAAATTGAATATCCTCCTGTGTTGAAATCCGTGGGTTCTGCTGCCTATCAATACTCTTGTATTGTATCCTAGAGCGCGGCGATAACCGTAGAAATCTGCTCAAGGCATGTGGATCCATGTCTATCTGATTTGATGTACGTACTAATCTACTCTCAACTCTAACCCATAAAGGTGGGGTCCAAGTCGAACCCAAAAGAATGCTGCTATAATGAAATTGATACTTGAAATGCATCACTATGTAAAATTGCTGATGAAGTCAATACTCTAATCTTAATCTGTATACTCTCAGAGAAGCAAAATGGAGAAATTTGGATTCATATCATGACTAAACCGACCACTGAAGGAGCTCATGGTTGCACGTGTAGGATAGGAGTCTAATCGATAAGATCTAAACTCAGCCTAAAAGGTCAATGGTGGCTCCTAAAAAAGACAAGTTGTAGCCCCAAAGCCCAGGGGTGTTAGTTGATACCCGATCAACCGAAGCTTCGTGAATGTAGGGTGACCCGACATCTCTCCACGAAAAGTGGTGATCTCCTTTGTACGAGCTCTGCCCTTAGTACATAACACAGCCATATAACACATATAACATGTCCCGACAAATCCATTCACTAACAATCCATGAGTAAAACCCATACTTGGGCCCACAAACTTGATACTCATCTAATAATTCCCAACTATATACAATAGTTCGAGTTAATGATTGCTCTTATACAACACATATATTAAAATGAAAAACATTATAATACATGTATACCCACAAAAGAATGAACCCAAAGCCTGGCATTTCTTCTCAAACCTAGACTCTATGATGAGTGCGTCTCTCATACGCTCCCTGTACCTGTAAAATAATATCCCTCGACAGGGTGAGCTGGCCTTTCGATGGTAGATACTAAGGGCCTCACCTGAAATTGCCATGCCTTGATGCTCCAATGGAAAACATACATTCAAGTAAATGCATGATCCTACATGAATGTCCTACATGATTAACTCATACCCCAGGAGTCCTCCCTTGAGCTCCCTCACACTTGCCTAGCCCACGTAGCAAACATTGTATCAACAAAATGTTTGTTTATATTGTTGTGGACAACCCTCGAAACCATTCTCTAAAGATCACCTATTACTTCACTCCTAGCATTTACAGGGTGCTTGTGCATATGAAATACATGATGCCAATTCCATAAAATTTTATAAAACATGCAAATATATAATCATGCATATATTCACATAATTTCGTACACAAACATATCATGTAATTTACAATTCATTTACATAAAATTAAGCTCACATGGGCTAATGATCAAACCTGAAACAACTTCGATTTAGATTACTCAACCAAACACATTATTTCACAAAAATTATTTTGTAGACACTATTCTGGGAATAGTGAAGCCTGAATTCTATTCAGGAAAATCACCCAATCGTGAGTTCACTTAGTGAACCCAGATTTCCATGACCATTCAGGCCTTATCTGAAATGACATAATTTATTCAATAAATTATCACATGAACCATAACGATCAGAAGTAACATCCTCACGGTCACGATTTCATAAATGGAGTTTCAATAAATTCAAACAATTAGGTCCTAGTTTAAGGACAGATCAAAAGCAGCTCATATATTTCAAATCAGCTCAAACATTATAAATACACTTAAATAAAGTGTAAAACCGATAGGATGACCCCTACCTCCACGGGTTTGTCGGCTCCACAATCGGAGTCACAGCGTAGGCCTTGATCTGTGACGACTCTTCTTGCTCGAGCAAATTTTGGTCCATTTCATGCTGCTGCGTCCTCTCCCTCAACCGCTGCATCTTTTGGTCTTCAAAGGGAGAAGATCCTTTGTTCGTTGTTTTTGTCCCATTATCATTTTAAAATTTTAAAATGACCGTTATGTCACCCACTTTCTCAGTTTTGACATTCGGCGCTATCTTGGCCGTCATTTTAAGTATTTGCTTTACTCATGCCATATGGCACATGAGTACATGTCCTGTGATTTTGTCATCAAATATCGTTTTCACGGCACACGACGATGCCTCGAAAAACTTTAAAATTCAGACTATCTCGGAATTAAGCCCAGTGACATGCTAGCTAGATTTCGCGAGACGATTCCAACGATGAAATCCGTTTCATCATCCGAGATCTAGAGGATGTCAGAATTTTTACCAAAATTACGATTTTACCCATTTTTCAGAAATTGGAATTTCTCGGGTCTTATAAGGATGGGTCTTTTAAAGGGGTCACTAGTAGGAGCGATCGTACCCTCTAGTGGTACGCAACCTCCTACACACCTCCCAAGAGACGAGGAATTTCCATGCAAGGTGGTCATCAATGTTTTGAAAACCGGGGCCAGGAACTAAGTGATCAGGCGGTCGAGCCGTCAGCCGACTACAAAATCGGTCGGGTTCGATGCAAAAACCATTTTTGATTGAGCAGGATAAAACTGAATGAGCCGCCCATCGAGCCATTAAGTGTAGTCAGTTCTCGGCAAGCCGTGGGTTCGCTCCATAAATTTTTTTTTGCTTTTCATGTTAAAACTACGTCGTTTTGATGCTTTTTACATTGAAAGCTTGACGTGGGTCCTAAATTAAGCTTGTAGGGTTAGAAGAGTTGTAACTAAAAAAAATTTAATTAAATACTGCATACTTATGGATTCGAACATGGGAAGGGGAAGTTACAAAGGAACCACTCTACCACTGTGCTGTCATTATGATTATTTTAAATATTAACAAAATTATATATTACTTCTAAATAAGTATATATGTATATAAATAAGTTTCTTCCATTTTTAATAAGTTTTCATATTTAAACATTATAAACATTTTTTAAAATAGAATTTAAAAAACTTTATTTATGTAAAGTAATAAATAATATATCAAATATTATTAATTATATATTTTAAAATTTAAATAAAATATAATAATATATTTATTACGTCACCGGTTTAATCGCGGTTCAACCACAGGTCTAACCAATTAACTGTGAATCCGTAACTTTTCTGGTTCAATCACCGGTCCGGTTTTTAAAACATTGGTGGTCATCACCTCTACATATGCACTTCCTCAACATCCCAAGGGGTAGCCTATGGTAAAGGCTCTCACTACTCTCAACACTCGGGAATAAACTAAGTGTACAGTGAATATGTGGGTGCATCCGAAAAAACCTAATAAATTTAACACAATGAAGAAACCTGTATTATAAATATCTTTGAATCACAGCTCTGGGCTATACAAGACTTCAAAGATCGGACTCCTCAACATCAATATGTCGACCACCTCTAGAATGCTCCCAAACATAGATATAACCCATTGTTGGACCTTGCTCATAATCATTAGCTTGGTCGAAGATCAAACAAGGAGCAACAAGTCTTCAATCAAATACTCGAGCCTAACGAAAAAAAAGACAAAGTCAAACGAGAGACTAAGAATGTGATGTGTAGAAGTGTTTGTCGGAATAAAGGGGATAATTATGTCATATAGACAAATAACATATGATCAAGAAAGAAAGGGGTAGTCATACAACAAGCAATCATGCGAAGAACAAGTTTATCATCAAAACCTACACACATTCTCATCAAGAGATATAATAATCAAGATACTGCGCTGTCAACAATAAAGTATACAAGAAGCACAAAGGGTGATATCCATAATCTAACTAATTAAATGTCACATTTTCCTAAACTAGAGTTGAAACTTGACCCACACATTTGTCCCCAGTGGAGTCGCCATTTTGTGGACCCTCATTTTTCACGTGCGTTCCTAGTGAGACTCCTTTATTTTTTTTATAATTTAAAAAAAAAACATTTTTTTAGAAAACGGTTTTGAGTCGCCACTTATTTTGTTATTTTTTTAAAAGAAAAATAAAATAAGAAATAAAATTTTAGTATGACTCCTTATTTAAGAAAAGTACATGTTTGTGAAAAACCAAGTCCGAATCCGGAGGTCATGTTACCTATCGGGAAGGTACGGTAGTGAACCGTAGGACCCTTCTAGGCTCGTATAAAGAATGATCTCTACTAAACAAGTTTAGGGAACTATGACAATCAATCAATTAATTGCAGATACCAATAAATCATGTAGATAGTAGGTAAAAAGCAAAAATTAAGAGAGAAACGATGTGGCACGCGGAGGTGGCAAGTCAGAGTGCTTTGTGATGTTTATGAATTTATTTAGTTAAGAGTAAAAATGGATAAGAGAAAAAAAAAATGAAGAAAGGTGAGAATGAGGAGAAGAAGAAACTAGAGGAAGAGGAGTAGGATAAGAGAAGAGAGGGAGAAGAGGAGAAGGAGAGGGGAAGAGAGGGAGAGCCGGAGAAGAGAGGAAAAAAAAATCAAAAAGGTTGGGGGTGTGGATGGGAAGCAGGGGAAGAGAAGAAGAGGAGAAGGAGATGAGGGGAAGAGGAGAAGGAGATGGAGGGCGAGGAGAAGGAGAGGGGGAGAGGGAGCCCAATAGATGGAGGCTCAAACTATTTAAACATATTCCATCTCCAACAAAATATTTTTTATTTTGTTCAATTAAGTATCTAAATCTTTTTATTTGTTCTAACTTGGTGTCTCAACTCTTTTTTTTTGTTCAATCGAAGTGTCTAAACTTTTTTTTTATATATTTTGATGTCTCAACTTTGTTTTTGTTCAACCAAGTATTTAAATTGTTAATTTTTGTTTATTAGAATATTTGAAATATGAAAATTTGAATTCAAATGACATTCCACAATAAGGTGAAATGACAATTTATCTTTTCTATATTATGTTCTTTGTTATTGTTATAATAAAAAAGAAATTCATAAGAGATAAAAAATAAAAATTTTGCTTAAAAAAGAAAATATAATAGTTTAAAAAATAACTTTTAATTATTTTCTATTATTTTTACTTGTATGTGAAAAAAATTATATATGAATGATTAAAAATAAAATAAAACTTAGATATTAAAGTATTTAAAATAATAAAATTATTTATTTTATCTGTGATCAATTTAATCACTTTCTTTGTATTGTAACAAATAGATAGTAAAAAACCCCATAAATGTCATTTAAGTAATTTGTCATTTATATGAGAAAGAATTGTTATTTGGATGTAATTTTTGTTTATTCAAATATTTTAATAAGCTTTGATTGGTGAAGAAGCTTTTGATTGAACAAAAATTAAAAGTTGAGACATTTAATTAAACAAAAATAAAGTTGAGACAGCAAAATATAAAAATCGTAAAGGTTAAACACTTAATTGAACAAAAATAAAATTTAGACTTTAAAATAAAAAATAAATGATAAAATTGATATACAACTTAAGTCCATCACCTTTTTTCCTATCTTAAGTTGTGCGGGTCATGATAAAAAAACACTCTAACTTTTATCTTAATCTATCAATCTTTCCTATTTAAAGGGGAAAAAAAGTTAGTCCAATCTTAAAAAACCTAAATGCTTCCTAAATCCTTAGCATTTCTAGAAAGTGTTTATTTTAAAATGATCATCTTAATAAAACAAAAAAAGACAAAAAAAAACAAAAAATTATTAAAATGTATATTTTTAATATTTTATTGAAAATGACACATCGTTAAATGGTCAGAGGATGGTGAATTCTATTTTTCTTCTATTTTGACCATTGGGTGTGAAATCTCTCACCTCTTCGTTCTCACCTATTCGTTCAAATCTTGTCCTTTTCCCAGCTCTCTTCTTCTTGCGTCATTTTTCTATCTTTACGTCATTTTTTTTTATTTTTTTGTTAAACCTTAAACCTTACTATTACTACTATTATTATTTTTCTTGTTTCTTTCTTTAATTGTGAAAAATCCAACCACCAACCCTCAAATTTTACTGTTATCACTACTACTAGTATTACTATTATTATTATTTAAAAAATGATAATGTTACTATCAATAACTAACTATAGTATTAATTTTAAAAAAATAATAATATTATAGCCAATAACTACAATATTACTATTGTTCAGGTATTAATTTAAACATTATTATAATTTTTAAACTATTTTAATAAATTTAAAAAAAAAAACCAATGTACGGCCATCTTTCCAAATCGTCAACCCATCACATCATTGGTTCTACCCAGAACGTTGCAGCGCTGAAAAAATGCTTTCACGATTCTTACCTCTTCGTTCAAATCTTATCATTTTAAACCCACCGACTCTATTTCGTACTTAAAATTTCTTTTACCCAGCTGTTGTCGATTCAATTGAACGTTGCAGCGCCGATAAAATTCTTTGACAATTCTTTGAACTTGGGCAACTGTAGACCATACATGTTTTATTCACGTTGGCATATATATATAACCAAGCTGCCAGTTCTGTAGTTGAAGCTGATTTAGAAAGTATGCCACGCCACCATGGAAGAAACCTCACCCAAATTGATCGAAATGCATCAGAAAGAGAACGAAGAAGGTCCATCAAATACCTCTATTCTAGGCTTGCTTTCCTTATTCTACACCATCTCCCAAAAGGTACTGTGGGTGACTTAAATTCTGTTATTGTTTTTACTTAATATTAAATGAAAACTCCATCCGTTTGAAAATAATTGGTTATTTAGAGAGTTTGTTTTGTTTTTATTTTTCTGTCATTTTAAAAAATCAAAAAATAATTTATTACTTTTTTTCAATTTTACTTTTATTCTACTAAATTGCCTTTTGATTTTTTAATTTTTTAAGTTATTTCAATAAGTACGAAGCATTTTTTACATCTTTCAAATATGGATTACTAATAATTTTTTTGGAAGAAGATAAAGAGTAAATGAGAAAAAATGATAATTTTTTGGAAAAGATAAAGAGTTAATGAGAAAAAAAAAATGATAATTTAGTCTTTTTGGAGAGTGTGTTTAATAATTGTCTTAATATGTGTACAAAAACCTTAAACGATATTTATTTTCAAACGGAGGGAGTAGTAATTAATATTATTAAATGTTAACTTGTTTGTTTTTTAATATTAGGTAACGAGTGTTTTTAGCTTGCTAGCTTTCTTTTTTGATAGGCAAAGATGATGTTTCATGTTTTAAAATTTTCAATATAACTCATGAAAAAGTTTAAAAAGAAACTTAACCTTAGTCCATATGATATTATTATGGATTCTTTTAACTGGCTAACTTTCTTTTTTATAAATCATGAAAAAGTTAACAAAGAAACGTAACCCTAATCTATGTGATATTATTATGGATTTATTGTGCACTAGTATTGATTGATTAATTAATTAAATAAGAGGTTGGTGTTAATGTAGGGTCCGTTGCCTGAGCTGGTGGATCAAGCCACCACTCATAAAACAAATGAAAGAAAGGGTAGAAATGCTGAAGCAAAGAAAGCAACAAATACTTGAAGGTCGCATTAGTAATGGTGATGAGGTTGTGAGTACTGGTTGGTCTGGCTCAATAATTAGGTCATCTATGATCCGCAGTATCCATTTTAAGTTCTATATTGGAGTATGTCGACCTGTGGTTTGACTGACAACTTCATACTCATCTGTCAAGTCATCAATGTTCTTATGGAAGAAGCTGCTCGAGTTGTCTCTCTTAACTACTCCATCATGGGCAATAAGATCTTCTATACAATCCATGCTGAGGTATTTATATATGTGGCTATGTATGATAATTGGTTACTGGTAATTTTGAGGAAAAATGTAAGGGAAAGAATGTTATATAAGTTTTTAAATAATTTTATTTATATTCAATTCTCTTTGATACTTTTTATCGTAAAACCAAATATAAGAAAATCATTTTCCTTACAATTTTTCTTCTTCTTTAGTATTTTGCATGAACTAAATGTCATCTTATAGATTAAGTAAGAAATATTTGGTTAATTAAAAAACCTTAAATAATCTAAGTTTTATAAATCTAACCCTTCCCATGTTCTTTTTTTCTTGAAGAATAACTCATTTTGGGTAAAAATATTCTTTTTCATTTTATTTATTAAACATATGTGTCTTATAAAAGAATCTGAGTTATTTTTACAAGAAAATAATAAAAGAATATTTTTTGTTAAAACGAGATAAAAAAATGGCTGAAGTATTAACATGGGTGGCGATCATTGGATTTCGACTGGTAGTTCTAGAGGTGGCATAGAGACTTGGGGGTGGAAGAAAGACTAAAGGAACTAATTTCTCCAACTTCTTGCTAGAAAATTACGTCTTTGTTAGCCTACATTGCCCAGTTATCAAGACTTCTTAGGAGTTTTTTTATATCAATTTCATGGTTGTAGAATGTTAGATTATTATATTGTTAGATTTATTTTGTATTTTCCTATGATTGTAATTTGTATTTTCCTAGGGTTGTATAGCGTAGCCTATCCTCCCCTTGTACTTGTAATTTACGGTTTATAATATACAAAGACTCAAGTCTTTCTTCATGGTATCAGAGCAGGTTCTTTGATTTTTTTTTGGTAGGTGGCTTGACAATGTTCTAAAGAATACGTTGATGAGTGTAACGTGTTTCAAAGGAATGACCTTTGTTCTTACGAAGCGTAGATGAAGGAGCTTCTTATTGTTATGTCGTCGAGCATTATTCCCTTGTCTTTGGAAACCATTAGGTGGTGATAGAGGGAAAAACGGGAGGGATGATCGATCGCTAAGGGAATTTTCAAGTGCCTTATCCTTTGATTATCTTTTGAGAGATTTAGATTATCTCAGACTTGGTGAACTGTAACAACACCTATCTTGTCAATTATCTTTCTGATACTACATTCTTAATCGGATCAACTCTATGTATGCCTGCATGTAATGTCTTAACTTTTTCATTAAGAAAATTAAGACAAGAAAAATATTCTCTATCAAGGAATAATTGGAATTAACCTTGTTAGAATTTACAACTTAAATAATATAATGCCCTACTTTTACTCTCTCTTCACTTTCTTATAAAATGACTCCTTTAAGAGAATATTCTTATGTGATGATGCAGTGATGTGAGTAGTATTTATTAGTTTTTTTGGATGAATAATAGCAAGCTTCATCTCAAACAAATGAGACATCTTTCTACATGAGTGAATTGAAGGATTAACCATTAAATAAAATCAGTTGAATGACCTCGAAACATGGTTCTAATCCCGATTATCAGTCATTGGCTGAGCGGTCTGAATGCATCCATCGTGATATACGTCAGTGTCGGTCGATCTATGAAATAAGACAATTAAAAAGTTAAAAAAATTATGCAAATTATTAGAAAAATAGATATAATTAAGTGAGTTAAAAAAATTAATTAAACAATTTTTTTATATATTTAACATTATTTAAATAGTTATTGAAGCATTCAATAAAAATTCTTTATGATAATACTAACAAAAGATATTATTTTATATCAAACATAACTAGTGTTTTAAAAACCGAACTAGACCGACCGGTCCAACCATCTACCAAATCTATTTTTGGTATGGTTTGCTTATTAAATCGAAGTGCCAAATGAAGTGGTGTCAAACCATTTAAACTAGGGACGATTCCCTTCGAACCGAATGGTTCATTCACACCTCATTTTAAAAATATAATTTATATATTTGGGCTTTATCGGTTCCAAGCGCAGATTTTGACCCTTTGGTCAGATCAATGAACCATGAATTGGTAACTTTTCCTATTAGATGACGATCCAGTTTTGAAACATTGAACTAACGGTTTTTAACAAAATGTCATCTAATACATCAATCAATGTCATGTTGAATGATGAGGGGGCTCAAAATCATCATCATCATTAGTCCAACAACAAGGATACAAATTGAGACGATAATTTGTATAGTGAGAATGTGGTTGAAAGAATTATTCATTACTTGAATGTGTTGGTTGAGATGATTAGCTTAATGATCCATAATTATGAAAATATCACTTTGGAGGATGTTTAGGCTCAACATCGTATTAATAGTATCCAAAACCTCGATATGCAATGCTGCTACTGTCAGAAGATTGATCATATCAATAGGAATCACTAGCTTATGTTCTAGTAGTTGAATATCGATCAAAGTCATTCCTACTAAAAGCATTGGAAGAATTATCACTATCTCCAAAGTTATGATAGGATTCATCTCCTACTCCCCTGAACTGAGGTCTTAATCCTAGAGTCAATGTTTGGAAGTGTTCATCAATCTGGTGATAGTTGGATCTATAATCATGCCTAGTGGAATAGTCATCATCATTAGGAAATGTAGTCAGTCTTTCTAAGTGTTTTCGTTGTTCCCATATGCCTAGTCTATATCCATGATCTGTATTTTGTGTGGTATAATAATTTTCATCTCCTTGTGACCACGACATGCCATGATCAACTTGATTAACATAACCATCATCAACAACACCACTTGCTCCATTGTCTCCATTAGTGTCTTCACTATCTTCACTGCCCCATCAATGTTGCTACCCCCACTATTGACTCTATCGTCACCATCATCACTACTGGAACTTGAATAGATTATTTGATGAGCCTTACCTTTACAAGAAGAACCAATGTCTCTTCCTTGCACAATACTACTTGCACGCCTACTAACCCTATAACTTGTGCCACCACTATCTTCACGAGTTGGTTCTCTACCTTCTTTAAAAAGAAGATCTTGATCAAACCAATCCAAATTATCAGATGATAACATAGGTTCTTATCCATCTCATATCCACTCACCTACTATATCATCATCATTAAAAATATGATTCAAGTCAATTGGATTGTAAAAATCTTCATCACTTCATTGTTGCATCAAATTCTTAACATATTGTAGTGGACATAGACTAACTTATGCAACTTTTTCATTGCCAAATGATTGCGCAACTTTGCGTGAATCAATGACCATGTGCTCCAATTTCTTTTACATCCCAATGAAGAACATGTTTGGCTTAAAATTTTGACATAAATATTTTGAAGATGTGGACCTTCATCACCATAATCTTACAACCATTCAATTATTATAAAAAAATAAACATATTAGGCACCAATATATATAGAAAATGATGACAATTCTTATTTATAAAAGAAATAAATATAATGAGTACTTGGTAGAGATTGATTTATTGCTTTTTGGTAGGAGTCACCTTCCCGAAATTCTCCTTGACCTTTAACAAATATTTTATGCATTGTAATGTTAACTGCTTTATTGTGCATTACAAATCACAAAATATATTATATAAATATCATAAGTTGTGTATATCTCATTAAAGCTTCCGATTGCCTATCAAATCTGGCTCTAATATCTTAATAACACTCTATAGTCAATTTTAATTTCGGATGGTAGGAGAATTGCTTTGAATATTGAAACATTGGATTTAAAAAATACGTTGTAATAAGTAAAAAAAATTATTAGTTTATAATACTTCGCATTTGAATGAATAATAATAACTATATAAGGAATTTTTTTTATTTCATGTAGCATGCAAATATCTATGCAATTGATTTTCCCACCTTTTATCAATGACTTCCCAATACTTTTCCCAAATTTTCATCGATGCCTTTATAGCTAGTTTAGCTCTATCCATTACTTCATAAAATGATTGAAAGTGTGGGCTTCTTATCTTGATCAACCAATTTAAAAAATTTCACCAAAGGTTCCATGATGGTTTGGACTTCCTTTGCCTTCTTCCAAAATTGATCAATTAAGATAAGATTGGATACCTTATCTCTTAAAATCTTTATGCTCTGATCTTTGTTGAATTCACACCAATCATTTATTATGCACATCATTTTCAAGTCACCCTCATAACGTATGAGACACTCAAGTGAAATGAATTTAATTAGTGGCAAACCCGGGTTGATACGGGGTGCAGGCTCTCTATATTGTTGAATACTTTCATCAAATTTGGCCGCCCAAATCCCGGGGTGTCAGTTGACCACCCGGTCAGCCGCGGAAAACTGTGTCTCATATCATGAGGACCCTTACATCGATAAAAATGATCACTTTGGCCCGCGCCAATGCTCACAAAATCTAACCAACTATATTATAATAGTTCAAGAGTTAATTACATCACTCTTAATACAAACATATATTAAAATTTAGAATTCTAATACATGTTTTACAAAATAATCAATCAAAGCCACATATCGGCTTTCTTCTCAAAAGCGGCCTCTAATGAGCGCCGTCTTCCCGAACAGTCCCTGTACCTGAAATAATGTTCCCTCGACAGGGTGAGCAATGCCCAGTAGTGGAATTATCCTACATGGGTTACTCCCCACCTAAGTGCACATATAATAGTTTAACACAAACACATTCAAGCAAATACATGATCCTACTTGAATGTCTACATGATATGGATGAGAATGTGACTCACCCTTTTCCACTTCTCGAGCCCTCACGGCTCTCACGCATGCCTAAGCGAGTGTGAGAAAACACTGTTTTCAAAACAAAGGTTTGTTCTCGAAAACATGCTCAGGAGTTTCGGTAGATTTGATGGACAACCCTCCGAGGTGAATTGCTGGGTAATTCTCCGAAATAGTCATGGGTCCGCCTCCGAGATGAACTGTAAGTCTCCAAAACAATTCTTCGGAAAATCTTTATTGAAATTCCTTTCACACAACCATTTTTCCTTTTTCTTTCTTTCATGTCATACACTCACACCTATTGTTGTAGGTTGCCCCAATGCATATGAAATGCGTTATGCCATTTCCAAACAACACATGCCAATATATCTCAATCATGAATATATTAACAAATTCATAACCACATGTTATTCATTCACTTAGCAATAACATCAAAATTAACTCACATGGGTAATTAATTTAATTCCAATGGCTCACACACAATTATATTTCATATAATTCAAACATCATGTTAACATTTAATTCACACATTAACATATTATTTTCCACACAATTCAAGCCATTCTTTTTAAAGCAAATTTTATGCAAATAACACATGGACTTTTTAGAATTCAACCTGTACGAGAGTCGGGACTATTTTAACGAGTCCAAAAGCGATTATTAATTTGTCCATGGGCGACCCACGATCAACATCGATTCTACTTCCTTGGAGCAAAAATGCGTGGCCATTTTAAGGCCTCACAACACCCAAAAACCACAATTTAACACACAATTATAACCTGAAGCCACCAACGACCAGTGAATTTGTGTGGTCCACAATTTTCAGCATTTAAGTCCCGAGTTTTGGGACCGATAGCTTGACCATTCACGACCTCGAAACACTCCGTCATTAACAAAGCTCTTAGAAATTAAATCCAAATGGGAAAACCCTACCTTCGGAGTTTGTAGCTCCCCAAAAAGCCGATACTTGTAGCGGCCAGCCCTTGCCATGGGAAGCAACTTTGTTTCTTGGCAGACGAGCCAAATGGTCAGTTTTCTGAGAATTCTAGAGAGAAGTTGGACTTTCTCTCTCTAAAAACCTTCCCTTTTCTCAAAATCTGTTCTCCCCCTCCTCCACTACACGTACCAAGCCAACTGGAGAAGAGATGTCTTCTTTTGTCCCCTCACTTGCCACTTGTCAAGCCATCATTGGCTCATTGGATTTCCTTATCCACCCACTTTGGATTTTCCATCCAATTAGAAGATGCCACATGTCCACATGGGCCCCACACTTGAGCTCATGTTGACTAATTCTGCACCTGACACGTGACACACTGTGAGCCACTTAAAATGTGCCAAGTGTCTCGTATTACGCTCGTTGCCTCGAAAAACGTGTATATTCCAACTGTCTCGGAATTCGACGTGGTAGCTAGATTTCGCGAGAAGATTCCAACGGTGAAGTCTGTTTTGTCATCCAAGATCTAGAAAAATTTTTGATTTTGACCGAAATTACCATTTTACCATTTTTCAGAAAATTAGGATTTTCTCGGGGTTTCACAAAATTAACTGCTATTATAAGTAAAGCTTGTGATCATCTTTGCATGACCCAAAGTCTACTTAATCTTCTTAATGCTTCCAATATCTTCAAGCATTAAATCAATACAATAAATTTCTTTCAAAGTGACCTGACAAAGGCCTTCGCTTCTCCATTAACAACATACCAGCTACTTTAAAACTTGTCTCATTATCAGTGACTACTTGTACAACGTTTTCCTCCCCAACCTCCTCCACAATCATATCTATAAGGGAAAAGATGTAATCTGTCGTTTTTAGTATGTTGGTTGTGTCAACTGAAGAAAAGTATATCATCAACCATCTGATAAACCATGAAATTGATGATGACTTTACGATTCTAGAACTCTGCTGTCCCTTTTATGATTGTGCATCCATATATAGGTCATTTGGCCTTCAAAGTGTTTATATATATCTCAAGCTCTTACACCTATTCCTCCTAATATGCATTGTCAATTTGGTATCTCGTAGGACCCTTGATACCTGGACCTGCTTCTGTTATGGTGTTAATCATAGATTGATAGTAAGGCCAATTATAAGCTGCATTGAAAGGTATTCCATTAAAGAGAAAAAAATTTATAGATGTCTTTACCCACTTTCTTTGCACCTTCAGCGAAAAACAAATTTTTTATCAATTCTGTTTTGAAGGAAACATGTAGGAATCGATTCCCTTTAGTAAATATCTTATAGCAAACTTTTTTTGTATAGTTTCTATTATTCATCACTAAACCAAAATTTTGTATCGAATTTGTGAAACCCCGAGAAAATCCTAATTTTCTTAAAAAGAGTAAAATGGTAATTTCGGTCAAAATCTAGAATTTTTCTAGATCTCGGATGACAAAATGGACCTCATCGTTGGAATCTTCTCGCGAAATCTAGTTACCACATCGAATTTTATCGAATTAGGAGCGGTAGATTCGGGTTTTTGAGGCAACGGGGATAGTGCGGGACACTTGACACATTTAAGTAGCTCGAGGGTGCTGTTGTGTAATGCGGGTGGTCAAACATGAGCTCAAGTGTGGGCCATGGGTGGACACATGGCATCATGCCATTAGAGGGAAATCAAAGGTAGCTAGGTGGATAAGTGGATAAGTGGATAAAAAATCCAAATAAGCCAATGATGGCTTGACATGTGGCAATGAGAGGACAAAAATGAATAAATGAAAAGAGAAAAGAACATCTCTTCTCTTATTTTGGAGGCTGAATCAGACCAGTGGGAAGGGAGGGGAGTCAGTCTAGAGAGAGAAAATCCAACTTCTCTCTAGATTTCAAGTGTTCGAGATAGTCGAATTTCATCGGGCGAGAGCGAAAACTGTTATCTGTTGCAAAGGGCTACGCGTGGACAGGTTTTGAGGTTCGACAAACTCCAGTAGGGGTTTTCTCCTACTTGATTTAATCTTTTTTAAGAGCTTTGTTAATGTTTTGGGTGGTATGAGGCCGTGAGGCCGTTGATAGTCTAAAAATTTGGGCGAAATCTTGGAAGTGGGAGTCGTTTTGGGCGATCCTGTTTATTTGAGGTGAACTTGTGATATATTATGCAATAAATTATGGTTTGGGTGACTGACAACGGAAAGCGGCCATAGTTCCAGTTCCACAAAGATGGAAGCGTGCTTGGTGAAGGGCACGGACGGCCAGCTGCTACAGGAATATTAAGGGATTGATTAAAAAAGCGATTCCGATTTGCTGTTGAATGAGAAAATAATCCATGTGTGTTATAACAAAATCTTGCTTAAGATGAAACGGCAGGTGTGTATGGAAGAAAATTGTTAATGCATGAAAAAACGAGTATGTTAACATGAGTGTCGCACTATATAAAATATAACAGGTGGGAGAGCCATCGGAAGTAAATTGGATTATTCATTAGCCCATGTGAGTGACTTCATGTTGTTATTGATATGAATAAATAAATATGATGTTGTGAGTTAAAATTGCTAGTATATGCATGATTTATATATTAACATAAATTGTTTGGAAATAGCTTAATGAATTCCATATGCACCAGGCACCCAACGATGTGAGTGCATGACATGAAAGAAAATAAAAAGGGAAATGGTTGTGAAAGGAATTTCCACTGGAAGATTTTTCTGAGAATCATTGGAGATTGTCCAATAATTCACGTCTGAGGAGCTCATGAAATCGCTTCTGGTAGCTTATCCAAATTCGGCCCCAGAGGCTTGTCCAATAGGATTTTGATCGAAAACTCGAAAGTATGTTTTAGAGAACAAAACCTTTTGTTTTGAAAACACTGCTTCTTCACATTTGGCTAGAAAATGCTGAGAAGTTAGTGAGGCCTGAGAAGTGAGAAAGGGTGAGTCGTATTCTCTTCCATATCATGTAGACATCGCATGTGGATCATGTATTTGCTTGAGTGTGTTTGGCTGCCACATATGTACACTTAGGCGGGTGAACCCAATGTGAGATAATTCCACTACTCGGGCATTGCCTCATCCCACAGGGAACATTATTTCAGTATACAATGTTCCTAAGACGACGCTCTTGTGATGCCGCTGGTAAGAAAATGATCGCTGCGCTTTGATATGAAATTTCTAAAACATGTATTAGAATTCTAAATTTTAATATGGAGGTTTATGTTATGAAGAGCGATGTAATAACTCTCAACTATCAGAATATACTGGACAGATTTTTTGGTGAGTATTGATAAAGGAACCCAATTGGCCATTTTAATTATATATGAACTCATAATATGAGACACACGGTGTTTTCATTTGGGGCTCGACTGGTCACAACTGACCCGGATTTGGGGCGCCGCGCACTGTGCTCAAATTATAAATTTCAATATTATCCTCTAAGACTCTTCAGAATTTATTCTTATACTATTATTAAAATAAAAGAGTATTATTTTCTAATTTCTTCGAATTTTATTATTCCTATCTCTCTAAACATGAGAAATTTCATTATTATTATTATTATAATAGCTATAATACAAGTATGCTAGATCTAACGGAAAAACATAAGATATAAGAATGTAAAACTGAAAAAACAAAAACAATAATAAATCTAACAAGAAATCATGCTCAATATCATGTCGAATAATTTGAATATTATAATTGTGAAGAAACTCATAAAATAATAAGATTATTAAATAATATAAGAAAATTTCTAGAATTAAGATTATTCAAGATAAGAAACCTAAGTAATAATCAAGATAGTATAAGAAACATGAATCAAATGATATTTTGGAAAGAACGTATTAAATGCATGGATAGTATAAGACCATTGAAAATAATAGAATAGGAAGACCTTATCTCACTTCAAAACGTGTAAAAATTGGAGGAAAGTCTTTGTGATAATAGCAAATATAATAATAGTCAAATAGTAGTCTTAATAGGGACAAGTCTTTGAAAAAAGTAATACCATATTAATTTTATATAACAATAAATTTATGGCATGAAGAGTTGTGTTTGAGCTTTTGAAATAATAAAGCTAATAAAAGAACATGATAATTATAACCCAGATAAATTTGGGCCAACAAAAAAAAAATTAACACCCTTAACCAATCCTTCCTATTTAAAGGGGGAAAAAAGTTAATCCGATCTTAAAAAATCTAAAATTCTTTTAAAATTAAACCTTAAAATCTTATAACCCTTCGGAAAAAAGTGTTTATTTTAAAATGAGTCATCATGAGTTAATAAAATTTTTTAAAAAAATTATTCAAATATATATTTTTAATATTTTATTGAAAATGGCGCATAATTAAATGGTGGGTGGGTTTGAAATTCTAATTTATTTCTATATTTGATTTTAACTTGTAACACCTTCCATATATTTAACTTTTAGGTGACAAATCTTGCATGATCATATTCGTACATAACCGCCCCATTTCATACTGTACCACTACAACATGTTGTATATACATATATCCACGTCATCATATAACTGTCTAACTTTTCTATCATATTTGATAATGTTTTTGTTTAATTTATAAAATTTTAAAAATTTTATAAATACCTTTAAACTTTTTTTATGAGTTTATACAAATGGATCAAAACTTTTCTTTTAAACTTTTATTTATGGGTTTAGGGTTAGGCTTAACTCCATTATTAGATTATACCAAATTTTCAATTTTGGTGCAAACAACTTTATAACTCACCAATCAAGTTTAAACTTTAAATGGCACCCACAAAATGGAATTAACATTAATTGAATCTTAAACCAAGTTAGATCACAATTTATCTAAAATCTCCAAAGCAGACAAATTTAAGAAATGTGTATTGAAATCACACTTGAACCATCAGGTACCTTGAGAAAACAGAAACAAACAACAAAAAGAAATGAACCAAGGAAATGCAGTTTGCCAAATTAGGAATAGCTCGAATCATTGAAATCAAGATAAATGAAGAAATTCCAATAAAAATAAAAAAAATGGGGCAATTTTAGAGGAAATATTGGTTCTTATACGTGCTCCACACTTGCAGCACCTAAAAAGAATTATTTTTTAAGTAAGACATGTGACACCCCAAAACAGAGTTTTGTTGACCCTGCCGTCGACTGCGAAAACACAGTGTGTCTCATATCATGAGACCCATACTTGAGTAAAATGACCCAATAGAGCCCATCATCCGTACTCGTCCATACAGTTACAAGACCATACATTTCTATAAACCTAAGATTTACTACATCACTCTTAATACAAAGCATATATTAAAACTAGTTCGTTCTAATGCCATAAAACAAGAATCGAAGGCGGTCAGGCGACATTAATCTCGGCCTCACAGGGCGCCATCTGCCTATACATCTGTACACGAAAGGGGTCCCAGCGGGGTGAGCTAATGCCCGGTAGAGATAAATCCCCTGCAAAAATTTATTTCGCCCTAATTTTTTATGCAAATGATCATTTCATAGTCAAACCAACATAAATCATTGCATACATGTTTTCCTATCATGAAAAAAAAAAAACTACATGCATGTATGAGGCTGACACTCTACATGCCCAAGTACCGGGTCAACCTCGACCACCACCCAGTACAAGTCTTAGATGGAATCAATATTGAGTCGATCCAGAGCTCCCATCTCACAACTTAGTAGTCTATGTGATGTTTATTTAATCGTTTCGTGTCTTTTGGGCCTTGAGCTTTTCGGGGTCTCACAGCGGGTCTCACACCCTCGACATTTTCGGGCTTTCACCGGTGGATGCTTTGTCTAACCGAGTTTTGGGCTTTTCACACGGGGGTATCTATCCCACCCCCTTTCCTTAGACGCATTTCATTTCCATTTTGACTTTGCTGCTTTGTGGAACTCAATTGGACTTCGTCCCATTCCAAGCTCACACGATTCGCGCTGAAGCGCAGTGCCAAATCAGTACCATGAACACTCTTTCATGTAATGTGGTGTTACCGCACACGATGCAATGCAATTTGTGCCCGCGCACTCAAACCCATGACCAATGTGAAGACATCTACATGGACATTCTACACCATGCACTATGTGTGTGCTATGAACATATGTCTAATGCACACAACATTTCGCATATTTAACATACATGCAGTCATGTTAATATTCCACATATTCAAATCAATACATCACATAAGCATGCTACATCTTTTCTATCATTCGGTTCATTCATGTCAACATCATTCAAGCATGTATTAAATAATTCCAACCATTACTTAGGCAAGTAATGCCATAATTCATGTTCTTGGGCCGAGACATAGTATTTTAGTCATACAACCCAATGCATATAATTATTTCCATCTTTATCACATAATTTTACATGTTTAGCATCTCATTGAATTCATGGCAATAACACACATTAACCATTCCTGGCCATAAATCCGGCCATGTTTGGCCTAAGGAATAATCTGGACTTAGTCCAGAAAGTCCAAGGTTTGTAAATACCACACAAAACATCCAACACACAATTCCTTGCTTTCGGGCCTATGCGGTCAGGCATTAGATTACAGAGCCGATTAAGCGAGTTAGGAGCCGGAAAGGACTATGCCTCAACGGTCAAAAACGACCAGCCCAGTGTTCAGTCTACATTTTGGCTGAGAACTTTATCTTATTAAATTCTAGACTTGTGAGCTTTCCGTAGAGTCCAAACAGTAAATGGGAGTTCGGGCGAAAGTTATGACCGTCAAAGTTAATGCGGCGATTCACAAGGGTGTGCGGAAATTTGGGCACAACTCGGTTTGCCATTATGCTCGGGATTTTGCCATCCCAAAACATAGTGTCCGGCCTCGGGACGAGTCCAGCTTCCCAAGTAAAACTGGTCTTTGACCATCACGATCTAAACAAACCACACAACATCAGAATTCTCGCTCGGAAAATCGGATGACTTAGTAGAGCCGATACACGACCCCTAGGCGTAAAATAACCAGAGTAGGAGGAAACCTACCTCTTGCGCGATTAAGGTTCTTCTTGGTAGGAGTGCAACTCCTTTCTTGTAACACTCCTTCCTCTTCCTCTTTCTTTTTTTTCCTCTTTTCCTCCCCTTTCCTCTTCTCTTTTCTTCTTTCCTTTCTCCTCTCCTTTCCTCCCTTCCTCCTTCCCTTTCCTCCTCCTTCTCCTTTTCCCTTCCTCCTCCTCCTTGCTCCCTGAAATGAGCTGCCCATGCCCATATTTATAGCTTTCATGGTGAGCATGCATGTTGACACATGGCATGCCATGTGTCACACATGCATGTCTTTGCCATGCATTGTGAGCCTGTAGCTTACCGTATGTCACTCACATGGCTTGCCATGTGTCACTCATGGTTCGCCATGTGTCATCCCATATTTCGCCATGTGTCATCCACATGTTTCGCCATGTGTCATCCATCTTTCGCCATGTGTCATGTTTTATGCGTTTCTGAAATACGTGAAATTCCGACTATCATAGACAAGCAAGTGTTTGGGTAGCTAATTTTCTGGCAATTCCAGCGATTGCAATCCGTTTTGTCATCCGAGATCTGAAAATTCAACTTTTCTCCAAACTATTTAGGGTAAATTATCGTTTTGCCCCCTTTTATCTAAAATTTTAAAATTAAAAAATTTCACGGGTTTTATCTCCCAGCCAAAAATTTCGTCGAAATTCACACACACATACAAAATCAAACACATGCATATGCGATAGTCATTTAAAACATTAATGACTAGAAAGCGCACCTTCCTTATTGAACAAGAAGGGATAGTTGGCGCGCACGGTGTCCTCGCGCTCCTATGTCGCCTCCTCGACTTCTCGGTGCTGCCACAACACATTTACAAGCCTCACGGTCTTGCCACGTAAAACCTGCTCGGCTATCCATGATACGCGTGGTCCCTCTTGAGGATTATGCATCGCAACCGATTATCTAATCCACTACTGCAGTTGGATCACGGATTATGCTGGTACCGAAGTGAAACACTCATGGGCGCTGACCAAACGGCGTGCGCTTGCAAATCTATAACGGCGCCCTCTCTGAGTGCCTGAAGGATCGATAACGTGGTGACATCTTCCCTCGTTTTCCGAATCTAATCACTCCTCTCTTAGGCATCACCTTCAAGAAGACATGATCACCCGCCTTGAACTCTAGAGGTCGTCGTCGTACATCAGCGTAACTCTTTTGCCGGCTCTGAGTAGTAAGGAGACGCTTCCGGATCATACCCACCTTGTCCGAGGTGTCTCTAATTAAATTTGGACTAGTGATGGAGCTCTCTGCCATACACATTAACATATCGGTGTCGACATGGCGCTCCATAGAGAGCCTCATAGGAAACCATCTAGACCTCGCACGATAAGCTGTTATTGTAAGAGCTACCAAGGGCAAGTGCCATCGACTACCCTTGAGATCCAAGGCGCATGCTCGCGGCTTATGTCCTCTAAAATCATAATAGTCCGGCTGCGGTTTCGGAACCACATTTCGAATCGGTTTATGTCGAATGCTTGGACTGCATATGGCCTGAGCAGAGAATTGTGTGTTGGATGTTTTGTGTGGTATTTACAAAACCTGGACTTTTCTGGTTTAGTCGGATTATTTCATAGAGCGAGCATGAAATGGGATTTATAACCCGAGAGAGAATGGTTAATGTGTGTTTATTACCATGAATTCAATGAGATGCTAAACATGTAAAATTATGTGATAAAGATGGAAATAATTATATGCATTGGGTTGTATGACTGAAATACTATGTCTCGGCCCAAGAACATGAATTATGGCATTACTTGCCTAAGTAATGGTTTGAATTATTTTAATACATGCTTGAATGATGTGTTGACATGAATGGCCGAATGATAGAAAAGATGTAGTGCATGTATGTGATGTATTAAATTTGAATATATGTGGAATATTAACATATATTTGCATGTTAAATATATAAATATTGTATGCATTAGACATGAGTGTTCTGCTTACCTACATAGTGCATGGTGTAGAATGTCCATGTAGAGGTCTTCATACATTGGTCATGGGTTTTGAGTGCGTGCTTTCTGGGTGCATTGCATTGGTGTGCGGTAACACCATTATGAAAGAGTGTTCATGGATGCGGTTGTACTTGGTTTGGTGTTGAATCGTGTGAGCTTGGGAATGGGATGAAGTCCAATTGAGTTCCACAGTGTTAAATAAAAATGGAAAATGAAATGTGTCGGGCGTAGCAAGTAGGGGATAGGTACCCTCGGGTGAAAAGCACGGCTTGAGATTTAAAACTGATGTATCCACGGTGGCCAGAAAAATGTCGAAGTGTAAGAGACCCTTGGTGAGATCCCGAGATTGCATTGCCCGAAAAAGACCGCAGCGATTAAATAAACATCATAGACTGCGGGTTGTGAGATGGGGTGGGGCGGCTTCGGTGTGATTTCCGTGACGCGCGATACGTTGGTGGGTGAGAGGTTGACCGGGCTGCCAGGGCATGTAGAGGTATGATCGCCACATGCATGTAGTTTTTCATGATAGGAAACATGTATACCTGGTTAGTTTGTTGGTTTGACTATGAAATGATCATTTGCATGTGCACCTAGGTGGAAATAGCCCTTGTAGGTTATCTGCCGGGCATTAGCTCTCCGTCGTGGGATCCTCTTTCAGTCTGGGACGGGTATAGGCGGATGGCAGCTCATAGAGCCCGAGATTATGGCCAAATTTGGGATGCATGTTCTTGTTTTATGTATATATTCGACGAACTAGTTTTCAATATATGCTTTGTATTAAGTGATGTAGTAAATCTTAGTCACACATGAAATGTATGGTCTTGCCGTATGGGCGAGTACGGATGGCCCTATTGGGTCATTTACTCAAGTATGGGTCTCGTGATATGAGACACGGGGTTTCCATGAGTTGGCCCGATTAGTCAGGCCCGGGTTTTGGGGTGTCACAAGACAACTTGTTATTGGTTTCACATTTTTATAAACTTTTTTTTTTAAAATATAACTAAGTTAATAGGGCATATATGCTTTCTCAACTTTTATTAGTATAAAATTGGTCGAAAATTCCCCACATGTCCAACACCCTTACTGAAAAGTTGAGAGAGAGGGGTTAGTTGGAATATAACTAAGGGAATGGGTGAAGAAAGAAATAGGGAGTAGGGGAATAGTTGTTTGAAAAATAAAAATAAACAATAAAAAATAATAATAATAATAATAATAAAAACAAAATCAAAAAGTAAAATTTAATAATAATAATAAAAATAATGTGTGAGCAAATTTTAGGATCTATAAATATGCCCCTCTTTGATAGAGTTCGTGAGTATAACGAATGTGAACAGTGGGATTCAATGAAAATGTGAAAAGAGTGATGAAGCAGGATCAAACTCCATCCCAGAATAAAGGAGACCCCGAAAAATGTTCCTGAAATAACTTCACTAACTCTCTCCAAACTCCAAGCGGTAAAAGGAGTTCTAAAAAAAATATCGAAAGCAAACAACAAAAGGACAAAACAACTTGGAGGCCAGCAAAGTCATAACATAGATCTAAGCTCTCTCTAAGAAGGTCCTCCCCAAAAGGGAGTGAAACCTATATCAAAACACGAAACAAGCGAAATCGATTGACCATGGGTGATAGAATAGTTATGTGCTGTATGCTTGATCAACACGAGTCATGGACAAACTCGTGAGCTAGCAAGTGGAAGTCACAGTAAAGAAATAAACCATGTGATCAAAGTGTGCGATGATAACGACCATGAATATTAGTAGCAATATCTCTAATAAAGGCAGTAATAAATGAAATTATGAACTATGGTAGAGCATCATAATGTTTAACTGGCTTGTGAGAAACGAAATGAAGCCTAAAATGCCTTTATTCAAGAGATGTAGAAGGTAAGGTGAGATTTGACGCTACGATACCAGAAGGCAAGTACGTGAAGTGTAAGACAAGAGAAAATTCAATTTTAAGAAAGAATAAAATGGTAATTTCGGTCAAAATCAAAATTTTCTAGATCTCGGATGACAAAGCGGACTTCACCGTTGGAATGGAGTCTCGCGAATTTAGCTACCGCATTCGAATTTCGTCGAATTCGAGACAGGTTGAAATTTCACATTTTTTCGAGAACTTAGAATATCGGTGCGATAAAAAAGCTCACCTGAAAGATATATGTGATATGACAAAGTCACCTACATGTACCCATGTATTTTATGTTTGTGATTAGTGAGAGGATGAGATAGATAGCCCTAGATTATTGCCAAGTGTCAAAAAGAAAATCAAGACAAGGGACACATTGAAAATTATGGAAATGTTTAATGAGAATAAGACAAAAGCTAAATAGTCTTCTTCTCCATTTTTGAAAGCAAAAAACGTGCTGGAGAGCAAAAAGTGGCAGTAGGTTGGTTTTTGAAGTTTTAGAGAGAGAGAGAGAGCTCCTTCTCTCTAGATTTCTGGTCGTTCGGATCGTCGGTTCTCGGCGGAAGCGAAATAAGTTATTCTCGTGGCGAGGGCTACGCGTGGGCACGGATTGGTGGAGTTCAACTCCAAAGTGGATCTTCACTCCTACTTGTGTTATTTTTTGGCTAAGAGCCATGTAAATGATTAGAAATATTCTGAGGCTTGATTTAGCCCTAATTTCGGTCTCAAAACATTTTGAACCGAGTGCAGAAAATTCCTACTTGTGTGGTCGTGAACAAATGCAGCAGGATTTCATTGTTCACGTGATTTTGTTCATGTTTTGTGTTGAGTGATTGAAAATGAATTCTTGTATTTTCTCTAATTAGCCCAGTGAGCTAATTTTGAATTATTTATTGATGTGAATTTAATAACGCAGATTGTGTGAATTAATTAATTTAGTATCATCCATGTTTTATCATCATTAGCATGAATATTTTGGAATTCAGCATCATACATTCCATATGCCTTTGGGGCAACACAGAATATTAAGTGTGAATGCATGACATGAAAGAAAACAAAACGAAAATGTTTGTGAAATGAATTTCGACGGAAGATTTCAGTGTGTTGGGAGACCAGTCTCAACAATTCGCGTCGGAGGGGCCCATGAATTTGTTTAGGAAGGTTTGTAGAATAAGTCGCCTGGGAGGGTAGTCCAATATATTTCACCCAGAATCTCGGTAGTAGTTTCGAGAATAAAAGCTTTTGCTTTGGCATATTTTTACTCGCATTTGGCTTAGGCATGTGTGAAATTAGGTGAGGACTCGGGACATGCTGGGATTAAGGCATGTGGGCATTTAGAGTAGGATAATGTATTTTCTTGGTGTTTGTTTTCCTGACATGTGCATTTAGGTGGGGAAGTAACCCATGTAGGAAATTATCCTCTTGGTTTGCTCATCCTGTCGAGGGATTACTCTTCGGGTCTGAGGGAGTGTACGGAGGGACTGAGCTCACTAGAGGCCATGTTTAAAGAAAGTCGGGTTGTGGCTTTGAGCAGACTTTTTTGTATAGCACTGTATTAGAAATTGTACATTTAACATATGTTGAATTAGGTGATTTCTTAACTCTTGAACTATTGTATATGTAGTTGATGTATTTGTGGTGATGCAAGGGCACAAGTGGCCCATTATTTTTCATGTAGACCACGTGATGCATTTGTTAGTGTTGGGACATGTTTTGTACCTTGGGTAGAGCTCCACTTTGTACAAAGGGAGACTGCTAGATTTTCGGCCTGGTGATGTCGGGTTGCAGGCATCCCACGTGTTCGCGGAGTTGACGGGTTGTCTTGGGATACCGGGATTGAGCGTCCTGGAGACATCTAATTCTGCAGTGCTAGCAAATGTGATCTGAGTGATCTTAACGTTTGATCCATATGAAGGCGTGGTGCGAGCGCTGATGCGTAGAAGACGAGTGCGAGCGCTGATGCGAAGGCGAGTGCGATCTAACTACGGTTCTAGCAAATGTGGTATATGATCCCTGACATCTTATCCATATGAGGGCGAAGTCACGGCAGCAATCTGCGAGAAGGCAGAAGTCTAAAGCGTCTCAACTGGGGTGCTATCACATGTGGTGCGGATGAAGTGAACATCGATGTGAAACCGCGAAATTTAAAAATCCATTTTCTTGAAAGAACTGGCGTAATTCTTGAAATGGTCAGGAAAAAAAATGGGATTTTTGTAGATCTCGGATGATAAACGGATCATACCATTGGAATCGTCTCGTGAAATCTATGCACTCCATTTCTAATTTCGTCAAATTCCAAGACTATTGGAATTTCACGTTTTTCGAAAAAAATTGCAGAATCGGGGTACAAGTGACCACGTGGCACTACCACGGGCGGTACTGTCGAGGGGGAGTTGACTCACCCACCACGCTTTCAAACAAATAAAATATATATATATATATATATATAAGAGAATGAAGAGAAAAGGAGAGAAAGGAGAAAAAGCAAAAAAAAGGTGGCAAAAGGAGAGAGGTGCGTGGAATCAAAGAAGGAGAGAGGAGGGAAAGGCAAAATAGGAGAGAGAAGAACGCAAAAAGAAAGAGAGGGGGAAGAAGAAAAAGAAACGAAGAAAGAAAGGAAAGGAAAGAAGAAAGAAAAGAAAGAGGAAGAAGAAGAAGAAAAGAGGAAGGAAATCAAACTAGCGTCGTGCAGTGGTCGGACCCGAACAGACTTGGAACATAACTACGCTACGAGAGGTAGGTTTCTTCCTACCTCGGTTTTATTCTACGCCTAGGGGCCGCATAATGGCCTATGGGTTTCGTCCGGATTTCGGGTGAATTTGTATGATATTCAATGTGAGTGAGACGATCAAATTTGAGTATATGAGTTCTGGGACCAGGAGTTGAGCCGAGTATCAGGGCGAATATCCCAGTGGGAATGGAAAGCAGGTGTTTTTGAAATTCTTCCTGCCCTTACGAATCGGTGGCGCTAACCCAGACGACCATGGTGCACTCTGCATCCGAACTCAGGTCGCGTGTTCTTGGGCTCTACGGAAAGCTCGTGAAGTCTAGAATTTGATAAAATAAAGTGCTCAGCCAAACTGTCGGCTGAGAAGTGTGATGGATAATGGAAAATTGAGAAAGGGTCCGTTCCGGTTTCTAGAACTTACATTTCGGGCAAGGTTGTATCTGAAATGCTCTAGGGCTGCTTGTGGCTGGCGAGAAGTGCGTCTTTGAATTTTGGTGATATTTTAAAAAAAGTTGGAATTCCCGGACTAAGTCTAGATTTTCCGATGCCAAACGCTGGCGGACTGTAATAAGGGAATGGCTAATTATGTAAAATGTTTTTGTGTGTTGTTCATCTTGGATGTAATAACATGTTGAATGTGTGTATGATATGCTAATATATGTGTATTTAAATGTATTAACATGAATGGATGTGAATTGTATATGTTTACATGGTACTTGGCATGAAGTACGATTGAGTAGAATGTTCCATATAGGGTGCATCATACATGTAACATGAGAACATGCAGTGTATTAGCATCACATATGCACAGGGACATCGCTTTATATTGGGCGTGTTTGCATGGGTATGGTCATCCATCATCATTGTTGATGAATGGGTAGTGAGCTCGTACTTTGGACGACGTCCAATGGATGTCTCACGGTTTCAAGCATAAAGAAATATAAATAATGTGTCCCAGACAGAGTAAGAAGGATTGTTACCCTCGGATGAAAAGCTTTGGAACATTGGTTAGGCAATTATCCATCGATTAAAGCCCAGTAAAATATCCGAAAGATTAATAAGAACTTCCTTTGTAATCCACAAAGTTAATTTGCCTAAAAAGAGACACCTTTAGTTTTTACATTTATACATAGACTTAGTTATGTGATGAGAGTCGGAATTAATTGCCTATTGGCCCTTACATTAGGTAATGGGTCGGTGTGAGGACTAGGTACATGAGGCATGGTAAATTAGAGTCTCATTCATGGCATATAGACATTCAGGTAGACATGTGTGTGTTTGTACTTGGATGTGTGTTTGTTGTGCAACCATTTCATGTGCACTTAGGCGGGGAGTAACCCTTGTAGGAGATTTTCACTACTAGGCTTTGCTCAGCCCGTTGTGGGACCCCCTTTCAGGTACAGGTCCAGTGTAGGCGGTTGACCCACATATGGGATGAGAGTCGGATACGGCTTTGTTTTGTTTTGTTTTTGTCTTGTATTATATTCGAGCATAACCAAAACATGTATCAAAGGGACTATAAAGAGATTGTGATTATAGTCTATCATATATTTTCGTATATTGTGAATTAAATATGCAGGAATGAGTCTCGATATATGAGACATGTGAGTGTGATATCGGGGCACCCGATATCCCTGCAGACTCAGCGGGTTGACGAGGGTTATCAGCGGACCCCGGAGTTTAAAAATCACATCTTGCCCATATGAAGGCAGAAGTCGAGCGCTGATCTGTGAAATGAGAAGTTTGAGGCGTCTCAGCTATTGATTGCTAGCAAGTGATCACGGTGAAGTGGCGAACATCTTTATCCATATGAAGGCGAAGTCTGAAAGCCTGATATGTAGAAGATGAAGTCTAAACGGCTAAATGGCTATGCTAGCATATGTGATGCAGATGAAGTTTGAACATCTTATCCATATAAAGGCGAAGTCTGAACATCTGATCCATATGAAGGCGAAGTGGAGCGCCCGATATGACGAGGTCTAGTCTATTAATTTATGCTAGCAAATGTGATGCGGATGAAGTCGAACATTTGATCCATATGAAGAGGTGAAGTGCGAGATGGTTGCGAGAATCTGAAGTGCGAGCGTGCGAATGCAGAAGATAGTAAGGCGAAGTTAAGAGTGCCCTGATATGACATCCATGAAACATGATGAAGTCGAGAATGTCATAACAATGGCTCATATCCTCGATAAAAGCGTCTGAACAAGCCAGGCCACCTCGAATGATCTGAAGATGGGATTAACTGCCCTAGTGACATCTATCAAAACATATTAAATCAAAAATGTCACTCTTGGAATCATCTCGATAATGACTATATGCAATAATGACTCGATGATCCCTAGTAGATGGGGATATGCCTACAGTATAAGACTGAGAAAATTTCAATTTTCTAAAAAAGGGCAAAATCGTAATTTCGGTAAAAATCAGATTTTTCTAGATCTTGGATGATTAAACGGACCTCAGTTGAAATGTCTGAAATTTAACTATACGTCGAGATTTTCGTTGGTCAGAATTAGTCGGGATTTTGCGTTTTTGAAGGCGGGTGTCGGATGACACATGGCAAGGTGAGGAGATCTGCGTGGAATCGCCGGGTGACGACTGGCCAGTAATGGTGCCGAAGATGAGCGTGATTAAGCCGTGTGTGAGATGGATTCGCGACCGCGTTCGTGTGATGTAGGAAGTCGCGACCAGAAATCGTGAGGTGAGCGGAGAGTGATTCGCGCGATAATGATCAATCTTCTGTCGTGCGGAGATGATACCGTGAAATATGAGTGATAATAAGTAAGCGAAATAGAAATAAAAATCGTCAAAAGAAGAGAAATTCCGGGTTCCGGCGATGTGGTTCGGCGGTCAGTCTGTGTGCTGATGGGTCTCGGGATCATAAGATCGTGCAACTCAGTTGATCTTGCATTTTATGCCGCATCAGTTTGTTGTAACGTGAGTGTGCCAGATGATTGATCTGGAACTAATGGGTATGGATTTCATGACCGGTTTCGGACTATGGGAGTTAGTTTGAGCCCAAGCCCAGAAGGTTCCCAGGTATTATAGTTTGTTGATGTGTGGAAGTTTGGAACCAAACCGGTTCATGTTTGTGAAGGGGCGTGAGGGTACCTGCATTGAATGATCCCAGTTGTGACTTTAATTGTGTTTATGGCTTGTGAATAACATCTTCAAATGTGGAATTGTAATCTGATGCATGCTTTTGATGTATTAATATGTTTTGCATGGAGAGTGAGTTATATATTATAAATTATAATTTTCCATGGAGTGTAAATGTTTCATGTAATTACTCATTCATGCATGTAACATGAGGAAAATGCATTGACATCATGCATTTCCATATGCGGTCTGTATCGCGTCGGTGGGTGTGGGTGCGGGGTAAGGTTTATTCATCGGTGTTGGTGAATGGGTCGTGAGCTCGGGAAAAAATGGAATGAAAGTCGAGTAGAGATTCATGAGTGTGTAAATGATCAAAATGATAAATTACATGTTTTGGGTGAACAAGTTGAGGTGATCCCGGTGAAAGTCCCACTAGTTACTCAGTTGTGTGGTTCAGCAGTGACAGAGGCGTGCGGCGTCTCACGGTGTAAACCCGAATCATGGCTGAATGAGAAAGGTAAAAATCAGTTTTGATAAATAAAATTGGAGGGTGTCAATGGTTTAGTCATGGTGTGACGGGTTTGGTCACACTTGGCAGATCAGTGTGAAGTCGGGTGGGACTCGGTGGTGAGCGTGAAGTCGCATCTCATGCATGATATAGACATTTCATATAATAGTGAATAATTGTATATGTGATTGATCGTTTATATACAAGTCATTGCATATGCATTTTAGCGGGAGTAACTCAGAGGAAAACTTTCTACTGGCTTTGTTCACCCCGCCGTGGGACCCCTTTCGTGCAATGTGGACTATCCAAAGGAGACGGTACGCAGAGATAGTTTTTGAGAAGAAAGCCGAAATGTGGCTTTAAGTAAAATTTTGTAACATGTGAGTAACCTTGTAGAACAAGCATGAAAAAACTATGATAATGTAGTTGATTATTTTACTTTATGAGTAAGGATGATGTGGGCCCATGTGGCCATTTTTACACGTGTATGAGTTCCCATCAAGTGAGACATGTAGAATTCCCGCGCTGATCTGGTAGTCAACTGACACCTGGCTGGGGCGCCACAAGTATGACATGATGCCATCCAATGTAGATGTGATGAAACTTCAAATAAAATATGGCTCGACATTTCAAAGAAGAATCTTTCTACATAAAACAAACAAATCCAAATGATCCTTAACAAATAGAGTGGTAAGGACCCAATATGGCATGTCGAGGAATCAATCTAAATCCCTGCATCCCTCAATAACAAAAGGCAACCTCGGGTCATCCAGAACCGCAACTAGAAATGGATCCAAACGCTATTAAGGCATCTCCTAGAAAAAGCCACATGATAATGTCCAGATATCGACCAACTCTCAAATACCTATCCAAGTAGATGTTGTCAAAGAAAACGTTAAATCTCATGGTCTCAGGGTGGTCTTATGACACGTAATCGAATGTAGGCTTGCTAGTGGCAGATAATGACAACTCAAACCGGGATCCGTTGACAATCGCCAACCATGGAATACATGTATCCATCGAAAATTCAGCCACAAACGGTGATCTCTACCCAAAGACTCAAATATAGTAACAAAGGGCTATGTGGGTTCCATATCCATACTCACCAACATATAACCAACTATATTACAATAGTTTTAAGAGTTAATTACACTCCTTTACAAACATATATCAGTTAGAATGTTTCATACATGTTTCACAAAAATATATAATCAAAGCCACATGTTGGCTTTCTTCTCAAAAACGGCCTCTAGTGAGCTATTGCTTCCTTCCGAATACTCTCAGACGGAAAGGGATCCTATCAATAAGGCAATGCTCGTGGGTGAGTTGAATTTTCCTACATCAGGGGTTACTCCCCACCTATGCTCATGTAATGGAAAGCACACATATTCAAGTGAATTCATGATTCCTATTCGAATGTGTCTGATGTTATGAATGGTAATGACTCAATCTTTCCCACTTCTCGAGCCCTCATTGACTCCCTCACGCATGCCTAGGCCAAGTGTGAGAAAACACCGTTTTCAAAACAAAAGGTTTTTGTTCTTGAAAACACATTACCAATTTCCGATAAAATTCTATTGGACAACCCTCCGATGTGAATTACTGGATAACTCTCCGAAACAGTCATGGGTCATCCTCTGATATGAACTGTTGGACAACTCTCCAAGGAAATTCTTCGGAAAATCTTCCATTTAAATTTTATTCGACAAACTATGTTTTTCTGCGCTACGACTCATACCTACTTGTCAGTTTCCTGCATATGAAATGCATTATGTCATTTCATTATCAATTCATGTTAATTATTTATCAAGCATGCATATATTAACAAAATTCATACAAAGCAAACATGTTATTCATTCATAGCAATAACACCCAAAATTAGCTCACATGGGCTAATAAACAAACCGATAGTCCATCTTGGAATTGCCCAAAGCATCACAAAAACAACACACAAGGTCATGTGAACAATCCAACCTTAGTCTCAAAACTGTCCAACGACCACTCTAGGGATTTCATCACTCAATCCCAATCTTTGGAACTAAAAACACAGTCATCTCGGCCTCAAGATATCCCCATCCATTAAAATGGATCTCAGCCAAAGAATAAATCAAGTAGGAGAAAACTCACTCCTGGAGCTTTCTTTGAAACCCACACTTCCTGGGCACCCACGCGTAGCTCTTGGTGTGCTGAGGATCAACTTTGCCTCTTGTCTCACCTGACCTGACTGACCGATCACCGGAAACTAGAGAAGTGGATAGCCTCTCTCTAGAATTTCTCGTCTCTCTTTCCTCCTTTCCATCCACCTGGCCATCAAGAGAACTTGTCCCCTCATTTGCCACTTGTCACATTCCCATATGTTCCTTGGATTTCATCTTATCCACTTATCCATCTACCATGGATTTCCATCCACTCACAAGGTGCTATGTGTCTCCTATGGCCCACACTTGAGTTGATGGTTTGACTCATCCTACACTTGACAGGTGGCACACTGTGAGCCACTCATCACATGCCAAGTGTCCCACACTACTCTTGGTGCCTTGAAAAACATGAAATTCAGACTGTCTCGGAATTCGACAAAATTTGACGTGATAGCTAGATTTCACGAGACAATTTCAACGGTGAAGTTCGTTTTGTCATCCGAGATCTAGAAAAATTCTGAATTTTAACCGAAATTACCGTTTTACTCTTTCAAAAAATTAGAATTTTCTGGGGTTTTACAGATAAGGTAAAAGAAGTGAAGGGAAACTAGGCTCAAACACCCAATGATCAACCTCATGCCCTCGTGTGTGGAATGTCAGATGCATAAGAAGTCTCATGAGCCATGGACACAAGAACATCCAATGGAAGTGCTAATAATAATGATGTGATGCAAAAAGTGTAACATGTTGTGAGATAGGTAAGAGGAAAATGATGTAGAGTGAAACATCAAACTCGAAATCAATAAACATATGAAGGTGATAAATGTGAAAATGACAGGTATGAAGTTAAGAAGAAAAATAATAGTAAGGAAAAAACTGTTGATGATATGATAAATCTACCCAAATCACTGCAAGGGGAAGACATGTCATCAATAAATGGGATGATGAATATGACACAGACTCGGAGCCCTTAGGAGAGGATCAGTCATCTCACATACCACTAATAAAATCTCAAAGTAATCGCATGATACTGAAATATCAAGAAGCTCACATACAAACTCCCACAAGTAATACATACACTCAAAACAATGATCCTCATAAATCCATATATGTACTCAAGGAATACTGATACTAATACATACACGTGCGCATTTATTTTTTTATTTTTTTTATTTTTTCCTTTTTTTCCTTTTTTTCACATGTGATCGAATAAAACAATATATATTAAACCAATATGGCAATAAACGAACATATCATAAGGTTTTGTTTCTCAAGATCCTACCGGAACCTCTTGAGATAAAATGAGCAACCTTACAAGGAACCTCTCACTCTTCAAAGTAGTATTTCTCAAGCATCCTTACTAGGAACCTCTTAAGAATATTTTGAGCATTCTTACAAGGAGCCTCTCATTCATCATAGTAGTGTTTCTCAAGCATCCTTACAAGGAAACTGAGTATAGGTTATATCCTTACAAGGAACCCTTGAGAATTATTTATATCTTACAAGGAACCTCTCAATCATGTTTATTCCATCAACTAATACCAACACTCATCACTACTAACCAATAATTCTGTGCAGAATCCCAATTTATAACCCATTCTTCCTAAAATCGGCTTCCATTCGAGGCACTTTCAATAACCCGTCTTAAAAATACAGTAGATCATACTAATTTATTTTACTACCAAATACATAAATCACAAGTAGAAATCAATCCCAAAGAACCCATTCAAGAAGAAATGTCATCATTCTCCAATACTCTGATTTTTTTTTTTAACAACCTATACCAACACTCATCACTCTTAACCAATAATTTTGTAAATCCCCAATTTATAACCTATTCTTCCCAAAATTCCCCATTTCCATTTAGAGGCACTTTCAATAACCTGTCCAGAAAAATACAAGAGATCATACCAATTTATTTTACTACTCAACACATAAATCACTAGAAGTAGAAATCAATCCCAAAGAACCCATTCAAGAAGAAATGTAATCATTCTCTAATACACAGATTTTTTTAAAACAAGAAAAGGATTTCATGGGTGTTCCACCCTAACTTTGTTCAAACACATAAAATTTGTAGAAAGCCTAAAAGAGAATTATCCCATCTCCTAAATATACCTCATTTATAACCCAAAACATATATATATATATATATATATATATATATATATATATACCTCTAGCCTCAATGCAAAGAGAATGAGAGAAAACCCTACCCAAAATTCTTGGTCAGATGAAAATCTGAGCTTTGATCTCTAATCTACCTCAATTCCTAGCTTTTGCCCTTCATTTCTTCATCTCTAATGATTTCTAGGGTTCCAAAAGGGTGTGGGGTGAGAGTGAAGTGAAGAAATCTGAGAAAGATGAAGAAAAAATGGGATTTTAATCCAGCTGCCCGATTTTTACTATTCATGGGGTATTTTTTTGGTTTTTCTTCAAAATTACAGTTTTGCCACTACACTCTCAAATTCAGTCTATAGGGATCACTGTAAGGTATATTTGATTGCTCCCATCTACTTAATGCTATTTTAACCTAAAACCTTTATTTCTATGATTTATGTAAACATTTTCATATTTATCATTCTTATACTTCGATTCAGGAGGTAAAAAGGTGAACGTTAATTGCAACAAAACTAATTGAACGATTATTGATATTTAGACATGTGAGGGTTTACAAAATGACACCCACAAAAAGGAATTAACATTAATTGAATCTTAAACCGAGTTAGATCACAATTTATCTAAAATCTCCAAACCAGACAAATTTAAGAAATGTGTGTTGAAATCACACGTGAACCATCAGGTACTACAAAATTTTACAAAAAAACTAAATATGAAAATACCAACCTTGAGAAAACATAAACAAACAACAATGAAATAGACAAGGAAATCTTGTTGCCAAATTAGGAATAAGCTCAAATCTAAAGCCCCAAAATAAAGATAAATGAAGAAATTCCAATAAAAACAAAAAATGGGGCAATTTTAGAAGAAATATTGATTCTTATCCATGCACACCCCCAATGTAACCTAGCTTAAGAATTATTTTTTAAGGAAACTTACACTGCTCTACATTTTATAAACTTTTTTTTTAAATATAACTAAATTACGAGGCCATAACATGTCTTCTTTCAACTTTTTATTCCCTATAAATTATCCTGAATTCCCCACATGTCCAACACCCTTGCCTAGAAAAAGAGAGAGAGGGTTAGCTGTGTGTGGCATGACTATAGGGGATAGGTGGAGAAAGAAATAGGGAGTAGCAGAGTTTGTGGTTTTGAAAAATAAAAATAAATAAATAATAATAATAATTATAATAATAAAAACAAAATCAAAATGTAAAATTTAATAATAATAATAAAAATAATGTGTGAGCAAATTTTTGGATCTACAAATATGTCCCTCTTTGGTAGAGTTTATGATTGTAACGAATGTGAACAGTGGAATTCAATGAAAGTGTGAAAAGTGAGTGAAACAAAGTGAACTCTATCGAAGAATAAAGGAGGCCCTCAAAAGCATCCATAAAGAATAACTTCAAACCGGCGAAGCAAAGAGTTCTAAAAAACATCAAAAGAAAACAACAAAAGGACAAAACAACCTAGAGGCCATCAAAGTCATAACATAGATCCAAGCTCTCTCTAAGAAGGTCCTCCCAAAGGTGAAACCTATATCATAACCTGAAACAAGCGAAAATCAGTCGACCCATGGGTAATAGAATGGTCATGTGCACTGTATAGCGATCAACACCCGTCATGGACAAACTCATGAGCTAGCAAGTGGAGAGTACGACAATCAAAATAAACCATGTTATCAAAGTATGTTATGATAACGACCATGAATATTGGTAGCAATATTCCCAGCAAAGACGAACCGATAGTCCGAATCCATGGTGAAGGCATCATAATGTCTAGCCTGAAACGAAACACAAAGGCAAAGCCTAAACGCCTTTATTCAAGATGTAGAAGGTAAAGGTGAAGTCTGATCGTCTAACTACGGTGCTAGCAAATGTGATACAGATGATGTCTGAACATTTGATCCATATGAAGGCGAAGTCTGAACGCCTGATCTGCATAAGACAAAGTCTTAACGTCTAACTGCGATGCTAGCAAATGTGATACAGATGAAGTCTGAATGTCTAACTACGGTGCTAGAAAATGTGATACAGATGATGTCTGAACATTTGATCCATATGAAGGCGAAGTCCGAACTACCACCAAGGTACAGGTGAATTAACGCCGATCTACGTAAGAAGAAGTCTTAACGTCTAACTGCGATGCTAGCAAATGTGATACATATGAAGTCTGAACATCTTATCCATATGAAAGCGAAGTCTGAACGCATGATCTGTAGAAGACGAAGTCTGAACGTCTCAACTAGGTGCTATCACATGTGACGCAGATGAAGTTTGAACATCTGATGTGAAACACATGAAAATTTAAAAAATTCAAATTTTGTGAAAAAGGGAAAAACGGTAATTTGTCGAAATAGTCCAGGGAAAAAAGTGGGATTTTTCTAGATCTCATATGATGAAACAGATCGCACCATTGGAATCGTCTCGCAAAATCTAGCACTCCAGTCAAATTTCGTCAAATTCCGAGACTGTCGGAATTTCATGTTTTTTGAAAAAAATTCTGGGGTCACAAAGGCACTATCAAATCCATCCCACACCTCCATACCCGCAACCTCAAATCGCCTAAGCATCTCGTCTACTCAGAGGCGATCATCAAGTACCTAAATAGTCCGAACTGAACAATCGCATGTGGCAGATCACCTCTAGGCCTCTGGACACAAAACGAAGTCTCTGGCGATAGGCAAGTAAACGCCATCCGAGCCATCGATGGAGTGTGAGGTGGCGTGGTGCCCCATGTCAAAACTAAGTATCCTCCGTTGAAATCGTGGGCCCTACCGCCCATCAACTCCCAGATTGTATCCCCGAGCACCCGCCGACAATGAAGCAATCAAGCCAAGGCATGTGGATCCATATATGTCTGATTTGATGTACGTACTAATCTACTCTCAACTCTAACCCATAAAGATGGTCCCAATCTGTGTTAGTGAATCCTAAAAGTGTAACCAAAACAAATAAGGTGGAGTCCAAGTCGAACTCAAAAGAATGCTGCTATAATGAAACTGATATAAGAAATTTGTCACTATGTGCAAAATTGCCCCACTGAAACTCAATACTCTGATCAATCTCTGTATACTCTCGAGAGGAAACCAAAATGGAGAAATTCGGATTCATATCATGACTAAACCGACCCTGAAGGCTCACAGTTGCACCCACGTGTAGGATGGGAGTCCTAATCAATAACATCTAAACTCAACCTAAAAGGTCAATGGTGGCTCTAAAAAGACAAGGATGGGTCTTTTAAAGTGGTCCCTAGTAGAAGCGATCGTACCCTCTAGTGGTACGCAACCTCCTACACGCCTCCGAAGAGACGAGGCACTTCCATGCAAGGTGGTCATCAATGTTTGAAAACTGACCGGATCGGCCGACCGCCACAAATCGGTCCGGCTCAATGCAAAACTGCTTATCGAACTGTATGAACCGGCGGTCAACGTGAACTGGTTCCGTCACGAATCGGCTGGTTCGCTCCCTAAATTTTCTTTTTTTTCTTTTTTTTGTTTTTCAAGTTAAAACTACGTCGTTTTGCTTAGAATTAGAAAGCTTGTAGGGTTAGAAGACTTGTAACTAAAAAAAATTCAATTAAATACTGTATACTTATGGATTCGAACATGGAAAGGGAAGTTACAAAGGAACCACTCTACCACTGTGCTATCATTGTGATTATTTTAAATATTAACAAAATTATATATTACTACTAAATAAGTATATATGTATATAAATAAGTTTCTTCCATTTTTAATATGTTTTCATATTTAAACATTATACATATTTTAAATAAATTTTAAAAACTTTATTTATATAAAAAGTAATAAATAATATATTAAATATTATTAATTATATATTTTAAAATTTAAATAAAATATAAATAATATATTTATTACGTCACCGGCGAATCATTGCTCGACCAATCGGTCCCACCAAGGAACTATGAACCGGTAACTTTTCCGGTCACTTTCCATCCCGCTTTTAAACATTGGTGGTCATCACCTCCACACATGCACTTCCTCAACATCCCAAGGGGTAGCCTATGGTAAAGGCTCTCACTACTCTCAACACTCGGGAATAAACTAAGTGTACAGTGAATATGTGGGTGTATCTGAAAAAACCTAATAAATTTAACACAAAGAAGAGCACACTGGCCATACAGATATCTTGAAATCTAGCTCTGGGCTATACAAGACTTCAAAGAACGGACTCCTCAACATCAATATGTCGACCACCTCTGGAATGCTCCCAAACATAGATATAACCCATTGTTGGACCTTGCTCATAATCATTAGCTTAGTCGAATATCAAACAAGGAGCAACAAGTCTCCAATCAAATATCAAACACAGCAACAAAAGAGACAAAGTCAACAGAGACTAAGGAGTCAGAGATAAGGGATGCAAATGTCTATCCATGAGGCAAGATGCACTACAAGAGAGGGGTAGTCATACAACAAGCAGTCATGCGAAGAACAAGTTTATCATCAAAACCTACACACATTCTCATCAAGAGATATAATAATCAAGATATCGTGCTGTCAACAATAAAGTATACAAGAAGCACAAAGGGTGGTATCCATAATCTAACCAATTAAATGTCACATTTTCCTAAACTAGAGTTGAAGTCGAATTCACACATTTGTCCCTCAAAGTGAGTCGCCATTTCAGGACCCTCATTTCAGGCGTTCTAGCTGGAGACTCATTTTTTTTATATATATATAATTTAAAAACCATTTTTTAGGAAAAACTGGGTTGAGTCGCACCATTTTGTTATTTTTTAAAAGAAAAAATAAAATAAGAAATAAAACCTTAGTGTGACTCCTTATTTAAGAAAAATACATGTTTGCGAAATACCAAGTCCTAATCCCAGGTCACAGCTACCTATCTGAAGGTACTGGGTGAGTGAACCGGTGACCTCTAGGCCCATATAAAGAATGGTCTCTACTAAACAAGTTTCGGGAACTATGACAATCAATCAATTAATTACAGATACCAATAAATCATGTAGATAGTAAGTAAAGAGCAAAATTAAAGAGAAACAATGTGTACCTTGGTGGAAAGTCAAGAGCGCTTTGTGATGTTTGCTTGAATTTGTTTTTAAGAAAGAAACCCGACAAGGTAAAAAATGTAAAAGATGAAAATGGGGAGAAGAAAAAACTAGAGGAAGAGGAGTAGGAGAAGAGAAGACAAGGAGAAGAGGAGAAGGAGAGGGGAAGAGAGGGAGAGCCGGAGAAGAGAGGAAAAAAATAAAAAAGGTGGGGGGAGGGGTGGTGTGTGTGGAGGGGAAGTAGGGGAAGAGAAGAAGACGAGATGGAGATGGGGGTATGAGGAGAAGGAGATGGAGGGCGAGGGGAAGGAGAGGGGGAGAGGGAGCCCAAAAGTGGAGAGAGAGGGAGTTAGTTGGATAGGGTATGGCTATAGAGGATGAGTGAAGAGAGAAATAGAGAGTAGGGGAATGAGAGTTTTTGAAAAAAAAAATAAATAAATAATAATAATAATAATAAAAACAAAATAAAAATAAAATAAAATTTAATAACCCTGTACCAAGTAATTTAACCACTGGGAATCCCCGCAGTCGGGGCCGTATCGCCGCTTAAACCTCGTATAAAATTTTTCTTTCTTTTCCAACTTAGGATTTGGTAAAATCTGCAAATGCAGAAACCTCGCAAGATGACTCCGCCGCATATAGGATAATTCCAACTCCGTAGATACGCAACTTACATTTTTCCAAATATGGCAACCAACATTATTCTCTACATTTTCACAAAACTAATTATACATACATATGTTCCAATATACAATTTGAAAGTATTTCTACAAAAGATGATTAATTACAAAGATCAGACAAATGTCGAGAATCCTAACTGCTCTGAATATCCAGTGCCCGTACTCGGAAAATAGTTTTTAAACATTAAAATAATGAATAAACGGTACTCGCTGAGTGTATGCTTTATCAAAATTGCTTTGCTTTTCTTCAAAACATCTTAAAACTCAGTTACACTTTTCTGCAAAGATATTTTCCGTGCTTGGCTTGCTTACTTTGCTTGCTTTAAAAAGTTTCTAAAACTTTTCTCAATTCTTCGCTTGCTTCGCTTTACCTTGTTCATGAAAAAGTTTATAAAAACTTTTTATAAACCTTCTTGCTTTAAATGTAAAAACATTTCAACTTTGCGAAAGTCAAAAACTTTTTATAAACACGGAGCCTCGGGCTCAACCAAGAGATAAGCGGTAAATAAAACGTAGCCCGCTCAACCGCTGCTTTAAATTACCACGGAGCCCGGGCTCAACCGGACAAGTTTTGAAATATAAACGAGCCCGCGCCAACCGTTGGCGAACCCTACGGAGCCCTGGCTCAACCGAGCACCAATGGTTGATTTTTCAAACTGTATATCATGCTTATAATTCATCAACCACTGGAGGCTTTACTTGTCGTGACTTAAGATCACGAGCCTGGGCATCGATCGCGGTCGGGGCCGGACTGGGTCCGCCACCTAGGTGGAAGTACTCAGCACACTTCACTCCACCTTTTCTCGTAATATGGTGGGAATGACTGGCCTGCCATCACCATAATTTAGTTAGAGCTCTTAACCTTATATACCCCTCGCACGCGTTACCGCCTTTTAATGCCATGACGCATGACCTTAAGTTTGCCAACCGTGCAAAACTAAAATGCATGATGTATATCCTAACACCACCGTGCACGCATGTAATACCTCCGACCGCATACTCGCTTTGTGAACTAGGATTTTAGTTAGGCCTATTTTCGCAAATATACTTGCTTGCTTCGCTTGAACTTAAGTCACGACAATTCAAACCATTTGCTTGCTTGTTTTGAAAATGGTTACAATTCAAAACCATTTCGCTTGCTGGCTTTGAAAATGGTTTAATAATTCAAAACCATTTGCTTATTTGCTTCGTTTGCGCTTGAAAATTGGTTTTACAAACTCAAACCATTAAATACCAAGATAAAACAATATACACACACACTAGTATTTAAGAAAATTCAGGGCTTAGAACACTCACCTTTTCTCGCTTACTAAACTCGAAATAACTCCACACTTTCCCCGCCTTGCTTTAACCTACACACTCAACCGACACGGCGAACATTAATCTCCCAATGCACGCAAAATCTTAACGTATTTAGTCACACTCAACGAATATCGCTTCGCCGAGGCGTCGAGGTACGCTGTTCCAATCTTATTTGAACCTTTCTTAATCATTTAATAAGGTTCCCATACTAACGGTGCATGAATTTAGGCTTAAATACGCAAAAACTACACAACTGGCATTTCGGGGCACACCACCCGCACGGCACAAGTTGCATTCGCTAGGGTGTTCAAGATAGCCTTGACCCGTACCAAGACAGTCAAGCTTCTCGCTGGGGTGTACTGGCATGCTCGCACTGCACTGGGTACGCCATAAATTTGCCCAGATTTGTTATTTTTGCCACTTTTGGGTACCAACTCTCTTCATACAACTTCCCCATTCCTTAATAATTCCTTGAATCATCATGAATTCATCTCAAACCACTCCATAACACTTGTATTGGTGGTTTAGAACTCATACCACAAAACCTTAGGTGAAAATCTTATGAATTAAACCAAAGGTCCACAAATTCTTCTGAAAACCATATAAATATGATGACTCCATGTTTATTTTACACCAATTGGGGTTTTACCCACATAACCCCAACAAAATCTAGGGTTTGGGTGATCTCTTCCAAAACCCTAGACAAAGGAGGAACAAATATCCAAACCAAACCTTAGGAATTCAAAATACCCATGATTTCAAGACAAAACATACCTTGGTTTTGGTCTTCTTCTCCTTCTCCTTCTTCCTCTTCTTCCTCTTCTTTCTCCCTTCTTCTCCTCCCTTCTACGCTTTGTCCTAACTAAAAATGAGACAAAATGAATTTTGCTCTGTCTCAACTCCTCCTTTATACCCCATACTTCTCCATATTGCAATTAAGCCCTTAATCTTTCAACAATTGCACCACACTTTTGTTATTTATATGATGGCCCATCTCTACTCATTTTATGATTTTCATATCCTTTATGGCCATTACAATTTTATCCTTGTTCTAGTACCATAATTCCAGGTTCACTAAATTTATTACTTCCTAATTTCATCCTTAATAACAACTCCCAAAAATATTACAATTTCACTTGGTGCTCTTATACACCCTCACAATATACGTACTATACACTCTGACGGGGCGCAATAATAATAAAATAATATGCGAACAAATTTCAGCCTACAAAAGACACCATGCACTCAAACAAAAGGAAAATAAAATCCTAGAGGCTCAAACTATTTAAACATATTCCATCTCCAACAAAATATTTTTTATTTTGTTCAATTAAGTATCTAAACCTTTTTATTTTTTCTAACTTGGTGTCTCAACTTTTTTTTTTTTGTTCAATTAAAGTGTCTAAACTTTTTTTTTTTTGTTCAACCAAGTATTTAAATTGTTAATTTTTGTTAATTAGAATATTTGAAATATGAAAATTTGAATTCAAATGACATTCCATGTCATATAAAACAACGAAATTACTTAAATCTTAACAAGGTGAAATGACAATTTATCTTTTCTATATTATGTTCTTTGTCATTGTTATAATAAAAAAGAAATTCATAAGAGATAAAAAATAAAAAAATTTGCTTAAAAAAGAAAATATAACAGTTTAAAAAAATAACATTTAATTATCTTCTATTATTTTTACTTGTATGTAAAAAAAATTATATATGAATGATTAAAAATATAAAAAAAACTTAGATATTAAAATTATTTTAAAATAATGAAATTATTTATTTTTATCATAGCAGACAATTTAATCACTTTCTTTTGTATTATAACAAATAGATAGCAAAAAACCCCATAAATGTCATTTGCTAATTTGTCATTTTATATGAGAAGAATGTTATTTGGATGTACTTTTGTTAATTTATTCAAGTATTCTAATAAGCTTTGACGGGTGAAGAAGTTGATTGAACAAAAATTAAAAGTTGAGACATTTAATTGAACAAAAAATAAAGAGACAACAAAATATAAAAATCATGTGCTAAACACTCGATTGAATAAAAATAAATTCTGCATTAATTAAAATAAAAAAAAATGATAAAATTGATATACGATTTAAGTCCATCACCTCTTTTTCTACCTTACGTTGTGCAGGTCATGACAAAAAAAACACTCTAACTTTTACCTTAACTCATCAATCTTTCCCATTTAAAGGGGAAAAAAAGTTAGTCCAATCTTAGAAAACCTAAAATCCTCCCTAAAATCATATAACCTTTCTAGAAGAGTGTTTATTTTAAAATGAATCATCTTAATAAAACAAAAAACAAAATGAAAAACTTATTATTAAATGTATATTTTAGTGGTATATGGTTTAGGTTTATGGTTAGGTTAGGGGTTTTGGGTTTGGGGTTTAGGGTTTTAGGGTTTTAGGTTAGGTCTCAAATCATTTCTCGTGGACCAAAAAGACAATAATCCATCATTCAAACTCTAAGATAATTAAAATCATCAACACATATCATCTCAATTAACACCGAAAGGATAAATAAAAATAAAAGACCCACTTACTCAAGTAGCTGTAAAACACGTTCCTCCAGAGCCATTTCTGAGCTTCCAAACACACTTGAAACTACTTCAAAACACCCACCACCTACAAAACCAACTTCCCCAAATCATTTCGTAGCAACCCAACCGGCCATAGCCCCATACTCCCAATCCATCGAAGCCACAAAAGGTGATGAAATTAGATTCCAATCATGGGAATTTAAATATATTACCCATATAGTATAACAAAAAGGAAAGAAATTTAGAAATTAAAATAAACATAAAATACAATGCTATTAAAGCTGACCAATTCGAAGAACTTAAGAAATACCTTTTCGAGATCAAACTTTAGTTTATTTTATCACTACTAGTTCGGGAGTTCCTAGTCCCTCCGGATCACCAAAGTATTCATTTATTTGTTAATTCATACTCCATAGGTGTAATCTAAGTAGCTCCACGCCCATGTTAAAAAAAAGAAAAAGGTGAAAAAGGAGCATAGTTGGCTACAAAAAAAAAAAAAAAGAGGAATATAGTTTGAAGTTTTGAACTCGAGTTGACAATGGTTGATGGGTTTTGTGGACAGATGTTTGAGAATTATTTAGTCATGTCCGTCATATCCCAATTATATCAAAAATACTATTTTATTTTATAGTTTAATATAATTAAAATCAAAGAGGAATGGTTTAAGTAATGAGGCAAAATGAAATGGTTGGCGAAAAGTCTATGTTTTTTTAAGTGAATTTGATGGGGCCGCCTTGTTAGCTAGTACTAGACCACTGTCAGCCACACTTCAATTGTCAATTGTCATTCATACTTTGAACTTTGACTTTTGAAGAGGAAGGAAATTGGAGAAGAGGAAGAGTAGATATGAGGATTAGAATGGGGAAACAAAGGGAGAGAGAGATCTCGCTAACACTAACTTTGTTTGACCGGGGATTTGGGATTTTGGATTATTCGTTGTTTTTTAATAGTAAGCGGACTCCACGCAATGCAAATGACTCTTTGAGAAAAAGCTTAATCGCGGTTCTCTTTGACAACGGTATTTGAATTGACTAAAAACAACGGCATTTGATTATTTCAATTGCCGCTCTTATTTTTTTGACTTTCAAACTGATTTAATAATTTTTTTTAAACAAATTATTTCCGTCTAAAACTCTTCTTTTTTTTTTCTATATTTGGTGCTATGTAGCACCTTCCATACATTTTACTATTACCACTACTACTAATATTGAGTTTTAGATCGAAATACTTTGTTGAATGTAAAATTATAAAATTACTTAAAACCAAATTAATTTCAATAAGACGTATTATCATTGTCATAGACAAGAAAGATTTAAAATTATTAATTACAAACACACACATAGACAATGACTAATGGGGACAGAATAATTCTAATAATAAAATAGAGAGGAATAAGACAAAGGTAAAAAGAAAAGACTCAAATGCCGCTGTCGAAGACAGTAGTAATTGAATGAAATTCAAATCCGCAGTTCGTGATTAAAGCATTTGAACTTTTGAAGGAAAAAACGCTGTCAAGAACAACGATATTTGTCAAACACACTAGTTTGGACATAAGTTTAACTGAAAAACTAAATTCGTTATTTTTTTTTCCCTATAAACACTATTTTGATCTAAAACTCATTAAGATTATTATATTATTATTATTATTTAAAATGAAAATGTTACTTTTCAAGAACTAATTATAATATTAACTTAAAAAAATTAATATTATAATCAAGGGCTACGATATTACTATTGTTCACGTATTAATTTAAACATTATTATAATTTTTAAACTATTTTAATAAATTAAAAAAAAAAAAAAAGAAACCAATGTACTTCAGAAGCTAATATGAATATTGGTACGGCCGTCTTCCCAAATCGTCAACCCATCACATCATTGGTTCTTTCCAGAACCTTGCAGCGCTGAAAAAATCCTTTCACGATTCACGTTTCTCGTTGGCATATATCTATATATATGTACCCCATGGAAGTAACCAAGCTGCCAGTTCTGTAGTTCAAGCTGATTTAGAAAGTATGCCACGCCGCCATGGAAGTAACCTCACCCAAATTGATCGAAATGCATCAGAAAGAGAACGAAGAAGGTCCACTAAAGACCTCTATTCTAGCTTGCTTCCTTATTCCTACACCATCTCCCAAGGTACTGTGGGTGACTTAAATTCTCTTCTTGTTTTTACTTAATATTATTAAATGTTAATTTGTTTTTTTTTTAATATTAGATAATAAGTGTTTTTAGCTGATTAGTTTTCTTTTTTGATAGACAAAGATGATGTTTCATGTTTTAAAATTTTTAATATAAATCATGAAAAAATTAAAAAAATTAAAAGGGATTGGAAGGATAGGTCGTATATCCCACAGCATCCTATCCTGGATGGATGGTAAATGGTAAAACACATGCTGAGTTTTGATCTCTATAAATACAAATGTTATGTATTTTAGGTGGTTTTGACTTCTTTTGCAACAATATTCTAATCTCCTAATTGCTTCTATGAATATATCTTTTTCTTTATTGTGTATTCTAGTTTTCTTTAATTTAACAACAAAATTTAATCAACTACATTAATATTCCCGTCTTTATTGTGCACTAGTATTTATTGATCGATTAATTAATTAAATAAGAGGCTGGTTAATGTAGGGTTCGTTGTCGAGCCTGCGGATCAAGCCACCACCCATATGTACGGTAACGAGCCGAGCCGAGCCGGAGCCTTCAACATTTGAGCTAGGCTTGTTAATTTATGAGCGTGCTCGAGCCCGGCAGCGAGCTGAACGAGCTTAAATCAAAGGCCTGCTTCGCTGAGCTCATTAGGCTCAGTTTCCATATGAACAAGTCTCGAGCTTAACTCGAAATTCAAGCCCAACTCCCGAGCCCATACAAGTTTGTACTTGTAACCAATCCTCAAGCTCACCCATATACTTTTTAACTTCAGAATCAACTGATAACAAATACATCAATTAAGGAAATAATTTTCTATGGGATTTGTTTTACCTAGTCGATTTAGCACTGATGCTAAAAGTCAAGAAGCCACCTCCTTCAACATTTGTTTCCCTTTCTAGATTACGTAGAATTCCACTGCTGAAACAACTTGCAACTGAAAAATTATGAAATAGAATTAAAACAAGTAGAAATTGCAGAGTGAAGAAATAAGATAATTCGGAATCATTGAATAAGAAACATGATCGGGTTTTAATCAATTATCTAAATAAAGAAATAATATATCAACAAGATCCGCTACAAATCCCATTATAACAACAAAACCATTTGGCAATATACTCGCCGCACATGGTTGGGTTGGCCACCACCCTCCTCGACTACCGTGTTCGCGCATGATTAATTTCAAGACCCATAGCTTCACCATCATCTGACTGATCCGTGATCTGCCCACTATGTCGAACCGGTCTACTGAATTTTCATACCCAAAGAACTGACGGTGGCACTCCCCGGCCAAGCATAATCGTCTCGTTCCGGGCAGTCCCGCATGCCGCTCCTTGTTTCCTCTATGAAACCCCATCCCCACGATCACCCTTAATGCCTTTACCCATACCCACGCCTAGATGCGCTGGGTTAAGTCCAGTACCAGTATCCAAAGGGGCCCCAATACCCCCAAATTTGAGATTGGATCCTTGTTCATCAGGCTGAATTGATCGATCGCTGGGTCCGTGCATATGCCCTCACATACTTAATATCGGCAAATCTTGTCTAAGCTCATGGCCACCAAATTCTCATATAGCTCTTACAGAGCCCCAATACCTCATATTTGTAATCTGGATTCAGACACCAGATCGACCGATCGTACCAGCTGGGTCATACCCAACATCCACATGTCCTTCCCGACGTCCCCTTTGCCTAGCACCTTCTTCACTTATCCACACCGGAACATACCGGCTGTCGACACCTTCGCCCATCAGGTACCATTTCCGCTACAAAGCATATCCGAGATCTAGGTACTACCCCCACCCGACGCTGGATTCGCCAACTCCTACTGCCTTCATTGTCGCCTCCTTAACTAATTTCGTGAGAATTTACGCATTTTCCGTCCATGTCGACTGGATCTAGAGCTTAAGGATCCATTACATCGATATCCGGGACACATGACCTCAGATTGACTCAGTGCGCCCGAGTTTGATCGCACCGATGAAGACCGGGATCCCGCCACCGAGACCATAAAGTGAAGCCTGCTCCAAATAATGATAGTCTCAGACTACCCAGCCGAGCTTTTGAGCGAGCCCGGAAAGCGCAGCCCGAGCCGAGCCCGAGATTTATCAAGCCTGGGGTTCGCTCTACCGCTTAGCCCACGAGTCGAGCCCGAGCCGAAGCTGAGCCGAGCCCGAGCCGAGCCCGAGTAGCTTGACTCGTTACCAGCCCTACTCATATAAAGCAAATGAAAGAAAGGGTAGAAATGTTGAAGCAAAGAAAGCAACAAACACTTGAAGGCCACATTAGTAATGCTGATAGAGTTTTGTACGGAAATAGGGTGTTTGAAAATAAAAAAGATAAAATCAGTCATAGTTTGAAAGAATCGACCAAAGTAAGGCGCAATGTCGACAAATCGAAACACCGCATTTGATTCCCATCAAGCCGGATAACGGACGGCGTCATTTGAATTAAATCAATTGTCGTCAACCACAACGGCGGCATTTGAATTAATCAAATGTCGTCGTCCACAACGGCGACATTTTAATCCAAATGACGTCGTCCACAACGGCGGCATTTGGCTGAATAAAATTTGATCGCCCTAGGGCTTTTTCTTCTCCCGCCTAGCCCTTCTTCTCTTCTCCTCTCGCTCGATCAGACTCCGCCCCGCCCGAGCGCCCGATCTACTCCTCTCCTCGGCACGCTCTCCTCCTTCTCTTCCCTTCTGTTAATCCTGACTCAAGTAACGCTTTTGGATTTTGAAGAAACGTTTTATTTAATTTTTTTTCATGTGTTTCTATGCAATGATGTCTGAAATGTGCAATGTTAGGAGACGACGGTTTTTGTTTCGATTCGATGGAATTTATAGTTGCATGTTCGACGCAGATCTTTGTTGGTGGTTAGGATAATTTTCTAAGGAAACAATCATATTTGGAAAAATAGAACGGCCATACGAAAATGTTACCATACTTAGACAATTAGTTTTTACGAAAATGTACAGATCCATGTATTTTACCTTATTTACAACGAATATTCTCAAATCAATAGATTGAAATACAAGTAAAGGGAAATCAAAAAATAAATAGAACTATTTAATTACCATCAAGTGAGATATGGTCCTCAAATTTTTAAAGCCACTGGCTTTATGGAGTAGTACACCAAATCCTATAGATAAGATGCACTTCTTTAAGGACCAAAATTAAAAAAAGTTATCAGCAGAGAAGATAAGAAGCAATTGGTTAAATAATCAATAGTTATATTATCATTATTATGGTTTTTTTAACACTCAATGGGTTTTGGAATGTAGACATTTTCGCACTTTATGAGATCGACTGATTTGTTTGTTAATGTCTCATCATGCCATGAAAAGAAGATGGGCTACAATAAGTGATACACAACTTGAATTTTTTTTGGGTGATAAAGTAATGGTTGTACCATATCATGGCTTCTCAGTGTGATTATATTTGCTCCATGGGCCACAAAGCCTACACCCTTAAGATGGCTTGCAAATTAATGAATCAAATTCAAGGCCTCTATTTATAAACTAAACTCCAATACTAAATTAAATATAAATTTTTCTAAAAACTCAAACTCTAAGAAATTGGTTGTAATACGATTATTATTTATGGAGTTAGAAACGAAGAAAGTGCTTAAATGACGTAAAAAAAAAAAAACATGTCAAATATAAATAGAACAACAAAATAAGACAAAATGTCACAATGATTGAAATTGAGGACACTCTGATTGTTTTCTTTATGATAAAGTTGATTTGATAACAGGGTAATGACCTCTCATATTATTTAATTCATCTGGGACCATTTTGTACAGGTCAAATATGTCTGTTTCAACAATTCCCGTGGATATGTTACTGGGCAATGGACAAATAGTGAGGACTAAAACGTATGTCGAATATGAGGAGCTAAACTTTTATCATGTACTTTGAAGATAATACCGGCTTGAATGCAGCTGTTTCAACAATTGATTGATATGATATACTCAAGAACAACCATTGACAAACGAAGGTTCTAAATTAGTACTCATTTGTAAGCATCCTCTAGAAATGGAAATAGTTCCAACCTTTCCAGTACGCGATGACAAGAGCGTGAAATGTTGGAATCCGTTAATCAGAAGACCCAAGAAATTCCAATTTATGGAAAAGCCAAGAAAATCGCACTCTGGACACAAAATTGTTAATTTCGCTAAAATATGAAATTTTATTCTCTGTGACCTTTGATGATTTAAACGGATTTCTCACCGTTGAATCGTCACGAAATCTAGCTAGCACGTAAAATTTCGTAAAATTCCGAGATAGTCGGAGTTGACACGTTTTACGAGGCATCGTTGTTCGGGTGCCGTAAAACTATTTTCGATGCGTCAAAAGTCACATATAACACTTAATCATGTGCCATTAGTGGTATGAGTAGAGAAATGATGAAAATTGACGACCGAGACAAATACCGAACATCAACCGGGAAACAGCGACATAACAGTGATTAATTAATCATTTGGGTTTTCATAAAAGACAAAATAATAATGCGACTCCATCTTCTCAAATTCAAAAGGAGAAACGAAAGAAAAGAGAGGAGGATGTAAGAGTCGGGGGAGAAACGAAATGGTATTAGAGAGAGTCTCCGACTCTCTCTAGAATCGTGGGCGATCCGACCACGGGCCGCTGACGTTAGTTAACTCCGCCGACACGAGAGGGTCGTATCGGGTACTGGATGCAGTGAGTTTTTAAACTCCCGAGGTAGGGCTCTTCCCTACTCTGGGTTTTATTCCCTTTTAAATTTTTGCAAATGTTTGAGTCGAATGAGGCCGTGAGAGGCTGAAGTGACTCCATCCCAAACCTCGGGACCGACTGATATGAATTTTTGATTACCCATCGAGTTAAACCCGGTGACTACCACCCGCCAATCGGGTTTCGCCAACCGGGTGATTTGCATTAAATCATGTATTGGTTTGGAAAAAGGCCGGGAAGGGGTCAGAGATGCGTTCGCCAAAGTGAACTGGCGACTTAGTCGAGCTTGAACCGTGAAACCCTGTGGTTTTACTGCTCCTAGAATAAGAATACGAAAAATATATTTGTGAAAATATGTGTTTGGTCGAAAGTGATTTAAATTAAATTGCTCGTGGTTCGATCACAGCCCGCTAACTAATTTTGATGTATGAGCAAAATTACATAACATGATTGTGTGATTCAATTATGCGAGTATATTCACGTGATATATATTCTCGCATGGATTGGGATCAGATTGAAATCTAAGATAGACGATCGATACGCACTTAACATCCTGCGACTATGTGAAAGTACAAGATGACGAGTCTATAGAGAACATGGTTGGGAGGGTTGTCTAAAAACATTAATTACTCCGAGGGTAGTCCAAATTTAAATATCAATCGTCTGAGCGACCTGCCCACTGATATTCATCGCAGTCCACATACAATATCAATCGCCTGAGACTCCAGCCAACGGATATACATCGGAGGGTGTCCACTAAATATAACATCGGAGATGGTCCATAATTTATAACATCGTAGGGTAGTCCACAAATAAAACATAATATTTTACAATGGTAGCTTTCAGCGAAAAGCGAGGGAGTTTCTGAGGACCCTGATCCGAAGTTTGTCATGTAAACATTCAAGCAGGATCATGCATTTGCTTGAATGTGTTTAATTTGGAACATTGCACGCACTTAGTATGAGCAGGCCCACTTTAGGGACGATTCTCCCATCGAAAGATTAGCTCACCCCATCGTGGGACCCCTTTTACAGTAGCCAGGAGCGTGGCGAGGAGACGGTCGCCCTAGAGGCTGAGCTTTAGAAGAAAAGCCGGGTCAGGCTTTGATGTATACATGTATTAGAACTTTTTTAAGTTTAATGTATGTATCAGATAAGAGTAAAATATTTGAACTCTTAGAACTATTGATATAGTGATTCATGGTTGGTATGTTTTTATGGATATTGTAGTAATGCCCAAGGAGGCCGCGTATCCATATTTGTATCATCAGGATTATATCGACCGCTGGGGACAGGTTTCATGCGTGTGTTTCACTCAAAGTGCAGCCCGCACAGCGACTCCGCCGATTTTTCGTTGGCGTCGTAACCCGACAACCACTTGTGGCCCCACGGTCGACTGTGTAGTCAACGGACTCTGCTTCGGGCGCCACATTAACACAACAACCATTAAGGAAATTGAATCAGAGTATGAGTGCCGTTCGGAGTCAAGGCACAATCAACCAACTGCGGTGTGACAATTACAATTCGGCACAACTGACTACCGGGCTAGGCCTAGTACCGGCGCAGACCGATAATCGGAACAAATGGAGATGATGAAGACAGCAAGTGACGTTGGGCGAATGTATTTAATACGACGTAAGATGTTAATGATGAATGCGATGAGATGATTTAAGATGTCGACGCTGATGGACATGCATCTTCCTTTCGAACTTTTAACTAAGTATTGTGAGAAACGAACAGGATATATGTCTCGAAGACAAGCACTTCTCAGGATGTATCAAACCACCTGTGATGATGAGACATCGATGAGTCATCCCCTGTTAATTATCACTTACCACCAACACCTCAATTTCAACATGTAGAAAACCCGAGTAAATGATGTTGCGTTGTCGACTCCATGGTGCAAAGCCAAGATTTCACCGCTATTCGAAAGTGGAGAATTCGTTATTGGCTAAGTTTAATTCAAATCATTTGCAAGAGGCCGCAAAGATTACCAATTACAAAGACACCAAGAGTATGTCACGGTTGCATCATCAAAAAATTGCTCGCTTTAAGATGTAAGAAGGCGGAAGAGAATGCCGCTGTCCATGGTGCTCTTCGCAACGGTTATGGTAAAAGATACTTCGTTATTTGTTAGTCAAACAACATAATCGGCCGCATACTTGTGTCAACTCGCTTGAACCGACCATCACCAACCAGACTCCGAAGTGGTCATAGTCATATAAAGCATTGAATTGGCACAATTCACATTGTCTACGGCCGCTATTCGCTTATGATGGAGAAATGGGGATATCAAATATCATACAAAACGCTGATGGTGCTTACAAAAGCAATTAGATTCAAGTATTCGTGATTTCTTTTAGTCATATACGTAGTCACATAATGCTGCTCGCCATAAGAGCAAGAAAATCCCTGATGTATTGTTATTTGAAAACATTAAATTGATATGCCAAATAATTTTAGATATTCCAACGCGTGTTCGTCATTCGCCATCTATTGAATATTCAACATTGTCGCCCTGATAATATGATTGAAGTATACATTATATTGTATATAAAGGAAAGTTATTGATTGCTACGGGTGTGACTAAATAATCGCTTGTTTCCATTGGTACTGGTATCATGGTATACAGAACATCGATAGTCAGATGGTTCGCATGGCAGAAATACAAGGACTCAACTGATAATTTACGCTCTATTTGACCAACATCTAGGTATCATGGCAACAATGACTCCATTCCTCATTCGCTGGCCGCACCATCCGCCTATCACAAGATTTACTAGCTATTTTGCAAGCAATTTCATGACCCGCCAAAGACAAAATTTTGAAGAATTTCGTATGCGAGTACTTTGGCGAAGACATAATGCAACAATAAGCATATGGAATACAATAGTGAGGATTTAATTCTACACCAGAATGGTTGGGGAGGCTATCCCACCCAAGCATGGCTCTTTCACATGACTTTAAGGTTGAAGATATGGGTTAATGACAACCAACATTCGTAGATGAATAGTGTCCTAAAAGGAGCTCAGAGCCTACCAAGAACTCCATTAGCAATAGCCGACCTTCTTCCGTCTCAATCCAAGTTACTTTGTCGCAAGAAGGAACTAAGTGCTAATGTATGGGCATCCGCCGAGTAGTTCACTGATGTTGATGCGCTGGCATCCAGCTCTGCGGTTAAGGTAGGTTTGATGGAAATCTCTGTGCTTCTTTACTTTACCTCACGCATGCCGCTTTAGCTTCACGCCAAGTCAAGGAGAGTACGAACCCACCGCCTTCAACTTACATGAAAAAAAAATGCATACGTGAAAGACACTACAGGTCCTGCGGGCCATATGGTAGTTAAAGATGTCACATCGCTGTTGATTTTCGCTTTTGCTCGCGGGAAGGCTACCACTACTCTCCGCCCCTTACTATGACACACACATGGGCAAGCCTTTTCCATCCAATATTCAACGAAGACGAGCGCCCTTATGGCGGGCAGTCCGATCGATCAATACTGATTCAATGTGAACATAGAAGTGACGCCCTGTATCAACCTGGTTGCATAATGAGATGGACGTTAGGGAGGGGAAAACCCCGATCACATGTGGGTTGTGCAAACAACTGGGTCACAATCGTCGTTCTTGTAAGAACATAAATCAAGTTTAGTAAATGAATGTGTACGAATATATATCGTTGTTCACATCTATGATTTGGTCCTCCTTGCCGTCATCACCGCATTAAGATAAAAGATGAATGAGAGGTATGTTTTTCTAGTCTGCAGGATCTCGAATTTCACCCTTCATGATTTTTTGATTTATCTATGAAATGGTATGATAATGATGATGCAAAGGGTGTTAATTTTTTGCAGGGGAAGTTTCATTCCTTCCACCTAGATTTATGGCGCCATCATCAGTTATCTTACCAAGGCCCCTGTTGGTCCACATTGACGCAAAATGTATGTTTTGGTTTTCTTGTCCTTTATTTTGTTTTAAATTTTATATATTTTCGTTTTTTGTGTATGTGTTGTAAGAGGTTGTGATATGTGCTGATTTTGTGTTTTTAGGTCCTGTTGTGTAGGCCTTTACCATACCTTTTGCAGATTGGTAGATGGCAATCTGTAGTTACTGTGTACGCCGAGCTCTTAAAGCCTTTGTTCTCGCTTTTATAACCGTAACACTGTAAGCTTAGATATTATATTATATCGGCGTAGAGTCAAGTATGAACAACCCAACTTTGATGATGAGAACTATAGGCCTTCAAAGATATCAAGAGCAGATTTTAGGCCTCCAGCTGCAGCAAGAAGCTATGATGATGCTGATATTTTTTGTTCAGAGTGAGCTTGTCTTCCAATATTGGGCTAATTTCATACCTGAACTGTGCCTGTGTTTTGTGTGCGTATTTAGCTATTGATAAATATATAGGCTTGGTTCCAAGTAAGGAGGGGTTTGTTGTTTGCTTTTTCATTTTCCTCTTGCTTGCATTTTTTGGCAACTAATGTATACGTCATGGGTACTTTATTGTGCCTTTACTCGCCTGTCTATATTATCCTTTTGGCTATCAAAAAATTATTTATAAATAATAGATATATATATATATATATATATATATATATATATATATATATATATTTTTTTTTTTTTGTCAGTTTGTTTTGACTTTACTTTGTGTTGCAAAAGTATGGACTACAACCTTGTCAAGTTGCACCCAATACTTTGGCCTGTCTGAGCTGCGAATTTTGCTTGTGCACCTAGTTCTGTGCATAGAGAAGTCCAACAACTCTGTTTCCTCTGTGTCACTTAAGTTTCTGATTCCTTTCTCACTCTATAATCTTTTTATTTCTTTTTTAAATCAGTGGAGTCTTGTTACACCATTTCCATTGCTGAGTAAAATCTGAGGTCTTTCTTCCTCTGTATGGTTTTTTCCTTAATACCCATTTTGTTAGATGTTGACACCACTAAGATTTCTCCAAATCCCTGGCCCATCCCCTTTTTCTGGATATTTCTGGCCAACCTCAACCAAGCTTATAAGGTGTGGGCTAGAGGTCATAATCCAGTTTCAAATGGAGGATCTAGATCTTGGGATGAGCTTAGATATATAACATACCTTTAATGATTATGCTAACTTGGAGGTCCAATTTATGCTGTCTGTTTAAGCTATGCCTGTTTGTCCATGGACTTTGTTGCACCTAAAACTTTCAAACACTGATCCAAAATAGTAGATTAGCCAATTTAATCCATCTAACCCTGTAGTTTTAGGATAGTTTGAAATTAATGGTTGAAATTAGACAAATGTTCTAGCAGATGAGGCCAAATTCCCTGAATGGCTTGTCTTTCTATCTAAAAATTTAGAATTGCTCTTGTCTTTGACTTTAAATGGCCAAAATTTAATATCTAGGTATTATAAATTTGCATTAAACATGAAAAATATATTCCATGAGAAGAAGGATTGTTTTTGCCAATGTTAACCTCCATGAAAAACACTAATCAACTCTTTCTGATACGATACAAGCTTTATTTGGCTTGAGTTTGTGATAATTAAAATTATTAAAACACAGCTTCCAACTTGACTACATGCCCTATCACCACTTTTTTTTTTGGGTGACAGTGTATAACAATCGGTCATATGATGTATTATCTTATTGATTGATATCTGCCAAGGTTTGACAATGTATTCATGTTTCAGATGCATACCAAGCACGCCAGAAATTACCCCTGGGGAGATCTTTAAGAATGTCACAAAGGGTGTCTCATGAATTAGATGTTGGTCTTTCACCAGATGATATGGCTGTCTCGTGAATTACCCCCTAGTTTCAAATTTAAGAATGTCACAAAATGTGTCTCATGAATTAGATGTTGGTCTTTCACCAGATGATATATTGCCAATGGACAACTTTGTTGTCCATATTTCATTCAAACAGCTTTCTTGTTATCCATATTCATTTCCATTTGTTCCCAGACAACTTTGGTGTGTTTCCATTTGTTTCCATATTCATTTCCTTGATTTATGTTGATTGTAATTAGCTTAATATTTGACAGAATGCATAGGGATAATTTTTGCAGGTTTGTAGTATTTTCCATGTATAGATTTCCTTCGTATAGTCTATATAATAGAGAGAAATCACACCAATTGATCTGGCTATTCATACAGCATCTTTTGACTTATTTCTGACAATGGCAATTTAAAATATATCTGGAGCAGCTATGGTAGGTACCGGGGTGAAGAATGAAGTGGGTGAATACAATTGTTTCCTGAATGTAATCATACAGGTTAGTGCCATACCATTAGTAAACCTTTTTCCATTTTCTGGCTTTTCCACCTAATTGATGTACTTCATTTTAATATCCCTCCCAGACAACGCAGTCTTTTGTGGCATTTATTAAGGCGATTTCTGAAATGAGTTCTTGGGGAGATCAACATCAGAGCATGCTCAGAAGACGCGAGGAATTTCACTTGGAATAAGGGTAAAATCGTAATTTCGATTACAAACAAACGTTAAAATCATAATTTATTCTCTAGATCTCGGATGACGAAACGGATAGTACCGTTGGAATCAGTCTCGAAAATCTGGGGATGAAGACGTAAAATTTCGTAAAATTCCGAGACAATGCAGTCGATGGAGTTTTTCAAGATCGCGGTCAAAGTCAGAAACGATTTTCGAGGCAACTAAAGTCACATATAACACGCACTCACACATAAGTGGTATGAGTAGAGAAAAGATGAAATGGACGGCCGGTGATAGCGCCGAATATCAAACCTAGAATTTAAGAGACATAATAGGCATTTTTGATTTTGATTTTAAGTCACAAGGACAAACAGCAAAATGCTGCCAATCTTCTTCATTAAGTCAAGAGCAAAACGTGAAATTGGGGGAGGATTTGGACAGTGAGTTGCAGTGGGTGCCGTTTTGAGAGAAATTTAGAGAGAGAGAGCACTTCTCTCTAGAAATACACGCGATCCAACCGTTGGCGGTCTTCGGGACAAGAAGAAGAACTGCTCTACGCAGAGAGGGCTTCGCGTGGGTACCGGATTTGTGAGTTTTTGACAAACTCCAAGTGGTATGGGTTTCTCCCTACTTGAGTTTTATTCACATTTTAAGTGCTTTACAAATGTTCGAGCTGGGATTAAGGTCAAGTAGGCTGCTTTGATCGGGCCCCAAACCTTGGAACCGAATTAATATGGAATTTTGAAATCAAAATGGTGCGCCGTGATCGACTACTCTACAGCCAGCGTGATTCAATCATGTAGTGATTGAAATTAGCCTGAATGGCCATGGAAATGCGTTCACAAAGTGAACCGATGAATGGTTGTGTTTGAACCAGAAAACAGGTTTTTACCGTTTTCATAGGAATAGTGACACAAAAATATATTTTCGTATGAAATGTGTTTGGTCGAAAGGGATTCAAGTAGAATTACTGCGGTTTGATCATTAGCTCAAGTGAGCTAATTTGATGTATGAGTTGTATAATTACATAACATGATTGTGTGATTTGAATTATGAGTATATTCACGTTATATATTTGCATGTGATTAGATCGCATTGAATCGGCATACATGCATTCCATACGCACCGGAACACCCTAGGATGCAGGAGGAGCATGAGATGAGCCCAGAGAAAATGGCTCCTGGTGGTTGTCTAAAAATGTTAAATTATCGGAGGGTAGTCCAAACTAAAATATCAATCGTCGGAGCAACCCAATTGATATTCATCGGAGGGTAGTCCACAAACAAATAATATATCAATCGTCGGAGCGGCCCAATTGATATATATACATCGGAGGGTTGTCCACAAATAAACAAATTAATACTTCTCATACGAGGCTTAGGCGAGTGTGAGGGAGTCGGTGAGGACTCGGGATCTGAGTTGGTCATGTAGACATTCACGTAGGATCATGCAATTGCTTTGAAATGTGTGTTTACCTGAACATCGCACTCCACTTAGGTGGGCGAGTAGCCCACTTAGGCTTATCCTCCCATCGAGCATTAGCTCACCCCCACGCGACTTTTTACAAGTAATAGTGAGCGTGCGAGGAGACTCGCTTCATTCAAGAGGCTGAAGCTCTAGAAGAAAGTTTTAATGTGGCTGTGGTGGTTTACATGTATTAGAATTCGAGTATTTTAATATATGTTGTATAAGAGTAAATATTTGAACTCTTAGAACTATTGGATATAGTTGGATTCATAGTTGGTATGTTTCTATGGATATTGTAGTATGGGCCCAAGAGGCCGTTTTTATCCATTTGTATCATTGTGACTATATTTGATCAAGCCAGATGTGTTTTTGGCGTGTGTGATTCATCTGGGGAGAGAGCTCCCGTACAAAAAGTGAGGCTCGTCGATTCAAGTGGCGCTTAAAATCCGACATCCACTAGGCTCCGCGGCCGACAGTGCCAATCCACCCCCGGTTTCGGGCGTCACAGCTTGGCATCGTGTTTCAGGTATACGACTACCCAGGAGCTCTGGTATCCATCACCACTTGGGTGGTTTGATGAGGAGTATAGGTATATGGAAACCTGTAGATTCAGTAATGGCAGTCAGAGTCGTAAAAAACATCACCACTAGGTGTGGTTCGAAGGTTCGGGTTTAGGTATGAGATTACCTAGGAAAATCACTGACAAAAACTAGGACACTACATGCACGTTGTTTTTTCGTTTGTGTGATTTGTTGATTATTGTGTGAATGGTATGTTTACCATGTCGGTGATGAGATCATTATGTGTGCTTGGTGATTAGCACATGAATGTAGAAAATATTTTGTGAAATATTTTCGGGAGCTAAGATAAATGCATAAAACTCGGAATGAAAATGAAGAGAAATAAATTTTTAATAAATTTATTGGATGAGAATTGAAGAAAATGGAAGAAAATAAATTTTTATAAATTTATTTGAGTGGAGAAAATTTTTCAGTGAAAAACTGGAAAAAGAAAATAAATTTTAAAATTTTATTTGGTTAAGAGGAGATATGAAAATGATTTTCTATGCTTTATGTTGTAAAATTGAAGAAAATCTAGGAAAGCAAATTTTTAGAAATTTATTCACAGGTATTCGAAAAAATAAAAAAAAATTTGGAGTATTAAATCATGGCTATCAGCCTAAATCAGAGTTGTGGAGCAAAGAAGTGTATTGCAATAGTGTGGTGTATATTGCAGAGATTTAGGCTAAGGAAGTGTATTGCAGCAGGTTTGGAAGAGGTATGTTGCAATACAAATTTTGTATTGCAGGCTAGAAAGTTAGTAGGATTGGGGGTTGTGTTGCAATACAGTGGTTTGTATTGCAGAGGTAAAGGCTGGATCGTATTGCAATAGGGAAGGCTAGTGGGAGCTGAGGACTGTGGTCTGATACAAAGAAATTGTATCGTGACACAAAGAAATGGGCAAAGGGCTCGATGGCAGGGTATCGCAATACACATGTTTGGGACAGGATCGGAAGTAGCCGCAGAGGCAAATCGTATCAATACAAAATTGTATTGTGACAGAGGGCATGGGCGCTGGCAAGCGCCGGGCGCAGCTGGCGTGCAGTGGCGCCGCGAGCCGGCCAGAGGGAGCCGAGGAGCGGCATCGGCAAAGGGGCCAGCAGCGCGAACGCGTGAGGCGCCTCGGTCAGAGCGGCAAAAAAGTGGGGCGCTGGCGCTGGCGCCGCTGAGCACGCCAGGGGCCCGCCACGAGCACGGGCCAGCCGCCGAGACCGCCATTCTGCGCGCTCAGGCGCGACAGCCGGGCTACCAGCGCTTTTGGTGCTCGTGCACCGCTCGCTGACTGTTTTTCGAATTTCTGCACGTTTCGGTCACCGCTTCGACCTGGCTCATGAACACGACATCGCAAAATTTTCAAAAAAAATTCTATTAAATTTAATTAAAATCAAATAAAATCACAAATTCGATAAATTTTCGAAAATAAATTTTTAAAAATAAAATTTTAAAATAAAATTTTGTTGAAAACAATACTTTAAATGTAATGATTGCCTCAGACATCGTAAATGCAAGGACAATGTGTATACACTGACGTATGTGTATGATTAGTGTCTCGGCTGTGTTGATGCCTTAGAGATACTGTATTGAGATTTAACCGCCATGTTAATCAGAATGGCTAGTAGAGGACGAGGACGAACGTAGAGGGCGCCCACGGAATTGGTCGCACCACCGCTACTGACAAGGTGACTTTCTTCGTTGAGGTCAGAGAGAGTTACAGCCACCGCTATCGCATAGGCTGGTATAGCGGTGTAAACAAAAAGATCCTAGTAACCCCGTAGGTTTAGGCATCATCCGACTTTCATTGTGGGAGTGAGATCCGATGGTGACAAACCATTGGCCCAGGCTGCACGAGAAGGTGTTAGAGGCTATGGAGATTTACCTCCTGACGCAAATCCGGATTAGACTAGTCAAAGGTTCTGTGCCAGAGCACGAGGCCCAAGTATAGTAGAACGGGCAAGGACCTCTAAAAAAAAACCTAGAGGAGTCAAGAGGATGTGAGTTCTCCTCTAGGGACTAGTGGTGAGACTAGGATGATATGTGTCGAGGTTGGCAGTTAGAGATCCTGGACTCTACCACAAAGGACCCGAGGATCATGGACATGTCAGTTCAATGTCATCCTGGATGGACTGGTCGATAGCTTACAGATCAAGTATCGGACAGGAGCGTATAGGCTACCGCCATACGCCAGGATCTGCACTTGTATGGTATTTCGTGGGACAAGCATGACGCTTGCCCTGCATGCATACGAGTCCAAGTTTCAGTGGACAAGCACGGGGCTGGCTGAGCGAGCCCACTCCCGGAGGGCTATGGCGGAGACCGACTTAGATCTACCTCGAAAGTAGTACGAGAGTATGGATGTTTTTCCGTATGAGTTACTCGACTAAATTCTCCACGAGGGTAGTAGACTTTGCACGAGTTACACTGTACTTTACCCATCTCATGACTCCGCATAGATGGGCACCCGCCTGAGTCATAGAACCTCAGTCCACTGGCTGTGAGTTATCGGACAAGGGGTTCATTGCATCGAGCACTTCACCATGGGGCGCTCCGCTCGCTTTGGCAAAAAATAAAGGACAAGACCCGATCGTGCATTGACTATAGAATGAACGTGGTTACGATCAAGAATCGGTACCCATTACCGAGGATTGATGATTTGTTTGATCAGTTGAGAGGAGCGCGAGTCTACCCCAAGATAGACCTTCGCACTGGTTACCATCAACTGAGGGTTAGGGAATACAGATATCCCTAAGACAACGTTTAGGACGCGTTATGGGCACTTTGAGGTTACTGATGCTCCTTCTGATTGACGAATGCGCCAGCGGCATTCATGGATCTCTATGCATGGGATATTCCAACCTATCTAGATCGCTTGTCGTAGTCTTCGCATGACATTTTGATCTACTCCCAAATGTATAGAGCATAATGAGTATCATTTGAGGATCAGGTTACGCTTGTCGAGAGACCATCGCTTGTATCAAAGAAGTTCGCATGAAGTGAGAGTTTTAGCCATCGAGGTGATTTTGGACACGTGGTGTCGCGATCGGGGTGGTGTCACACCCGTAGAAGGTTGAGGCAGTGATGAGTTGGTAGAGACCGAATGTCAATCTACGAGATACGGTTCTCGGGATTACCGGGTATTACAGAGATTCCAAGAATGAAGTCGGTTGTCCATCCGGGGTGATTGTAGGATTTCGCCTACTGACATGACTCCATGGTCACGCCCGACTACGAGAGATCGAGGATACTGGAACACACGGATGTGTTGGTAGCGAGAGGGAGGATCAACCTTCTTCTAGTTCGGGGAAGAGGCAGAAGACTTCTGCTTCACATGAGTTTCAAGGCCAGGGCCAGGATCGGGCGGTTAGTCAGGCATGACAGGTGATATGTTATTTCTGCCGACAGCCTGGGCATATGAGACAGGATTGCTCCTAGAGACAGGGATCCTAAGACTTTGGGACAGCGCAGTCCCAATTAGCTGTAGAACAGAGAGGTTACGCCATTCCTCCACACCCTAAGATTTCCGGCCGAGGAACTGGGGCTTCGGTTTCGGTGCTATACAAGCACTCCCAAGAGCAATGTGATAGGCCGTAGGGGCCGCAGTGTGGCCTAAGTCGTGACAGATCGAGTCAAGGAGCGGAATAGTAGTGGACCGTGGGGTGGTAGACCTATTGGTTGTTGATGTCAGGATTGACATGGATGAGTCGACAACCATCGGGTCGCTGGGTAATCGAGGCCTTAAATGTCATCATACTGAAGCAATTTTACATTGGATTTGTGGGCTTAGAGGTTAAGGGGCCTTGTGAGAAGCCGTGATGTGATGTTCTTCCCTAGGATGTGGGAGGAGAGTCGACCGATAGGGTCGGGATTATGAGTGAGATCTCCAGACTTCGCTCACTAAGTGGACCCCTGATGTAAGTGCCCATGGTATTATTGGGCGCTTATGTGCACTTAACATCACTAGCCTGGGTAGCACCTAGCAGACGGCCATTCACCACTCTTGGCGAGCGAGGGTTGAGTTTGTCTTCAGACTACGCCCAATGAAGACTCTTAGTCTGGACCCAGGAAATGACGAGTAATTAGAGTGTGTAAGTAAAGCAAAAAGTGGGCCTGTGAACTCTAAGCAGAGAACCTGAGTTAGGTGTAGAGACCCTGTGGGAGATATCCCCGAATCTCTGTAGGAATGTAATAGGCTCAAGTGTAAGCCAAAGAATTATGTCAGCTCGAGATGAAAACACACCTGGACCGGGTTATCATGTAGACTTAAAGTTGAATGATAGGAGCCTGAATGACTCGAGATTCGATACCCATTGGAAATCGCGGGCTGCGTTGTTGAGGCCGGCGAGGGCTCGGTATGGATGTCATCCATGACATGGACTAGTTGACTGGCCCATCGATTATCACGATAGTGACCTTGGGAAGGTCAGCATTTACACACCAAGTAAGGGTTGTGTAGGGTTATACGTTGTGCGGATTATATACATGTGTTAGGGGACATGCTGTGAGCATGTGTCCTGGGTCATAAGGGTAGAGGAGCAATTGCCCTTAGTGGAATTCGCCTACAACAACAGTTACCAGGCGAGTATACAGATGGCACCGTATGAGGCATTGTATGGGAGGCCATGTAGGTCACCATTATGTTGGACCGAGGTGGGAGAGAGCTCCATCACTGTCCCTGGTCCGATAGAGACACCTTTAAGAAGGTGAGCTTGATACGACAAATAAGCCTTCACGCCGAGCCGGCGGTAAGAGCTTGCGCGATGTGCGACGTCGACCCCAGAGCTCGAGGTCAGGATCACGCTTTCTAGTTATGCCCAAGAGAGGAGTGAATGCCCGCGAAGCGCTGAAGCTATCGCGAGGGTTATCGACCTTCGAGATTTCGAGAGGATAGACACTATTGCGCATCGGCTGGCATTACCGCCAAACATGATAGGTGTGTCCACGAGGTATTCCACGCTCCATGCTCCGGAATATACCCATCCAGCCATGTGGTGGATCGGGATAGATTGAGGTCGACACCGATGGGACCTTTCGTGAGGACCACAGCATTTTGGATAGTCAGAATCGTGTTTTGCGACGCAAGACCGTGAGGTACTAGTGAGGCGCTATGGCGTATCATCAGGAGCTGGAGGAGTCAACGGGAGCGAGTCGATGCGTGGGCCAGTCTATCCCTTTTTGTTTAGGGATGACGGCATTTAGTTTAATGCTTAAAATTTAAATGACTATTTACATGCATGCGGTGAGTGCACGCGCATATGCATGCGAGCGATTGTAGGATCGCTCAGAATTTTTGACGAAATTCCTTTAAGGAGTGGTAGAATGTAAGACCCGAGGAATTTCACTTTCGAATAAGGGCAAATCATAATTTCGATTACAAAATTGTAATTTTGCCAAAATCCATAATTTATTCTCTAGATCTCTGATGACAAACGGATAGTACGTTGAATCGCCCCCAAATCTAGCTAGCACGAAAATTTCGTGAAAATTCGAGACAAATGGTTGACACGTTTTTCGAGGCATCGCGGTTCTAAAAGCCGTGAAACGATTTTCGAGGGCGATGAAAGTCACATATAACACGTACCTGTACCATAAGTGGTATGGAGAAGAGAAATGATAAAAACTGGATGGTCGGTGATAAGCCTCAATATCAAACTCGTAAATGAAGGGACATAATGCATTTTTGATTTCGATTTTAAGTCACAAGGTGACAAAATAGCAAATGCTACAATCTTCTTCATTAAGTCAAGAGCAAAACGCAGGATTTTGACAAGTATTGCAAAGTAAGCCGCTTTGAGAGAAAATTTAGAGAGAGCACTTTCTCTAGAAATACACGATCCAACTCCGCCGGCTGCCTTCTGCATATAAAGAAGAACCGCTCTACGCGAGAGGGCTTCGTGAGACCGGATTTCCAGGTGGAGTTTTTGACAACTCCAAGAGGCAGGGTTCCTGAATGGAGCTTTGCCCCATTTTAAGTGCTTTACAAATGTTCGAGTTTGACCAGTCAGGGCTGCTTGACTGGCCCCAGCCCAAACCTAAACCGACTAAGGTGAATTTCTCAACGAACTTGCGCTGCGGATCGATCACTACCGCCGGCGTGAAATCGTGTTTATATGTTAAATCATGGTATGGAGCTGAAATTAGGCCTGAACGGTCAGTGAAACGCGTTCGCAAAGTGAACCGATGAATGGTTGTGTGTTTGAACCGTAAAACCTAGGTTTTTACTGCTCATATCAAGGACACAAAAATATATTTTCAGGTGAAAATGTGTTTATCTAGTGATTCAAGCTCTAATTGCTCGTATTTGACTGGTCAGCCCAAGTGACCTAATTTCGATGTATGAGCTGTATAATTACATAACATGATTGTGTGATTTGAATTATGCAGTATATCAATGCTTATATATTTCCGTATGTACAATCGTGATTGAACCGCATACATGCATTCCATACATGCACTCAACACCCTAGATTATAGAGCGGAGTGCATTTAGATGAGTCTGCAGAAAATGGCTTGGAGGGTTGTCTAAAAATGTTAAATTATCTGGAGTGGTAGTCCAAAACTAAAAATATCAATCGTCTGAGCGGCCCAATTGATATTCATCTGAGAGTCCACAAACAAATAATATATCAACTGTGAGCGGCCCAATTCGATATATATTCATCTGAGGGTAGTCCACAAACAAATAATATGTCAATCGGGTCGGAGCGGCCCCAATCGATATATACACGAGGGTTGTCCACAAATAAACAAATTAATAATTTCATACGAGGCTTAGGCGAGCGCGAGGGGAGCCTGCGGTGGACTCGGGATCTGAGTTGGTCATGTAGACATTCAAGTAGGATCATGGAATTGCTTGTGTAAGACCCGAGAAATTCCAATTTCTGGAATAAGGGCAAAATCGTAATCTTGATTATAAAATTATAATTACGGTTAAAAGTCCGTAATTAATTTGACCTCCTGATGATTAAACCATCAGACCGTTGAATCGCCTCACGAAATCCCGCTAAAGACGGAAATTCTCGCACTTGCTAAGAGCGCCTGAGTCGGCACGCGCCGAGGCACCGCCGCTACCAGAAAATTATTCACGAACCAGTGCCATATAAGATGCATCCGCCGCACTATGCTTCAGATGAAGCAGATAAATGATGAAAATGGATGACCGAGATAGTGCCGAATGTCAAAATTGGTGAAAGAAGAAAATTAATCAAATAAAATGGTATTAAGTGAACTAGAAGACAAAAAGGCTACAGTGGCCTTCTTCTTCAAATTGAAAAGAAGAGAAAAACGTGATGGGAGAAAAACAGGGAGACCAAGAGCTTAAAACAGGATTTAGGAGAGAAAGATCCGACTTCTCTAGAAATAGGTGGCTTATCCGACCGGGCTTCACGGCCTTCTGGCAAGAAGGAGAAATGTTCTACTGCTGGACAGCTACGGCCCGGATCGTGGAGTTTTTCAAACTCCTGAGTAGATTTTCTCCCTACTTCAGCTTTACCCCATTTAAATGTTTTACTAATAAGCCAAATAGTTGTTTGGCGCCGTGAGAGGTCAAGCCGATCGGTCCCAAAACTTGGGACCTAATTGATAGAATTTTTGGAAGAGTGGAATATGAGCTGGGCTTCGCTCCACTACCACCCGTGTGGAAAATGTGCGGTGCAGATATGGAAAAAGGGCCTGAATGGTCAGAGCGATGCGTGTTCACCAAGTGATCGTTGAGTTAGGATTTTTCGATTAGTAACTATGTCACTGGTCTCCCAAACAAATGTTCAAATCGATTTTAAAACAATACGCCATCAAGTGATTTATTTAAATTAAATTGTTCGTGTTTGATCATTGTTCGGGCGAGCTAATTTGATGATGAAATGTATAATCGCATAAATACGATCACAGATTTTAATTATGCGAATATATTCATGTTATGTATTACTCATGTGATTAGACTGTATTGGAACTGCCATACATGCATTCCATATGCACCGTGGGACACCTTAGGATTTGTTGGAGTGGGAGTGCATGAATTAAGTCTAGAGAGAAAATGGTCTGGAGGGTAGTCTAAAATGTTAATCATCTGGAGGGTAGTCCAAATCCAAATAATATATCAACCAGCCGGAGCGCCCATTGATATATTCATCTGAGGTAAATTAAACTAAATAATATATCAACCGCTCTGAGTGGCCCAGCTTGATATATATCTACCTGAGGGTAGTCCATTAACACTAATATATATCAATCGTCTGAGCTACCAATTGATATATCTGAATGGAGGGTTGCCCACTAATAATACAATAATTTCATACAAGGCTTAGCGAGCGTGGAGAGTTTCAAGGAGGACTCCTGGATTCGAATACTACGTAGACATTCAGCAGGATCACGATTCGCTTGAATGTATGTTTAATTTGGAACATTGCACGCACTTAGTGGTGAGAGTCTAATTTAGGGCGATTCTCCCACGAGCTTTAGCTTACCCTGTCGGATCCCCTTACAGTACAGTGAGCGAGAGAGATACTGTCTCGAGGTCATATTAGAAGAAAGTCAAGCCAGGGCTTTGATGTATACATGTATTAGAATTTCTAATTTTAATGTATGTATTGTTTAAGAGTAAATATTGTAACTTTGTAACTATGGAATATATAGTCGATCGTAGTGGTATGCATATTGAGTATTGCTTATAGCCCAAGTGGTCGACACTATATATTGATATATAATGCATATATTGGATTGTTTGGGACTGGATATGGTATTGTATTCCTGGGGTAGAGCTCCTGCATAAAGGAGACTCTGCCCGATTTTCTAGTTAAGGCCGGGCAACCCCCGACATCCACTTGTATTCCGCGGCCGACGGCAATTAACCACCCTGCTCAAGGTCACATCTGCAGGTTCCTCAGCTCCACTCCGACGAGGTGGTCCCACTCACAGCTATCCCTCCTAGCTCAAGCTCTTCTGGCCCCGTGGCCTCGAACCCGACCAGGAGCTTAGGATACCTATTCGAGGTAGTTCCCACTACCAACTCGGGCTACTAGCCTACCGGGTGCTGGAACTACCTCGAATGGGTACCTAAGCTCATGGTCCCAGGTCCGAGCCCACGGAGGCGAAAGAAACCCCTCGCGGAGCCTGTGGGGATAGCTCAGGAGCTGACCCACTTCGCCGGGAGGGGCCAGGTGGGCCTACAAAAAGGTCAACCCTGGAGTTACTGTGATTAGGCTAGCTTGCCTAGCTAGAAAATGAGGCCCAAATAGGTGGAATGGGCGAGGACCTCTAGAGACTGCAGAGAGAGCTGCAGATGTGAATTCTCCCTAGGGATTAGTGGCGAGAATGGGTACGATGAGGAATGAGGTTGTGAGTTAGAGATCCTGACTCTACCTCACAAAGGACTTGGAGGATTGCGAACATGTCGAGTTCGATGTCATCCTGGGATGGATTAGTTGATAGCTTATGGGATCGTTATTGATCAGTGGGGAGCGCAGGGAGAGTTACCGCCTCACACGCCAGACTCGCACTGTGGTCATTCTTCTGCGCGGCAAGCACACATTTTTCCCCGCATGCGATACGAAACCGTCAGGTAGTCAAGTGTTGGCTAGCGAGAGCCTTACCCTAGAGGAGGAGTGAGATCAAAGCCACCCAATACCTCGAAAGTAGTGTGCAAATGTGTGGATGTTTTCCAGATGAGCTACCTGGACTACCTCCGCATAGGGACAGAGACTCTGGGGATGGAGTTACACCCCTGTAGATCAACCATCGCTATGACTCAAGATATAGGATGGCAATCGTTGAGCTATGGAACTCAGTGGTACACCGCAGGAGCTATTGGACAAGGGATCAAGAATCGGTACCCATTACCGAGGATTGATGATTTATTTGATCGCTGAGAGAGCGCCCACTCTAAGATGCACTCTTGATCGGTTACCATCAGCGAAAATAGGGGACACAAACATCCCAGACGGTGTTTAGACGCTGCTATGGGCACTTCGAAGCGACGGATGCCCTTTGATTGACGAGACGCGCCCAGCTGCATTCATAGACCTCATGCATAGGGTGTTCCAACCTTATTTAGATCAGTTTGTCGTAGTCTTCATGATGACCATCTACTCCACCAGAGTGGGAGCGGCTGAGTATCACTTGAGGGGATTGTTTACAAATTAAGTAAGAGACCACTGGGCTAGGGATGCTAAGTCTGCATAATGAAGTTCTCGCTTACCGAGGGAGATTTTAGGGACACGCAGTGTCAACACCGTGAGTGCTACCGACCGTATAAGGCTTCGAGAGGAAGTGATGAGTCAAGTGAGACCGAATGCCAATCTTTGAGATAGCATCGCTTCTCGGGATTACCGGGTATTAAAGAGATTCGAGAATGGTCAAGTTGTCCATTCGCAGATTGTAGGATTTCGCCACAGAGGCTGGACTCGCTGTGGTCAAGGTCCTGACCATAGAGAGAGAAATCGAGGATACTTGGAACACTCGATAACCCATGTTGGTAGCGATAGGGAGGACTGCCTTTCTCCTAGTTCAGTGGAAGAGGCGTAAGACTTCGTCGCACTAGTTTCGTGATTCAGGGCCGGATTGAGCATGAGTGACGGGATTGCCCTAGAGACAGGGATCCCAAGGCTTTGGGATAGCGCAGTCCCGATACCGTAGTGGCAAGAGAGCATACGCCCATTCCTCCACACCCCAATGGGCCTCGAGGACCCGCCCGCCGGATGCTACAAGCACTCCCAAAGAACACGTGAGCAGGCCGAGGGGCCGTATGCGGGTCAAAGTCAGGACACCGTGAGTTGGGCAAAGGAAGCGTGGTGGACTCCAGGCACACCTATCGTTATGGATCGTCGCTCGACATGGATGAGTTGACAACCATCGGTTGGGTTGGGGTAATTGAGACCTGAAGGCTGTCACACCGACACGCATTGGATTTGGGCTTAGAGGTTAAGGCCTTTGTGAGAAGCAGTATAGATGTTCTTCCAAAAGGCAGAGAGTCAACTGATAAAGGCCTGGGATTACGAGCGTGAGAGATTCCAAGATTCTGCCATGGTGAGAATCCTGGAGTAGGTGTAAGAGACCCAGGGAGATATCCCGAATTTCTGTGAGAATGTAATAGGCTTGAAGTGTAAGCCGAAGAATTATGTTGCTCGAGATGAAAAACACATCATATATTATCAATGCCAGACCGAGAGTCAAAGGATGTGAGCCGAGTGACTCGAGGTTTGATACCTTAGAAATAGGACTGCTGCTGATTGTGACCTTTGAGAGGTCGCTACACACCAAGCGAGGGTCAGGTAGGGATACGTGCCGCACGATTATACACTGTGTTAGAGGACACGTTTCTGGGCATGTAACTCCGGGTCATATGGTAGATGGTTAACTGTCTCTTAGTGGACTCCGCCACGCACAACGCTTGACGCTGTAGCATACGAATGGCACCATATGAGGCATTGTATGGAAGGCCATGTAGATCGCCGTTATGTTGACCGAGGTAAGAGAGCCCATCACCGGGTCTCGATCTGATTAGAGACACCATGAGAAGGCGAAGTTGATATGATAAATAAGTTTTCCTTACTACCGTGAGCCGGCTAAAAAAGAGCTTTATGTTGATGTGCGACGTCACCCTTAGAGTCCGAGGTTGAACGCGCTTTCTCGAGTAGTGATGCCTAAGAGATGATTGGTCGTCTGCAAGTACGAAGCTATCGCCGAGATTCATCGACCTTCGAGATACTCAGAGATGTAGGCACCCAGAAGGCACCGGCGATAAAGATTCGCCTCAAAGATGACAGTCTGTTCTAGGTATTTCACGCCTCCATGCTTCGAAATATATTCCGCATCCAAATTTCATGTGCATGGATCGGGGACGATTGAGATTGATACCGGGATGGACTCGACGGCGACCGTGGTGCATTGCCGAATGTGATCGCTTTGCACGCAAGACCGTGGAGAGCAGTGAGAGTGCTATGACAAGACTGCGGGAGTGGAGGAGTCAACGTGGGAGCGAGGACATGATGCGCTTTTCACCTATCCCTTCTTGTTTAGGGATGAAGAAAATGAATTTAGTCGCTTAAGGTTTAAATGATTAGTTTACATGCATGATAGAGTGCGCGCTGTGGCCATGCATGTGCGCTGGACATGATAGTCCCTAATTTCGGACTAAATTTTTAAGGAGAGAGGAATGTAAGACCCGAGAAATCTAAATTTCTCGGAATAAGGGCAAAAATCGTAATTTTGATTATAAAATTATAATTACGGTTAAAAGTCCGTAATAATTCTCTAGACTTGGATGACCTAAACGGACAAATTGAACTGTCACAAACTGAAGCCAAGACGTAAAATTTCGCACCTACGAGACGGAAGTCGGGCATCGCTGAGGCATCGCCGTGTCAGAAACGATTTTTGATGCAACGAAGGCACATATAGCATGTACCATGTACCATAAGTGGCAAGGAGTAGATAAATGATGAAATGGATGACCGAGATAGCGCCGTAATGTCAAAATCGCGAAAGAAAATTAACCAAATAAAATGGGATTATGAACTAAGACAAAAGTTACAAAGGGTCTTCTTCTTCAAATCAAAGAAGAGAAAACGATGGGAGAACAGGAGACCAAGAGTCGAAATGGAGGATTTAGGAGAGAGAGCATCCGACTTCTTAAATAGGGCGATCCGACCGCCGGGCGGTCTTCGGGCAAGAAGGAGAAATGTTCTACGCTGGACAGCTACGCTGCGGCCCGGATCGAGTTTCAAACTCCTTGAGGCGGTAGGATTTTCTCTCACTTGAGTTTTACTCCCATTAAAGCTGTTTACGAATGTTTCGGGTTGTTTGAGGCCGTGAGAGGTCAGTTTGATCGGTCCCAAAACTCAAATCGAATTGATAGAATTTTTGGAAGAAAATATGATATACCAAGGGTCGCCCACTACGATCTCGGTGTGGAAATGGGTATGGTGGTGTATTGGTGGCTGGAAAATGGAATGGTCGTAGGATGCAGGCCCAATTAAGTGAACCGCTGAGTTAGGATTTTCGAATGCAACCGAGGGTTTCACTATTCCCAAACAAAGGTTCTAAATTATATTTGTGAAATATGCGTCGGTCGATGGATGTAAAATTAAATTGCTCGTGTTTTTGATCATTAGCCCAAGGGAGCTAATTTTGATGCGATGAAATGTATAATTGCATAACATGATCATGATTTTAATTATGCGATATATTCATGTTATGTATTACTATGTGATTGGGATCGTAATGGAATCGCATATATGTGCATTCCATATGCACTGGGACACCCTAGGATTGTAGGAGTGAGTGCATGAATTCAAGTCTAGAGAGAAAATGGTTCGGAGGGTAGTCTAAAAATGTTAATCATCTGAGGGTAGTCCAACCAAATAACATATCAACCGCCTGAGCGTCTGCAATGACATATTCATCTGAGGGTAGTCCAAACTGTTAAATAATATATCAACCGCTCTGAGCTACGCTTGATATATATATTCATCGGAGGGTAGTCCACAAACAAATTAAATATATCAATCTGAGCGTCCAATTGATATATATTCACTGAGGGTTGCCCACTAATAATATAATAATTTCATACAAGGCTTAGGCGAGTGTGAGAGAGTCGGTGAGGACTCTGATCCGAAGTTGGGTCATGCAGACATTCAAGAGGATCATGCATTTGCTTGAATGTATGTTTAATTTGGAACATCAGACCGCACTTGTGCATTAGCACTCACTCTGAGTGCGATTCTCCACGCTTTAGCTCACCCTGGTCATGGATCCCCTTGTACAAAAATGTGGAGCGTATGAGACTTGTGTCTGCCCTGAGGTCGCATTAGAAGAAAGCCATTGTGGCTTTGATGTATACATGTATTAGAATTTCTTAATTTTAATGTATGTATTGTTTAAGAGTAAATATTGTAACTCTTGTAACTATGGAATATATAGTCAATCGTAGTGGTATGGCTATCGAGTATTGCTTATAGGCCCAAGTGGTCGTATTACTCATATATTGACAGGTAATGCATATATTGGATTGTTTCGACAGGATATGTGTATTGTATTTGCAGAGCCCTAATAAAGGAGACTCGCCCGATTTTCTAAAGTGCCAAAACCGACATCCACTCTCAGATTCCAGCAGTTGATCTGCAGTCAACGGACTCCTGCTCAGTGCCGAGTTTGAATGTGTAAAAGACTTGGGAACATTGCACTGCATCTTCTTGCTAGTGGTGAGTGGCCACCTTGGGCTTATTTCCTCCCCATCGAGCATTAGCCACACCCGCCGTGGACCCCCTTTACGTGCAATGTGGAGCGCGCGAAGAGATCTACCGCCCTGCATCGTAGTTCTGTACAAAGCCGAATGTGGCTATGGTGGCTTACATGCATTAGAATCTCGAGATTTTAATATATGCTGTATAAGAGTAAATATTTGTAAACTCTAGAACTATTGATATAGTTAATTTATAGTTGGTATGTTTCTATGGATATTGTAAGATGGGCTCAAGAGGCCGCTTTTATCCATATTTGTATCATCATGGACTATATTGGACTGCTTGGACAGGTTTCATGCAGAGGTGATCCACGGGGTATAGCCCCTGTGTACAAAGGAGGCTCGCCCCGATTTTCAAGTGGCGTCTGCAACCCGACATCCACCAGATTCGCTGGCTGGATCGGGGTAGTCACCGCACTCGGCTCGGCCAATGTTCCAAAGGCTCGAGTTCCTTGCGCCAGGTGTGCATTATATGAAATTTTCTACTTGCCCTCGAGCATGGCATCTACAGATACAAGAGAGGTTTGCCTTTCCGCTCTCGAGGATTGCTCTTAGTAAACTATATCCATATAGTACCTTTCCGCAGATGCAAATTTACATATTTTGATCGGGTACCTTTATTTTTTTAAGTAAACTTGTACTAAGTTATATATTTTTCTTTAAGATATTTTATAGATTTGGATGGTAGGTGCTATGTAATATGATTGCTAATTTGTACAAAGATGGGATGAATGATAAGCTCAAGTGCTGGGGAGATATTTGACTCGCTCTTCACAGTGTCATTCACTTCTTCCTGATTTCGATATCATCAAAGGAGAGCAATTGCATGGGATCTTAGGATTGTGGAAACAACATTTGTTTAGCTATTTGGCAAAATATTTTTTGTTGTCTGTAGAGAGAATCTGTTGGGAAAATCCGGGTTAGTTTTCCCCAAATTAACAAATGTTACTATTCATATGAATAGTAACTTCAAATCTGAAATACTCCTAGCAAAAACACTGATACAAAATAATGACAGCTAAAGCAGAAAATAATACCAAATAAAGAACACCAGAAATTTACGAGGTTCGGCAATAGCCTACGTCCTCGGGCGTCAACGAACAACTCCCACTAATGAAAGAGAAAATACAAACTTAAGACCACAAATCAATTTCCTAAGAAATTGAGGCAAAAAGTAAATACCCAAAACAATTAGGTAATACTACAAATAACCTTAAGTGGAGGAGAGATGTGTGATTTAGAGAAGAGGAGGGGGGACCCTTTTATAGGAAACAAAAAAAAGAAGAAAATCCCACATCAAACCGATGTGGGATTCATATTTGTAAAAAAACAACAAATCTCCACCTTGACAAATATGCGAATCCCATCTCAAACTTCTTTAACAAAATCAGAATGCCTAAATAAGCGTTTCAACGACGAATCAAATCTTTGCAATGCTGGATCAAGTCTAAACAATGATTGAACTTGATCGTTGTCACCACCTTAGTCAACATATATGCAAATGGATTATCATCGCCTTGATCTTCCGAACTAAGACTCCACCTTCTTCAATGATTTCCCGCACAAAATGATACCTCACATCAATATGCTTTGTCCGTGAATGATAAACTTGGTTCTTCGCTAAATGAATAGCGCTCTGGCTGTCACAAAACACTGTAACCTATTTCCGACCAATACCCAAATCATCAAGCAACCCTTGTAGCCATATTGCTTCCTTAATCGCTTTCTGATCGCCATATACCGTCATCGACAGTTAATCGCCGAACAGCAGACTCCAACTAACTAGTGCTTTTGCAAGAGTAAACACATAACCAGAGTTGATCCACGCTTTGGTCAAGATCACTAAAGATAATCACCGCAGTGATCCAACTACATGTCGACCAACCATATATCCTTCTCAAATATCAAACCAACATCTAAGGTTTTCTCATCGTACCTTAGAATCCATTTCACCGCTTGCCAATGTTCTTCGTGATTATGTATAATTACCACAAATCCTAACTCGCATGTGAAATGTCAGGCCTTGTACACACCATAGCATACATCAAGCTACCCACTGCATTTAATAAGGAACCTTTGACATATATTCCCTGCTCTTCGTTTGATACCGTGGAAGCAATTAAGCTAAATGAGGAGGCGGGGTACTTACAGGTTTGGTCTTCGTACATACCAAAGCGCTGTAGTACCTCTTCAAATACTGCTTCTAAGTTAAACAGTGTGTTCTCCGTCTGCCTCGCTATTTCCATGCCGAGAATCTTCGCTTCACCTGCATCTTTCATTTCCAACTCTGTCGTACTGAAGCCTTCAACTGCATATCTCCTCTGATTCCTTGATGCTATCAACATGTCATCAACATACAAGAGAAGGTATATGAAAGATCCATTCAGAGTCATAAATACACACAAAGATCAAACCGGCTTCCCGGTGTAGTTCTCGTCTCATCATGAACCGATCAAATCGCTATACCACCGCTCTTGGCTGATTGCTTCAAACCATATAATCCATTTGTTCAATTTACAAACCCAATTTTCTTTTCCAGCGAACTTTGAAACCATCCGTCGAAGCATGTAGATTTCCCCTCCTCCAAATCACCATAAGAATGTCAGTTTCACGCCCATTTGAACTAGTTCCGCTATTAAATCGTGGCTACCAAGGCTAACAAAATACGATGGAGTGAAATGCTCACAAATGTGAGAAAATACCTCATTGTAGTCAATTCCTCCGAGCATAGCCTTTAGTTACCGCCCGCTTGTAGCTTAATCGTCATTCTTGCTTAAAATCCTCTTTGAGCATAAAACCCATTTGCAGCCTAATTTCCTTCTTTCCTTTGGTAGTCTAGCTAGCTTCCCAAGTGTGATTCTCTTCACAAGGGACTGTGATTTCTTCATCCATGGCTTTCTTCCACTTTCTTTATCCCGACTACTATTTCGCTTTCCAAGAAAAGCCTGAGGTATACCCCTTCTTCTACTCACTGAAATGCATAAGCCACCATATCTTCAAACCGAGCAGGCTTCCTAATCTCTTCGCCTCCCGATGGCACTGGTAAAATCATGTTGTCGCCGAGGTCTTCGCTGAAACCCTTCTTCTCTCCAAACATCCGGCTCTTAAGGTTCTCAATCACTGGTCTTCAACTCGGTTTAATCAAGTCGTCTCAACTCACCTGTTTCGAGTACCTCCACCCGCGCTAGCCTTCCCTCCTGTCGAAAAGTGTTCTCCGACACTTTACCATCCGTTGTTACCTCTTCAACATGGCGTATTCACTGGTGCTTAAATATCCTCGCTGCATAGAAATAATTTTCAAGATAAGACACCATAGCCTATGCCTGACACCGAGGGTAACTCCTATAAACAATGCCTTTTAGCCTTTGATCCAACTTAGATTCCTTTACATGATAATAACTGAACTCAAAAACACATGTAAAGTATCATAATCATTTATAAGCCTTCCGCACTATACCTCCTAGTGGTGTTTTTGCCATTTAGTGCAAAATAATGGTAGATGGTTAATGAAACATCTTATACACGCCTCACTTTAACTGTTTGGGCCCAAACTATATTGACAACATACACTAACTTTCTCCAAGGTTCGGCTCCATGCGCTCGCCACCCCCATTCTGTCATGTACTCTTAACTCAGAAGCGTCGATATGCCTTCCTTCTTACAGAATATGGAAAATTGATCATTTCGATATTCTGTTCCATTATCAGATCGGAGTACTTTAATCTTCCTCCCTGTCTTGTTCTCCACCATTTTCTTCCATATAAGAAATGTTTCGAACACCTCATCTTTGGATTTCAGCCAGATACACCCAAACTCTCTCCGAAAAGCTCATCAACAAATGTAATAAAGTAATGTTTACTCCTAAGGAAGCCGCCTTGGTTGGTCCTCATATGTTCGGTGAATATAATCCAATATACCTTCGCATTATGGATTGCAACGCGAACTTCAATTCCTCTTTTCGCTTCCTAACACATTATCATTTTAAAAATCCAACTTGCAAGTCTTGCACTTTTCAATAATCCTTGTACAGCTAACGCTTGCAAAAGATTTCTCTCCAGCATGTCCAAGTCTCATATGCCATAACCTGACATCTCGGGCCTACTTTGGTTCGCTTTGATATCGGGCCGCCACGTTCCCACCGCCGTGTCGCTTGGAGCAAAGGTACAAGTTGCTTCTCCCCACTTTCATCACCACAAGTGCTCCCGAAACAATTTCAGAATCCCATTCTACGTAATGATAGTGAAACCTTTTTGACCTCCAAGGTTCCCAAAGAAATGAGATTCTTTCATTTTTAACGTACCCCAACATCCGTCAAAGACCCTAAATAATCTAATCATGATTCTTCAAACCGATCAACCGATCCCAAATGCATCTTGGGTAAGGTTGATTGTCTCGCGCATGAACAACAACCACCATCAAGTTCAGAAAAGTTGAAGAACCACTCCTTTCTCGAAACACATATGGAATGAGCAAAATAATCACACAACCATTCATCACATTTAGTCATTGATGACACAAGCCGCTGTAACTGACTTTATCATCTTCACCCACACATGCTCGCATACACCCTTTCCTTTTATGCAACTGACGCCTTTCTTCCAATGCCCTTTTCGTGATACAAAGGCACATTAATCTTCAGGTGCTCGCTTTTCACTGAGATCTTCCCCTTCTCCCCGGGTTTTCTATTGGACACGCACTCGAACAAGTGCTGGTTTGACCAAATTGAGCCTCGTGTTCTAATTTATCTTTTCTCCTGATCTCATTAGAATACAGAGCAAGAGTTACTTCTTTAAAGGTTGTTTCCCTTCCCACCAACATACTAAGATGTTCATATTCATCGTGAAGGGAAGCTAACAATATCAAAGCCTTAATAACATCACTTACTTTCTATCTAGATTCAATAAATCACACTAATGAATCAACTGTGATGTGATCATTCATAGTGGCACCGTCGAGACCGAAGCTCTGCATAATTCTCAGCCTGTGATAGAGCTTGTTCTCCGTGCCTTCTTCATGAACTTGTCTTCCATCTCCTTCCACAACTCTGTCGGACGCCTCCTCTTGTAAACGGATAGTTCACTGGAGACACAATCAACCGCACCACATGCTAAACGATTGATTCTTGTCCAATCTTTCATCAACCATCTGGTCCGCTTTCTCAAAGGCAAACATCAAGCCCTCGTTGGAAAAGAACATCCCGCACCTCACACTACCACATGCCAGTTATTGGTACCATCAAATTTCTCCACATCAAATTCGTATTAGTCACTATCGATCTTGATGAACTTTGTGTAGAGGTCGATGGTAATCGGATTCAGATTCTAACATTTCTATAACAAATAGTTAAGCCATCAAGTGAATGTCAATATCTCAATAGAATCTTTCGATGAAGATCGTGATAAAGCCGCAACCACGTAGCATACTAAACTATAGAGCAAAAAATGCCAAAAGCCCAAAGAAACCTTTTTCTCGATGTGAAGATCGATAACACCGCAACTACGTAGCATACTCGCCAGAACCTTGGCCTGATACCAATTGTTGGGAAAACTGGGTTAGTTTTCCCCAGTTAACAAATGTTACTATTCATATGAATAGTAACTTTGGCCGAAATACCCTAAAACATCGATATAAAATAATGACAAACAAAGCTAAATAATACCAAATAAAGAACAATTATAAATTACGAGGTTCGGCACAGCCTACGTCCCAAAGGCCAACGAACAACTCCCACTAATGAAAGAGAAAATAAGAACTTAAGACCACAAATCAATTTCCTAAGAAATGAGTGTGAAAAAGTAAATACCAAACAATTGGGTAATACTACAATAGCCTTTTAAGTGGAGGGGAGAGGTGTGGATTTAGAGAAGATGAGGGGGGCCCTTTATAGGAAACAAAAGAAGAAAATCCCCACATCAAACCGATGGATCTATATTTGTAAAAACAATGTAATCAGAATCAGGCATTTATAGCTGATACATAGCTCCTTGTGATCCTATATACATGTATTATTATTAGTTTTATTTAGTGGCTTCAATCCTGATTCAATTCCATTTATGCCTTAAATATCATAAAAGGAACTAATTTTCTGGAAATGGTAGATGAGCATTTGTAAAATGTATATGAAAAATTATTAAAAATAAAATACAAAACAAACCATTTGAACTCAAATCAAATTGTTTTTATAAGAATCTAAAACTCCAAGTAGACGCCTCTAAACCCGAGGGGTCCGTTGACTACTCATTAACTCATGGAATATATGAAAGGTCGGGTTACCCGATCACTACTTTAGAAAATCTAAGAAGCCTTGTACCTGTGGAGCTCTGTACTCAAAAAAACAAAGACTCGCAAATACCTGTCCCAAATGACCAACATACGCAATATATATCCATCATGCCACTTGGGCCCATAAACAAAGACTCAATGTACATGCTAACTATGAAACCAACTATATACCCAATAGTTACAAGAGTTAACATTTTTACTTAAACAATACATATATTAAACTAAAAGAGTTCTAACACATGTACAACCACTCAAAGCCATCCCTAGCTTTCTTCTCTAAAATAGCATCAAGGAAGAACCGCCTCCTCTCGCACGCTCCTCAGAGTCAGAAAATAAAAGGGGGATCCCATCGACGGCAGAGCCAAAGCTCAAGAGGGAGAATCGCCCTAAGTGGGCTACTACCACCTAAGCGCGGTGCAATGTTCCACTTAAACACACATTCACAAATGCATGATCCACTCAATGTCTACATGACCAACTCATCCCGAAACCTCATCACTCTCTCACACTCGCCTAAGCTCGTATGAGAATATTCGCTTTATTAGCTGGCAACCCTCCGATGAATATATATATATATCAATTGGGCCGCCCGACGATTGATATATTATTTGTTTGTGGACTACCTTCCCATGAATATATATATCAACCTGGCCATTCCGACGGTTGATATATTATTTGCTCGTGGATTCACCTCCGATAAATATATATCAACTGGGCCAAGCCCGACGGTTGATATATTATTTAGTTTGACTACCCGACGACACATTTTAGACTACTCCAACCATTTTCTCTCTAGACTTAATTCATGCACTACCCTATAATCCTAGGGTGTCTAAAGGTATATGGAATGGCGTATGCCGCCCACATACTTAATCACATGCAAATATATAAACATAAATATATTCGCATAATTAAAATCACACAATCATGTTATGCAATTATACATTTCATCACATCAAAATTAGCTCACTTGGGCTAATGATCAAACACGAGCAATTTAATTTAAATCACTCGACCAAACGCATATTTCCAATAAAATATATTCAGAACACCGCTTCTGTGAATAGTGGAAACCCTGGTTACTATTCCCAAAAATCATTAACGAACGTGTTCACTTGGTGAACCCGCATCACACCCATTCCCTACTTTTCCATACCAATACATATGATCAACACCTCACCACCCATTTTCCACACCATTCAGCCGCGTGGAGGCGTACCTACTACCGCCCATTTTTTTCCAAAATTTTATAAATTGTCCTAAGTTTCGGGACCGACCAAACGCCCTCACGGTCTCAAACAACCAAACATTCAGAAAATTTAATAATAGGAATAAACCTTACGTAGGGAGAAATCCTACCTCTAGGTTTGTCAAAACTCTCAATCCTCGCATTCCATGCGTAAATTCGCTCCGTGTGTAACATTTTTCCCTCTGTACCGAAAGTCGACTGGGTTGGATCTCTTGATATTCTGTGAGAGAATAAGACCTTCTTCTCTCACATCAAAAACGCCATTTTTGCTTCTGGAGGTCTCTCCCCCCAAATTCCCGTTTTTTGTTCTTTTAGTTGGATTTTGAAGAGATGGCCACTATTCCTTTTTTGTCATTTAGTGGCTTAAGTCAATTAAATTAATTAATTCTCTTCTTTCTCCAGTTTTGACATTTGGCATCATCTCGGCCGTCCATTTTCGTCATTTCTCTACTCATACTACTTATGGTACATGAGTACATGCTATATGCGCGACTTTTCACGTGATCGAAAAACGCTTACTCGCGACCAAACGATATATTCAAAAAACGTACACTGAACACTGCTCCCGCAAAGAATCATGGAATTTTACGTAATAGCTAGATTTCGCTGAGACGACCTAACTGCAATCCATTTCGTCATCTGAGATCTAGGGAATTAATTACGGATTTTTAACCGTAATTAAAATTTTGTAATCAAAATTACGATTTTGCCCTTATTCCCGAAATTGGAATTTCTCGGGTCTTACACTCAGTCCTGTGCTTCCTTTGTTTTTTGATATGCCATTTGCCGCCTTTGTTTGTTAATCACCTACTCAGAATAGCAAATGGTAATTGGAAATTGATTGTGAATCGCAAGATAAGTGATACAATTTTTATTTTTTTAATCAACCCATAACCGAACTTCTTAATAAAAGCTTTTCTATAAAAATATTTTAGGGTTATTTTGAGTATTTGCCATTATTAATTACTCCTATTTTGTGTTTTGTTTTTTTGGAAAGGAATCTTATTTTTGTTTTTATTTTATTTATTTGAAATCTAATCCTCAATCATTTTGATAAAAGGACTCTATTATTATCTTGTAAAATTAATATTTCTTTTAAAGACAAATTTTATATAAAATGAGAAAACTCACTTTGAACCATTCTTCACAATTTGACATAATTAAAATCAAATATCCTTATTATTATTTAAAAAAAAATAACATTCTCTTTTTAAAAACATGTAAATATATATACACTGATAAATGACCATTTTTTTTCCAAAAGAGATTATATGTAATCACAATACAGGTTTGATTTATGTATACGGAATATTTATGTATATATTTTGTTTATTAGCTATTGTGTATTCATCATGTCTACAGGGTTGTGGCATCTTTAGATTTATCTTACTACATCCAACAATATTTACCTAAAACCCTAAAACCCTGAAACCGAAAAATTATAAAACCCTAAGACCCCAAAACCCTATAACCCTAATGCCCTAAAATCCTAATGCCCTAAGACCCTAAAACCCAAATACCCTAATGCTCTAAAACCCTAATTCCCTACAACCCAAAAATCCAAAAACCCTTAAATCCTAAAACCCTAAAACTTTAATACCCTAAAACCCAAATCGATGACACCAAAAAATCCAAGATGAACATGTTTTGTTTTTCGAAAATCTTGTAGAATATAAAAAATATTTATATTTTAGAGAATACTAAAATTGCATTTTTTATGTATTCAAAAACCGCATTTAAATTTAGAGACCGCTAAAAGTGTGTTTTTTGTGCATTATTAAATTCTTATTAATAATGGTTTGAACTACTGCGATTTCCTCTAATTCTAATTTTCTTATTTTTTATTGCATGCATTGTTAAAAAATCCAAATTATTATACTTACAATTTAGAATTATTTTTTATAAAAAGCGGTACATGTATAAAAATAGAAATCATATATAAAAATAATAACATGTATCAATGAGTCCCACAAGATGGCGCCTTAATAGTTCTCTTAGGACGACGCCTAGAATAAACAGCCTATTGAGCAATAGGATCTTGTGGTGTCTGAGACGGAGCCGAGGGAGCTGATGGAACAGAGGGAGCTGATGGAGCCGAGGTAACTGATGGATGGTGTAGTCGATGTACACGTCGAGTACAAGGTCGCCTAGCTGGAAGTCTACCCCACTCAGGTAAAAGGTCAAGGATGGTGTCATCCATGGGAGGCAATGTATGGGATGGTAAAGGGTGTGACGTCAATGTGATATCTACCGGTATGGATGATGGTTCTGGTGACATCGAATAAGGTACAGTCGTGTAAGTGTGTGCGGGTAGGGAAGGTGATGTGTCAATGTGTGGGGGTATGGAAGGTGATGTAAGTGCGTGTGGGCAGGAGCGTGATGTCAATGTAGGGTATGAATTACAGATGCGCCAATGTGTGGGTATGAGCAGATGTGCAAGTGGGGGTAGGGAAATGTGGATATGTCAATGTGTTCGTGCATGGAAGGTGATGCAAGTGTGGGGTATAAACATATCCAAAGCGAGGGGTGGGTATGAGCGGTATTGAAGTAGTAAACCTCTGATCAAGGTACGTATACCACACCGTCTACACCATGACCCGCCCCACCACATTCCTAAGACGACCTCGACGCTTAACTCCCCCTCTACCTCTCCCTCTCCCTCTACCTCGAATGGGCTGCATACATGAAGGAGTCGATGACACCGGAGGTCTAATCGATGGTCCATGTGACGCGGAGTTCTCTCGAAAGCGCACTCCCGCGGATGCGACGGCGTCTTCTCCGATCCGTAACACCGACGCAATGCGGTATGTCACACAGCACCACGCAGAGTAAAATGAGAGCGATCGATTATGTCAACCATGGCGGCGATCTGCGTGAACCAAACAAATGATTATAATTACATACTCTATTGATTAAAATTAGGTAAAATATTTTAGAATCACATGAGTCTAACTTACCAAAACATTCATACTACCGGCTGTAGTATGAAACCTCATATCATCCCTATGCAACTGTGGTGTCATAAAACGTCGTGTAATACGACGATACCACAGCATGTATGGATCATGGAAGTTCATTATACCCACCATAGGGGGTGAAGTAATGATCCTCGCCTCGATCACAGATCCCATAGTGCTACAAAAATGGAGCATGATAATGCCTAATCGCACCGGGTGTGTCGCCCCACTTGCATCGACTCTATGTAGCTGATGCTCGCAGCGCTTGAGGTATCTTCCGGCGTGCACCCCAACCGACATACGACTCGACGATGCCACCCAACAAGCCTCAAACATATGAGGGTGACAATGCGCCGATATTCTGATCAGCCTAAGCAAATATCGGGAAGTTGGTCAACCAACTCTCCGACGTACGGCTGCCATAAGACCTACACATTAACCATTGACGTCAAAGACTTTTATGTCAACATGATTGAAATTACTATAGGAACCATATACTTTTACATATAATTACCTGATTGGAAGTTTGTGCGTCTAGTTGATCTCAATATAGGAGGAGGACATCGGATGGGTTAAGCACCCGTGTCAAAGGTACTCTTCACCTACACCCCAATGGAAGAGCTGGCTCTGGCTCTACCTTTGCCTGTGCTCGGGCTGAACGCCATGCTCAACAGGTAATCCATCATCCAGACCCTCAGCTACGACGCCATCGACATCGTCATCATGTAAGGCATGCAGCAATGGTGTAGGCCGGATATGGCGCCGATCGCCTGTAAAACCGGGTCACCTACCATGAAGCCTCTCTCCCAAGACCATAGCTAAATATAAAATAAACAGAAATTAAGTAATCTAATTACGTAGCTGAAAGTGTATGAAATTACAAAAAAATAAATATACATACCGTATCGCTGTAATACAAACCACTACCACCAGATATATATTCGCTTTCGGCACCATACTGATATGTATGTGCAAGTACTGCACCACCCCAACTATAAGTCGATGTCTGTGTCAAATCCCGGAGTAGTGGGAGAAAGCATAGGTGAACATGGACCCCCTTCTTGTCCGGAAACAAGAAGGATCCCATCAGCGCTAATATGAACCCATCGCGTACTAGCCCAAATCACCCTCATCGCGATCGTCCTGGTGGTCAATAATCACGACATAATCCACCGGATGGAGATAGTCAACTCTCCGAGCATCGGTGGGGTGACTCCTTGGCGCCACCGTGATAACTCGCTTACATCGAAAGCACACATGTCCTCAGGATGGGGCCGGTCCGGTCGACACGGGCGTCAAGGGACGATAGCAACATCCTCGTAACGTGATCGCCATCTCTCCGATCAGACATGGAATGTGTTCCTCGCCGCCATCTCGACGAGACAGTAATAAGCCGCCAATCTTATGATGATGTGGCCTAAGCAGTATATACCGTAGGAACTCGTATGATCACGATGGATGAATGCGTGATCCATCCTCCATCGTCGAGGGGAAGGCTCTCTACATGTCGAGGGCTGAGAACTCCCTGTAACTACAATTAACTAAATAACCATGTTTATAATTGAATATATATAGATTAGAGAGTAAAACTGGAATGTTAATTCATGAATAATAAAATACAAACCTGCTCAGGTCAACAAAGCTGACTCAGATCTCGTCTTGCACAGCAAGACAAATGGATCCAATGGATCACATGAAGCCCCTCCAACTCCATATATATAACCTGGATGTCTGAAAGACACTATACATATTAGTAAAACACATTGGAGAAACTATGTCACAATAATTAAAGGGACTAAGGTTTTAGGGTTTTACAGTAAAAACAAACTTTAGTGGAGAATTACCTAATTTGTATTCTTCATTCTATTCACACACATGTCAAAAATTATATGCATGTGGGGAGATATTTATACATTAGTAATGACCATTTCTAGGTTATCTAGAGTTAGAGTTTTAGATTATAAAACTCTGAAATGAGTTTTAGATGCATAACTGTATGCTCAGTCAATTTACATATATCTCGGGATTAATCCTAAGGATTATGGAGTTGACGCCCAATTAAACCTCTGGTGACAACTCTAAGGGAGCTCTAATTGATGATCATTAGGGAACAAACCTAAGGTGGGACCAACCGAACTATCATTCAAGTTTAATGTATACATTATTGAAATAGAGCATTTCAAGTCTCATGAGTTGTAGAGATACCCATTATGTTAGATAAAACACTCTTTGAAAGGAGGATAGTAGCTAACATAATAGTCTCTAATTTATATTGACTATGGACCTATTTCATAGGTTGGGTTCGTGATGAATTTAGTGTAGTGTTACTAATTTCTTATTATTATAAGTAAAGAAAATTAACCAATAACTTCCCTTTTGATATCATTCACTTTATGTAAAAAGGAAGCTTCATAATTCACCGAGATTGTTTCTATTCATCTAGATTATTTCCTTTATCAAGGTTCTCACGCCCACCCCTAATAGGACGTGGTTTGGAATTTGGATTTATGAGCCTGGTTTTTAATGGGTTCTAGAATATTTTTAAACCCTGGATGTCTGGGATTGGTTTGTAATTGCTCGAGCCCGACATCCGACACTCATCTCCTTTTATCACTCTGAACCAGGCCTTATGCGATTTCCATATCCATCTAGAATATTTTATTTCAAATGATGATTTGTTTCAAAAATGAAAGTTATTATGGTCTAATTCTACTAAAGAGCTAAGCCTCATAACATTGCCAACCATAGATCTGTTATTTACGATGAATGATTAAGGAAATTTAGTGTTAAGAGGCAATGAGTTGGATCTCCTGATGTCACAAATGATTTTTATAAGAGCAAAATATAGGATAATATTATTTTTTCGATAATATTTTTTTTTCACATTTATTCACTTTTGCATTACATGATAATATTTTGTTTCGTTTCTCATAAATATGTTCCTGAACTCGAATCCTGGACCCCTCTCCTCTCCATGTGTAACACCCCGTCCCGAGAGAGTGTACAGTACATGATACTGTAGGGGTGTATAAAGGTACCAAGTGTCACATTATAGTATTTTGGAGACTAAATTGAGAAATGATAATGTATGGAACCCGAAATTGTGGTATTAAACCATGGGTGGCACTGCTTAGCAAAAAGGATATGTAAGGCATAATTAAATTAGAGATGGGCCACAATACAAATAACATAAGTTACAATTGCAATATTAAAGAGATGAGGGCTAGTGGCAATTAATGAAAAGTTGATATTATAAAAAAATGGAAATAAAGCCAAAATTCATTTGGTCTCAAAGTTTGCCCTAGCAAACCGTAGGAGGAGAAGGAGAGAGAGCCAAGAGGGGGAAGAAGAGGAAGAAGAAGGAGAAGGAGAAGAAATCCTAGATCAAGGTATGTTGTTGTCTTAGAATCAAGTGTATTGGATTCCTAGGGTTTTGGTATGGAGATTAGATGCTCCTTTTGTGACACCCCAAAACCCGGGGGTCCGTTGACTACCCGTCAACCCGCGGAAAATCTACGCGTCTCGTGTTGCGAGACACACACATGAGTGAAATGGCCACATGGGGCCCATACATCCATACGCATCAGAAAATAATCAACTATCTTCTTATAGTTTTCATGGCTGTTTACAAAAGATTTATACATATTTACAAAAATATTTACTCAAAGCCACATTTCGGCTTTCTTCTCAAAAGCTACCTCTACCGAGGCTCTTCTCTCCGATAGTCTCCGACCGAAGGGGTCCCACGACGGAGTGAGCTTAAGCCAAAGAGAAGTTTCCCTACAAGTATACTTCCCCCACCTAAAATGCATACGCAATGGCGATATAAACAAGCAATCAAGCAATCACATTCCATACAATTATTCACTATTATATGAAAATGTTCATATCATGCATGAGATGCGACTCTCATGCTCACCACCGAGTCCCACTGACTTCACACTCGATCGCTAAGTGCGACTAAAATGTCATCTCGCAGATTATACCATGACTAACCATCGGACAACCCTCCAATTTATTTATCAAAGCTGATTTTTCCTTTTCTTTCTTTTGTGGTCCACTTGATTTCGGGTTTACACTTCAGACGCCGCATTTTTCAACATTACGAACTTACATCACGGATTCATGTCTAACCGTGAATAATATGTGGGACTTTCACCCCTGGGGGATCTACCCCAACTCGCTCCGCCCAAAACACGTAATTTATCATTTGACATTTTACATACACTGCGGAATCTCTACCTTGACTTTGTCCCATTTTTCTCGAGTTCACGACCCATTCACCAACACCGGTGAATAAACCTTTCCTTGCACCCACACCCGACCTGACGCGATGTGACCGTGCATATGAAATGCATGATGCCAATGTATTTTCCTCATGTTACATGCATGAATGAGCACTACATGAAACATTTACATACCATGGACAATTATAATTTATACATATAATCTACCTACATGCAACCCATGTTAATACATCAAAGAGCATGCATCAACATCACATTTCCACACACTGCACGTCATTCAAGCAAACAATAACACACAATTAGGTCGCCAACTTGGGACCATTCAACAAGGTACCTCACGGCCCCTTAGCAAACATGAACCATTTTGGTTCCAATCCTTATCATCACATCAAACAATCCTTGACACCTAGAAACCGCCAGTTCAACCTAACCTGACAATGGTGACGATGAACCCTACATGAAATCCATGCACCCTTAACCCGCAAAGCTTGAACCGATTTACATGGCCTCTCATGGCCTCCCCACAAGCAAACCCCTACCATTATGTTCTTTAGCAAAGAACCAAGGAAAATATCCGTCTTCTGGAGTTTGCCGAAACTCCGACTTTCGCGTCCACACGATCCCACTACAGCACTAACTTTAGTATTCGAATCACAAACGTCGACCGCTCGAAACCCTGAAAATCCTTCCTTTTCCCTTCCTCCTTTCTCCTTTCCCTCTTTTCTCACGAATTCTTTCTTTGTTCTTTTCCTTTTCCTTCCTTTGCTTTTCTTTCCTTTTTCTCATTTCTCATCTCAATTCTCTTTCACTTTCTTCATTTTCTCTTCTCCCTGCCATTTTCTCCCCCTTTTTGAATCATTATTGATCAGATGGTCAGCTGGTGCAATTTCTCCTCACTCAGCCCACGTGTGGCCAACAATTTTCCATATTTATCTTACTTTATTCCCCTTTATGACACCATCAACCAGCACGGCTTCATGTGAGCCATGGGATTCATTTCATACCACACTCATGGCCATTCAGAGACCACATTTCGGGCTATGTCACATCTTAGGTGCCATGTGGTCCCCTAACTCTTGCCATTTGTCATCCGACACCCCACACTCGAAAAACGGAAATCCCGCCAATTCTAATCCAACGAAATTCGACATGGTAGCTAAATTTCGCGAGACGATTTCAACGGGGAAGTCCGTTTCATCATTCGAGATCTAGAAAAATTCCGGATTTTCATCCGAAATTATATTTTACCCTTTATCCAAAATCTTGGATTTTCCGGGTTTCACCTGCCCAGGTTTTTGTATAAAGATCACATAAACCTTGAATTGTCAAGTTATGAGAGTAAAACCTCAATCGGGAGAAAATAACCATGGAATCATCACATTTATGGTTTTATAAAGAATCAGCGGACCTAGGCCGAGTTCTCGATTTCACCTAGGGTTGAGGTTTGGAGGTTCCATAGCACCAATTAATTCAAGTGTATTACTTAAGATGAATTCCATGATGTTTCGAGGTGTTGCGAATTATAGAAGGTATGGGAGAGAATTGGTAGCAAAAGTGGCAAAAGAAGCAACTGGGCAAAATTTCGCATGTGTACTCCACATCGGCTGTGGTGTACCCTAAGACACCTCTAACAAAGGCAAGGTGTACCTAAGACATGCACAGAGGTGTAACGGCAGACACCCCACAAGAATGCACAAAACAAGACAGTCCAAAGGGTACTCTGCATGTGTGCCCCAAATGCCCAGAATGCTATGTTTTTGCAATTAAGCCCGACCAGACTCTCGATAGTTTTCAGAACCTATTAAATGATTAAAATAGGTTCAATAAGATTGGGACTCGACGAAACGTAGGCGCACTCGCCCGCTTCGCCTAGACGATATTCGCTGAAACGGAATAAGTGCTAGGAAGTAAGTTGCTACGCTGTACGAGGCGACAATTGTCGTTATTCTGGCCGAAAGTGTGTAGGCGTGCCAGATATGGAAAAAGCGACCGTGCTCAAGCTTAGCAAGCAAAGAGGTGAGTGTTCTAAACACATTTTTCCAAATACTAGTGTATTATTATTATTATTATAAATCGCTTACACCGTATTTCATGGTTTTGATTGCAAACCATTTTCAAGAAGCAATGAATTAGAGCAAGCTAATGGTTTTGAAGTTAAACCATTTTGAAAATCAAGCATTGGTTTTAAACAAACCATAATTGCTGTATAAGTAAGTTTAATGGTTTTCAATAATTAAACCATTTTTCGCAAGAAGTAAGAAAATGGTTTTGAATAATTAAACCATTTTTCAAGCAAGCAAGCAAGTAAGTAAATGGTTTTGAATAATTAAACCATTTTTCAAGCAAGCAAGCAATGGTTTTAAATTGTAAAACCATTTTACAAAGAGCAAGCAAGCAAGCAAGTAAAGAATGTTTGTGAAAATGTGCCTTCTCACGGCAAGCAAACCTGGCCGATGTATTTGCACGCACTAAGTGGTGTTAGGATTCTCATACATGATTGGCGCTTACCCTACAAGTAAACTAGACATACATCATGCATTTTATGAAGCCCCAAAACCCGGGGGTCCGCTGACTACCCACAACTCATGGAAATCTATACATCTCGTATCACGAGACGCATACCTGAGTAAAAATGGCCTCTTGGGCCCATAAACCAATACTCAAAATAAATATCTCAACTATATTCCAATAGTCCAAGAGTTATACATTTCTCTTAATATACATACATATTAAAATTTACAATTCTAATACATATTATCCAAAAACCATTAAAGCCACAACCCGCTTTTCTTCAAAATCGTCTCAAGAAGAGTCACTTTCCTCGAACACCCCGTAATTCGAAAAAAAAATACTCTTCGATATGAAGTGAGCTATTCTTCATGAGTGGAATCACCCTAAATGGGTTACTCCACCTAAGTGCATATGCAATGCTCCAATTTAAACACACACTCAAGTAAATACGTGATCCTACTTGAATGTCTACATGCCCATTCCCATGTCTCGAGTCCTCACCACCTTCACCACACACTCTGCCTAAGCCATGTATGAGAAAATAATCATTTTCAAAACAAAAACTCGTTGTTCTTAAAAATATATCATCAAGTAACAGAAAATACGGACTACCCTCCGAGGCGACCAGAGCTCCGAACAAACATGGTCCTCATCCGAAATGATCCGTTGGCCCATCTCCAACCCAATTCTCCTAGTATCCCAGGGAAATCTCTTTCTCAACCATGCTCAAGCCGTAGGGTTCATGTCATGCACTAATACCTAATCTCTAGTACTAAAGGTATATGAAAATGCATTTATGCCATTTCCAAAACCATTTATACAATATATAATATATTAATTATGCAACATTCTCACCCTAATTCACACCACATGTAATTCAACAATATGGATCAAACAACACCCAAATTATCTCACTCGAGCAATTCACAATTTCATCTCCAATGGTTTCCATGCTCACAATTATATCTCCATATAATTATAAATCACAATTTTATCTCCACGGCCTATACACACAATTATATTCCATATAATCGAGCAAATCACAATTTTATCTCCAAAGGGCTTATACACCAAACACAATTTATTATATAAATTGGTGATACAAACACCCTAAAGAAGACCTACACAAATACTCGATCATCCAAATGGGCTCCAAAATTTCACACTTCAACCCAAGATTCTCGGGATCGATCAAACGGCCCTCACTACTCAAACCAACACAAGCATTTACAAAATACTTAAACAAGGGGTAAAACAAGTAGAATAAAACCCCTACCTCACGGAGTTTGTCAAAACTCCAACTTTTTGGTGTCCACGCGTAGCTCTCATCACGTAGATCAATTTTGCCTTCAGCCCCGACGAAATCCGACGGTCCAATTTTCATAGATCTAAGAAATAAACGAAAAGAGAAAAATAAAAACTAAAATCTCTCCCTCACCGACGCTCTCTCTCTCCGAAAAAATCTGCCTTCTCCTTTTTGAATTCCGTTTTTATCTTATTATTATTTTATTATTATTATTATTATTATTATTTGGATAAACGATTTCATTGTCCATTCTGACCATTTCGCCCAAAAATTTTATTTCTTTCGCTCACTTTATCAGAATGAACTTAAATCAAGCCACTTCGACTTCCGAGATTCGTAAAATCTCGCCCGGTTCAATGACGATTTATCACCCGTAAATTAAATATTCCGGGACCGGTCTGTAATTCCGACGAAACTTTTCCTGTCACTAGATTTCGCGAGATCGAATTTAACTGAGTAATCCGCTTTGTCATCCGGGAGATCTAGAGAATTTCCTGCCAACCGAAATTACCGCTTTTGCATTCTTCGTAAAAAATTGAATTTTTCTCAGGTTTTACACATTTAAAGGAGACCGTGGCACGTACAGGAGTATATAAGGTTATGAGCTCTAACTAAATTATGATGATGGCGACACGAGGTCAATTCCACCATATCTTCACCGGAAAGGTGACGGACACAGTCCTTCCACCTAGCACCCACAAACATTGTGCCCTCGTGCTCACTAGTGGTACAATAGCAAAAATAGGCCTCCAAAGGGTTGATGCTTTTACAAGCATGATATACAGCTTTTGAAAAATCAACTATTGGTTCCCTGGGTCAGCCAGGCTCCTGAGAGTTTTAAAGCAAACTACTGAGCCCGCTCCCGCTTAGGATTTCAAACGATCGGTCGAAAGCCAAGCCCTGATTTCAGCAAACGGTTGAGCCTGTGCCCCGCTTTATTTTCAAAGATGCGGTCGAGTCTAAGCTCCGCTTTATGAAAAAGTTTTGAGAAACTTTTAAAGCAAAAGGTTGTGAAAGGTTTTAAAAGACTTTTCAAGCAAGCTAAAGTAAACAAGCAAAAGAAATCTTGAGAAGTTTTATAAACCTTCTAAGCAAGCAAGCAATAAGAGTTGTATAAGCTTTTAAAGAAAAGCAAAGCAAAGAAAAGCAAGCAAGCAAAGAAAAGTTTTATAAACTTTAAAAGCAAGCAAAGCAAAGTAAAGCTTCTGGAAAATATTTGTAAAAGAGAGTTTTACATTTTTGAGATGTTTTCCGGAAAAGCAAAACCTTTTATACAAGCATACACTCACTGAGCTCGTTTAACTCATTATTTTGTATTTTAAAAACTATTTTCCAGGTACAGGTACGCAAGACGCTGGAGCATAATAGGGTTTCTCCTGACATTTGTGCAAGTGTTGTAAATTAAGAATATTATGTAAGAAAAGACTTTGAATATGTATAATGGAACATATGTATGTACATAGAGTAGTCTTGTGAGAATGTGTTGGTATGCTGGTTGCCATATTTTGGATATAGTGTAAATCGATGTATACAGGATTTGAATTAGACTATGTGTACGCATGTCGCCGGTTTTCCGCCGCTAAGATTTTACCAAACTCTAAATTGAAAATAAAGAAAAAATTTTATAGAGGTTTTAAGCAATACGACTTCGCTTCACAGAGTTTCTGAAGGTCATGAGGTAACGGGCCGATTGTGGAGTGGTCGCACACCCACCGGTGGGCCACCATGCCCATACTCAACCTAAGAACCCTAGATTCCTATTCTCCCACGCCCATGCCAACCACTTGAGGTATAAGTCTTATTAGTATAGGATAATATTTAGTTTTAAAAATAAGAAAACACCAAAATAAGAAAGTAGTTCAAATTAACTAAAAAAAGTCACTATTTTCAAAATATTTAATCTTTTTAGATAGGGAAATAAGGATAATTGAAATAAGTAGGCAAAAGCAAGTGTAAAAGTAGTTTATTAACTTAATTTTCTTTCCATTCTGCTTTATTTTTCTTTTCTTGTTTTTCCTTTCTATTTTTATTTTAAGATAAGATAATACCTTCTAAAAAACGATCAAATTTTGTTAATTGAAACAGAATCCTTCACGTAAGATGAAGTATATATATATATATATATATATATATATATATATATATATATATATATATAGTATATATATAGAGAGTATATATATATATATATATATATATATATATATATAAGACAAACAAAATAAAAATGATTGTATTGCTTGTTTTAAAAATAGAAAATGTATACACACTAACAATTATTTTTTCTCCCTACAAAATAGAATATTGTGGAACCTGTGTTTTATGCTATTTTTTTTTTCAGTTCTAAAAATCAGAAATTAAATAAAAGTACAAGCAACTGTGTAAATTTAAAAAAAAAAAAAAAGAAAGTAAAACACCCATCGCTTCCAAATTAAAGTAGACCCATTCTACTATCATTTCTACCACTCTCCTCACTTCTACATGGATCATCAATGTAAAAGATTTAAACAACTCTCTATGACTAGAAAAGATTCAAGAGGACACAAGTGAAGAGAAACAAACATCAGAAACTCATCAAAATTTTTCAAACAATTTCAAAAGCCCTCAGAAAATACGCCTACTAATTCCTCAGAAAGAAAAAATAGTCCCAAACAAGTAAAAGCACAATGACATTCTAATGATGATAATAAACATAAACACAAAAAACTGATCCTCTAGCCATTGTTAAGGGAATCAAACACGTAAACACTAGAAAACGTATACACGAAATGATAACAAAAAAAAAAAATACCAAATCAAAAACACAAACATATCCAATCTTCAGAGATAATTTAAGAACACATACAGATACAAAAAAAAAAAAAAAAAAAAAAAAAAAAAACAAATCATCTCATCATTAATTCCGTGATAAAGATTGGCAAGAGGCAAGTACTGAAAAGCGAAACCTGGCCAGCGCATAAATAGAAAAGACGAAATTCCAATATGATAATGTTGATCAAGTGGGAGGGAGGGAGGGGAGGAAGAGGAAAATGGGGAAAGCTCTAGCGCCAAGAACACTCCGCCAATGTCGCCAGGACTTACGACATTTGAATTAATTAAAATGTCACATATCAGGATGACGACATTTGATTAATTCAAATGTCGCATTGTGGCCTCACGAAGCAATTAATTCGATTCAAATGTCGCCGCTAGGTTTTAATTTACAATTAATTTAATTTAAAATGTCGCGCTCGTTGCCGACTCTTAAGAGGAATCAAATGCCATGCTTTCCGTTGTTGGCATTGCTTCCTACTTCGTCAATACTTTCTCCTTTAACCGATTATCTTTTTATTTTAAAACAACCTATTTCCGTACAAAACTCATGCTGATAAGGTTGTGAGTACTGGTGGGTCTGGCTTAATAATTAGGTCATCTATGATCACAGTATCCCATTTGGATTCTATATTACAGGTATGGAGTTTTGTGTCAAAATAACCCTTAATTTAAAAAAAAATTGATTTAAACCCATTTTTCAAACTTTTGTTCAATTTGACCATTTTGATGCCATGTAGGACGCCACGTAAGAGAGAGTCTCCATTTTGAACTGGGGGTGCCGCAGCCGGAATCGCGGCTTAATATTTGAACTGCCAGCTCTCAACCCGCGGCCATATTTGTACTAAAGCCGTAGCTTGAAATCGCGACTTTTTAATATTAAACCAAAGTCGGGATTCCCAACCACCTGCCATTTGTACTAAAGCCGTAGCCCTAAACCGCGCTTTTATATTCGCACTGTGTCGCTAGCCTCAAGCTTTCATATTTGTACTAAAGCCGCTAGCTCCTAACTACGACTTTTAATATATATACTGAAACTACAATTCTAACCGCCGCTTTCATTAAAATTTAAAATAAATTATTTAATAATAATAATTGTAAAATTTAAAATAAATTTTTAATTATAATAATAAATTATTTTTAAGGATTTAGTATTATCAATTAAATAAATTTCTAATAAATGAAAATAACAAAATTAAATGTCATAATTTATTAATTTAAGAAACATAATCAAATATGATTTAAAATCAAACAATATATTAATTTAAAATATGGGATTTATGATTCTATGAAATCATTATTTGACTAACATTTTAATAAATAAAAATTAACTTCGTCAAACTAGGGACCAAAATTTTGGCCGAAGTATCGCGATATATTTTGCTATCGTTGAAGGTCGAGTAGGATATCACACCGAGAGTTTCAGTTTATTTATCGATTTTAGCCGATATTTCAAATTTCAACTCCACTTAGCCTTATTACCAAAATATTGTTTTTCACTCTTATGCCGGGCTGGGGTTTCAACCCCGCCTAAAAGTGTGGAACGCCACCGCAGCCTAATGTGCCGCAGCTGTTCTTATTATGGCAAAAATATTTGTTATATTCTTTTATTACTTATGAATATTTTTTACTATTTTACATTATTGTTTTTAATATTACTACTTCATTTTATTTTTTTTCATAAAATCCTTTCACCTTTTAAAAATTTAAAATTTTAAAATCATCAATAAATTTACAATATTTTTTAATCAAAATTAATTTGATAAGGAAAACAAATAAAATAATATCTCATTTAAAAAGTTAATATTATAATATAGAATCTTCTCATTATCTACTTAATATTTGTAATATCTTAATAATATATCTTTAACATCATAATATCTTAATAATTTATTAAATATAACATTTTTAATTTAATAGTTATTGAATCCATTTGATTTTAATCTATCTTAATTAAGATATAAATTATTTTTCATTATCCATATAAATAATATTCGTATAAATTATTATAAGTGTATAAATTAAAATAAAAACTCATTAATTCTAAGAAAAATATTAAATTATATATTTAATTTAGTAATTATAAAACGTTACCATTTGATTTTAATATTATTTTTAATTTCATTTAATGAAAGTAATTTTACTTTAAAATTTTAATCTTAATTTACAAATTTATTAATAATATTAAATGAACGTAAATGTTAAAATTATATATATATATATATATATAAGAGTATATATATATATATATATATATATATATATATATATATATATATATATATATAATTTTAATTAAATCGAGAGCTTTTGTAAAATATCCACGATATTTACGATATTTTCGAGTATATCCGTAAAATCCAATTACCGATATATCCAGTGTTTACCGATATTTTGGATCATTGCGCCAAACTAACATTATAGCTCTCAAGTTTCCAAATTAAGAGTTTTAACTATTGTAAGACATGTTTATAATTTCATGTTAAAAAGTCATTATTCATAATACACAACAAAAATAAAGAAATGATTTTGAAATTAGTTAATTGTTAATTACAAAATTTCACTACAAAAATATGATATCAATAGTTTCATAAAGTAACAAAAAATTACCCTTCAACATTTATATAACAAAATATATATAATCTCAAATGCCTCCACAAGGAGAGAACTTATGTATAATTGGTACCCTCTTCCTTTTTGGTTGCTCCTGTCTAACTATAAAGGTGTACATATGTGATGGAACCGAAATAAAGGTGGAGGCAACAATCTAGGTCGACGTAGTCCACGTCTACCCTGAATCGATTGGGAGGTAAATCTAAATGGTAGATATGCGGAAAGTCTCATAAGTACAGGATAGACTCGAAGGTGGGTCCGAAACGTAGAAAGTCAGAGGATGATGGGTTTGAAAAGATAGGAGGTTGCACTAAAGGTGAATCTAAAAAGGTACGACTAAGAGGCTGTACTAAAAAGGTAGAAGGCTGCACTAATGGTGGGTTTGAAAAGGTAGGAGGTTCCGTTAAAGGTGAGTTTGAAAATGTAGGCAGTTGCACCGAAAAGGTAGGAGGTTGCACTGATGGTAGGTTTAAAAAGACAGGAGGTTGCATTGACAGTGGAAGACGATAATCCTCTCGAATAATGCGTAGAACATCCGTCGCCATACGAATAATATCAATTATACCGGTCACACAGCATCATCGCTAGAGTCCACTAATGCATGACGCCCCCGAGATAATGATCGCGGTCATGAGTTTCAACTCGCCATTAATAAAATAATATGTAATTTATTTGTTAAAATAAATATTATATGCAATACATAAATAACATTAAAGTATTACAAACCAACTGGGTAGTAGATAAGGCAGTAGCCTGGTATCGCATAGGTCCAACGCTGTCCATGGGAGTGATAAAACGACGTGTGATACGACGATACCATATCATGTATGGAGCATGATAGTCTATGTGAGGCTCTATAGGATCTGCAGTGACAATACGCTCCGTCCTAGTATTCCATAATTCCACATAATGTTCATGATGCAACCTCCAATCATGCTGAGGTCGACCACGTCGATCTGTGGAGTGAAGCTCAATATCTATGGAGCATGCTCTGGTAACACCGCATAAGTCCAAATTGTCGTAACACGCCGACGATGCCACTCAACAATATCAAAAAATATTAGTGGTGACATTGTTCGCCAAATATCTTGATCAATTAAACAAATCTCCGGTAGTGATGCTAGTACATCATCTGTGTAAGGCTGCCACAATACCTGTTATATTCAAATTTTAGCATGTATATAATAAGTTTAAATCATCATATTAATATGACTAAATATCATAATTATTAACATCTTTATAAAATTAGTATTTACTATAAACCTGAGCGGATTGTTGTCTATCAAACTCATCTCTGTATGTGATCAAGACACAATGAGGAGTGTCTACACGAGACAATGGAACCCTCCACCTACTCCCTTTTTGCTTTCATTGCTTTTTGATATGAAATATGATAACCAAATTGTTCTACAACAACAACTTGAATTGTAGCAACGGTAATAGTCATTTGTGCCTTCACCAATGTTTCAACCAACTCAGATACAAAGCTAGAATCCAACTATGAATGATCTTGATCAATGCATGGATTAACACACGTATGAGGACTCATATACTTTGTGATTTTAAACATGGTTGTATCTTTCACGACCATTGCCCTTAGTCGCCATTGACAATTCAGCGCTTTTTTACATTTGAGAACCAATACATTTGCATTTGATTTATAAACATTAAACTCATGGTGTGACCTTATGGAATACATCTTTACAACATGCTGCAAATATGCCTTTGAGGGAAATATCTGGCCAATTGACAACTCTCCATCAATATTTCCTAAAGTTGGCTTTTCCCATGGAGTCCAATCACTTACAACACAATTAATTGCCCCATCCATATTAAAAAATTGTGGTGTAGGTGGCATATGGTATGAAACAGGGGCAATTGTTGGCTCTACATTGTCATTGAAGATATTATGACAAGACCCGACCCGGATACCCTCCCAGGATTCCCCGAGTGGTCCTGCCTAGTGAAGTCCCACTGTACAATCCCTAGGGAATATCCAATGGAACCCCACTTTAAGAAAGAAAGTAAACACATGCATTAATATAATACCTCAAATATATAAAAAGATCCACAACAACCCAAATCCACAATCGACCTATCTTACGTAGGTCAAGTGTAATCCACAACACACATACTAAAGACTTAAATGGAGTTCAATGCTAAGATCGTGAGCATTTTAAGAGTGTCATAATTCTTCTGTGGGTGCACAAAAATTATAAGTCTACTAAAAATACATGATAGATAAGATAAAGTACCGTTGTACCGCTGCGTAAAGAGGATGTAGAAGCTGGCGCAAGGTAGGTCTCTACGAACTGCCTGGATCTAGGGAACGGATTTAAAACAATAAAACGTGAGATAATAAATCTCAGTAAGTGGCATAATTTATAAGGAAAATAATGTTTTCGTTTTCGAAATTTCCTTCTCTCAAGACCTCACGTACATTCTTTTGCAAGGTTCCCCGTTTAAAAATCATTTCACCAAACCCAAACTTATACCAAGCCAACAATATGAAATTCATGCTCAAAAATTTAACCGAAATTATTATTAAGAAAATTATAACCTGAATTTATTCACAACATAAAAATTAAGCATGAAATATATAAACATCATGTCGTAAAAATGATCATGAAAATACAATAACCATAAATATTGAAATAATTATAGCTTACTCAGAAACCAACAATGTACCACACCATAGAAACCAACGATGTACCATACCATAGAAACCAACGATGTACCATACTATATAAACCAACGATGTACCATACCATAGAAACCAACGATGTACCATACCATATAAACCAACGATGTACCATACCATATAAACCAACAATGTACCATACCATATAAACCAACGATGTACCATACCATATACCCATCATAGATCGTGGGGCACCCACCTCACGACCCTCAACATCGAAAGGTGTCGTGGTAATAATAATAATATGAACGCTGCAACCCGACTCACGGCCGAAATAATATATAATAACAATAAACCGTCGGGTAAAACCGACCTCACGACCGTGGAAATAATATATAATAATAATGATGATGATGAACCGACGGGTAAACCCGACCTCACGGCCGTGGAAATAATATATAACCGTTGGATGAAACCAACCTCAATACACCATGGCAAACCCAGTGCACTGTAATATAAATACTAAATCGAACCTCTGGTATATATGGTACACCAATTTATAACAACCAACACAGTATCCTTACTCATATATACTTTTCCAACGATACTGTATTATAAATTAAGAATTTATAAATTTAATTTCAACGACTAATCAAATATATTGATGAATTCCACCATCAATTCATGCCGAAATCGAAATACCACAATGAAAAATATTCATCATAACCAATTTTAAGCACATAAAACTTTGAAAATATTTAACATGCTTAAAATCATAAAAATCTCAAAATCCATTTCTTAAATCAATAAATTTTCAAAGTGGTTTAAAACCTCAAACCATGTACCACAAATTTATCCATGAACTCAGAAATTTTCAATTATTTAAAATGTTGACAAAATTCACATGAAATGATAATCATTTATATAAAAACAGATAATTATATTTATGCATAACCAACCATTCGATCAAATAATGTATATATAAAATAATTAACCACAATTATATATCATAATAATACCCAAAAGCATTTTAAAACAATAAACCACTCACATACTATAGATGCTCAAATTCCCGCTTCCTCATAGATCGCCTGTGCTCGTAGTGATTGCTCTCGTAATATAATAAAAATACCATTTAGGTCTAATATTCAAAACCAAAGACATCGGGATGCCCCAAATGTCTTAGAATAATTTCTAGAACTATGAAAACTATCTAAATCGAATCCGACGCATCCAATTATAAAGTGTGCCCTATGTAATCTCTAAGACTCCAAAATTGTAGCCACCCGGAGTAGCAAATTTTTCGAAATCAACCTTCTAATAAATCATAAAATATCCAATTTCACTAATCCAACTTCAATTTAGCCCCACCTGACCAATCGTGTCCACTTCTATCCAAACATTTTCTGTGAATTACCCCCAAATGACCCGAAAATGGAAAACTAACCAAACGACAGCCCAAATTTATAAACTTTATATCAACGGAAGCCCAAGAGACTGTGAACACACGCACTTTACCTTGGTCCAAAGGTTGGCTGTGGTGGCCTAAAACTCGATCCAACCGGTCATACTAAATTTGTTTTCATCGTATCTTTCAAATCCATGGATGAATATGGAGAAAATGACCACAAGAATGAGTCTGCAGGGTCCAAAATGAAGGAGAGGTATGGGTCCGCTCCGAATGGCCGGAAATGGCAAAATCCGGTGAACCCAGGTGGTACCGCGCTCGCCGCCGATCCGGCCCTCGTTCGGATGATTGGCCGTGAAATTTCACGGCCAAGATCGCTCCGGGTGGTATGCCTCCGGCCTGAAATAGCAAGGGGTGGTCAATCGCTCTCCCACGCTGAAACTCGACGGGCCCAAAGGGCCGAAACGACCTGGCCGTAATCCACGGCTCGGGGGAATTTTTTTCTCGGGTTTTGGGGCTGGGTACGCTCTTGGCATGCAAAAATAGGCTTATATAGAGCCTAGGGTTGTTTTCAGGTAAAAATCCCGGACTGACTTGGACATTGATAAAATACTGCTGTTTGAACTTACCAGGGCCATAACTTCTTATCCGTAAGTCGGATTTTGACGTTCAACCCCTCTGTGAACTCGTATCGACGAGGCCTACAAAATGGTGTCTTAGTCAACCCAAAATTATTCATCCTTGAAAAAGTCAACTTGGGCCCACATATTAATTGTTGGTCAAACTTAATCAAACTTGGTCAAACGTGTTAAAAACTTGTATTATTTGGTACGGGTCGTTACATATTGACTGGGTTCCATGTGGGGAGACAACTGGTGATGTATTTTCAACCTCAATTTCAACATTATGATCATTTGACCTAGCACTAACTTCAAAGCCTGCAGATTCCTCGTACTTTCGACTCCATAACTCGGTCGGATCTCAAAGATCAAATCGCAGCTTTCGCAGCACAATATTCATCATCGTTAAAGTAAAAACAACCTCATCGCATGAATTACATCATGTATGTCATCTTCCTTGTCTCATCATTTTCCTCATCAACATCAATATCGCTTTATGGGACAATCGCATGGAAACGATCATTTTCATTATTCAAATCGAGACTAGGAGTATGCTCTATGAATACCCAGAATTGGTGAAATTTCATGCTTCGATGACACCGCTACCATACGTGCTACTCTTGATCACTTAACCACTAGTGGCTGAAATTTGTTTACCTACCGATAATCGACATTTTAATATCAATCGAGATTCTTCACAACACCAAAATATCATATATCATATTCAACAATTGCATAAATGTCGTTTGAATAGGTACATCGATAGGTACAACCTCCACATCCTTTCCGATATATCTCAAATATGTTTCTGTCCTCAAAATTGTTCCATTCCAATAACATAATACATCCACAGTAGAATCAATCATATTGCCTTCACAAATAATAATAAAATATCAACAATAAGCTTAATCAACAAAACCAAAAATAAATAAATGAGCACAACTAACATTCAAATATAACAAATTTTCTAATATAATAATAATTTTATAAATAGAAAATGTTGAGAGGACTTAGTAATGGATTATGACAAGTTTTCAAATAGATTTTAACAACTAAGTAATAGATTATGTTTATAAAGTGTATGGAAAAAGAATTGAGTCACATCATTAAATGAAGACCCTTAATTACACTAATCCTATCACTTTCCCACTTTCAATAAATTTTATTAGCTAACAAACAACCACAAGGGAAAAAAGGAAAAAAGAAGTATTTGGTTGAAAATTGACTTTAAAATCAATTAATTTTCTAATCTTACACATAAGTTGTGTGCACTTTGATGGAAGTGAGAAAGACATCTTCCGTGCACCTCAAGTACCTTCATTATGAAGCAAATAAGGCTTTCAACCTTTCCCAAATCTAAGGGTCTTTTTTGTTCATGTTTCACAAATCCAAGTAATATGGAAGTTATTGTTAGCATATGTTCTTTGTTATAGAAGTACTATCATGATCTAGCAACTTCTATACCAAGAAATGTTATCAAGTTTCCCAAACTTTTTATCTCAAATTCACAAGCAAGCAATTCTTTTAATTTATCTACCTCAAACACATCTCCGATCACTATAATATTATTAACATACACAATTAGAATAATAACTTTACCTTATTCAATGTGCTTAACAAAATAAATAAAATAAAATGATCGGCCTGACTTTGCAAATATTCCCTTCTTCGAATAGATCTAATAAAATTTTCAAACCATGTTCTTAGTGATTGCTTTAAGCAATAAATAGACGTTTTAAATAAATAAGATCCCCTTTTCCTAAAGTTTTTTCCCAAGTCCTAGGAGCAAGTCCATGTTGACTTCTTTTAAGTCTCCATGAATAAATAAGATCCCTGTGTTTTTTAAACCTACAAAATTGTAAACAATATTTCCCCAAAAGTTATGTTTTTTCTATTTTCTTTAGTCCAAAAGCCTTTACTTGCATTTCATAAAATTACAAATAAAAGGAAATTGCTTTTTCTCCACAAAAGCAAGAAATAAATAAATTTTATACTATGACTAAAGCATTTGATGCAACCAGTCCAACACAAAGTACAAACCTTAAACTTCTTCGAAGGAAGAAACCAAAATAGTGGCCACTCTAATAGTTGATCATATGAGAGTCCGTGGTCCAATGGATGAATCAAGAAACTCTTCAAAACAAAATTAAATAAATAAAAAACCAGAAAAAGAAAAATAAATGCATTTGGCCAATGATACAAACAAAAAAATATGTTATTTTAATGGCCATGAGAAACTCAATCTTTCTAAACCTCTCTTTCTAAAAAAAAAAATTCCTAAAAACTTGTTTAGTTATGAGAAAACTCTCTTTTCTAAAACCAAAATAATTCTATGGGTAATCGCACTTTTGTGTTTGATAATTCTACTTCCTACACCATTTCAAACCCAGAAAGCCTTTCCGCCACCGCAAACTCTGATTCCATCTCTTCCGTCTATGGTTAGTATCTGTATCGAACAACTCGAATCCTCAACGAAACGACCCACTACGCTTTTTCAATCAAGACCCCTGGGTGGCACTGGATTCGCCTCCATTTCTTTCTGTTTGTTTCCCGAGAATTCAATATGAGAAAAGTGAAATTTCTGCTTCACAAGAATATCCAAACGATATGTCGCGGAGACTCGACTTTGACCCAAGTTTATTTGAAACACAATAATCTTGGCATCTTGTGTCGAAGGAGTGAGCTCCGAGAGACATTCGCGATCGATCTACGGCACGACGATCTACAATAAATGGTGAAGCCGACCCAAGAATTTCGCGAGCGTGACTCTGCTTCGATGTCGATCTTGAATTTGAGTATCTGGTTCGGTTTTATTCCTGTGATATTGTTAGTCCAACTCCCAGGAAGTTGTTCTTCAATGTTTATATCAACGCCTTGGTTGTTGTTCCTGATTTTGATCTCAGCGGCAAAACATCAAACATTTTGGGTGTGCCTTATTTCATGGATGTCATCATGAAGACGAGCAAAATCCGAGCGTTGAATGTAAGCATTGGTCGATCAACAGTGGATTCTCAGGATCTGCTTTGTAGAAGAAGAAGAAGGAAGCTATCCCATGTCGAATTCTATATGTGATCGTTTCAATGGAGGAGGGATTTGTATATCGTGAGTTGATGAACTCCCATTTTCTCGAGCTCGACAATCGTGTTTGGAAAGAAAGAAAGAAAGAAAGAAAGAAATAAACAAAGAAAAATGAAAAAAGAAAGAAAGAAACTTACCTATCAATGATTTCTGAGTCTCTCCAAGCTTAACTTCACATTATCTTCATCACATTGAGACGGAAGGGAAGGATAAAGGATGTTAGGCTGCAGATAAAGGTAGACGAGGGAAAGGATATGGCAGGGAAGTTGAAGAGAAAGGGTCAAAAGGGTTTTCTTAGTGTTTGCCTACGTGAGAAAAAAAGGGTTATTTTGAAAAATAAGTTTGGAAAAGGTATATTTACTTTTAAAGATTTTTAAGAAAGGTTAATTTGACTCGTAACTCACAGGTATGTCTGACCTGTGGTTTGACTGACAACTTCATAATTAACCGTTGTCATCCATGTTCTTATGGAGGAAGCCGCCGAAATGCTCTCTCTTAACTACTCCATCATGGGCAATAAGATCTTCTATACAATCCATGCTGAGGCATTTATATATGTGGCTATGTATGATAATTGGTTACTGGAAATTTTGAGGAAAAATGCAAGGCAAAGAAAAGTAGAATTGTATTAATTTTATTTGCTACGTGCTTTAAACGAATTTTAAAGAATATTATATGTTTTTAAATAATTTTATTTATATTCAATTTCTTTCGATACTTTTCAATATAAAACCAAATATAAGAAAATCATTTTCCCTACGACTTTTTTTCTTCATTGGTACTTTGCATGAACTAAATGTCACCTTATAGATTAAGTAAGAAATATTTGGTTAAAAAACCTTAAATAATCCAAGTTTTATAAATTTAACTCTTCCTTATGTTTTTTTTAAGAATAACTTTATTTTGACAAAATATTATTTCTCATTTTATACATTAAACTTATGTGTCTTATAAAAGAACTGGAAGTTATTTTTAAAAGAAAACAACAAAGATATTTTTGTGTTAAAATGAGATAAAAAAAAATTAATATGAAGCATAAGATGGTCACAGTTAATGGATTTTTCAGCTTGTTAATTCTAGAATTGGCATAGAGACTTCGAGGGTGGAAGAGAGACTGAAGAAACAGATTTCTCCAACTTCTTGCTAGAGAAAATTCTGTGCTGTTAGCCTCTGTTACCTTTATCAAGACTTCTCAGGAGTTTTTTTTTTATCAATTTCATTGTTGTAGAATGTTAGATTATTATATTGTTAGATTTATTTTGTATTTTCCTAGGATTGTAATTTGTATTTTCCTACAACTGTAATTTGTATTTTCCTAGGGTTGTATATCCTCCCCTTGTACTTGTAATTTACTGTTTATAAGATACAAAGACTCAAGTCTTTTTTCATGGTATCATAGCAGGTTCTTTGATTTTTTCAGACTGGGTCAAAGCAGCAGTGTTCTGAAGAATACGTTGACGAGTGTAACAGGTTTCAACATAATGACCTTTGTTCTTACAGAAACTGCAGATAAGAAGAGACTTCTTATTGTTATGTCGTCTGACATTATTCCCTTTGCCTTTGGAAACATAGGTAGGTGAACTGACAGAGGGAAAAACATGAGGGATGATCTGATCTGCTAAGAACTTTTCAAGTGCCTTATCCTTTTATTATCTTTTGAGAGATTTAGATTATCCTGTACTCGTGAACTCCAGAACAACACCTATCTTGTCAATTATCTTAAAAGAACTAGCTCTGATACTACATTCTTAATCTGATCAATTCTATGTATGCCTGCATGTAATGTCTTAACTTTTTTCATTAAGAAAATTAAGACAAGAAAAATATTCTCTATCAAGGAATAATTTAGGTCTAACCTTGTTAGATTACAACTTAAATAATATAATGCCTTCTTTTTACTCTCTTCACTTTCTTCTATAAGTAATCCTTTAAGAGAATATTCTTATGTAATGATGTACAGTAGTACGAGTAGTATTTTTTTTGGATGAATAATAGTAAGCTTCATCTCAAACAAATGAGACATCTTTCTACATGAGTGAATTGAAGGATTAACCATTAAGTAAAATCCAGTTCAGATGACCTCAAACATGGTTCACAATCCCAGTATCAGTCATTTACTCGAATGGTCTCGAGATGCATCCATCGCGATATACAGATCAGGTCTCGGTCGATACGCAAAATAAGACAATTAAAAAGTTAAAAAAATTATGTAAATTATTAGAAAAATAGATATAATTAAGTGAGTTAAAAAAATTAATAAAACGTGAGACGCCCCCATTTCCTCGGGTCCGTTGACTACCCACAACCCGCTGAATTCTATATGTCTCAGATCACGAGACTCATACCGAGTAAAAATGCCTCTGTGTCTATAAACCAATACTATAAAACAAATATCATAACTATTCTCCAATTATCTCCCCACTAATAGTTGGATAACATCTTTATACAAACATATATTAAATCTACAATTCTAATACATATATATCCAAAACCATCAAAGCCAAACCGGCTTCAAAATCACCTCTAAATGCGCAGCTTCCCTGCCGCCCTCAGACCAAAAATAATCCTCGACAAAGGGAATTTATCGTCAAGAGCTGAACTGAATTCCAACAGGTTACTCTCCACCTAAGTGCGCATACATGCAATGTCTAAAAATAAACACACACCAAGTAAATACGTGATCCTACTTGAATGTCTACATGATCACCCTACATCCACGAGTCCTCACCGACCACTCGCGACTTCTGCCTAAGCCATGTATGAGAAAATAATCATTTTCAAAACAAAACCTGATGCGTTCTTGAAAATACTACCCAACGTGTCGGGTAAAAAATATGGACTACCCTCCGGTAGCTTAATTGGTTGACGGCAGCTCCGGAAACACTCATGGTCCTCATCCGAAGTGACTGGCCGCCCATCTCCCAACCAACCCAATTCCTCCATCATCCTCGTGAAATTCTTCGCAACCATGTTCGCTTTTACAAAAAAATACCACGCCATGCACTCACACCTAACTTCTAGATTACCTAATGCATACAGAAAAATGCATTATGCCATTTTCAAAATCATTTATACAATATGTCAATATGCATATTTCAATCAACTACAATTACACACATGTAATTCAACACATCAATCATCACCCAATTTAGCTCACTTGAGCAACTCATAATCTCATCTCCAATGGCTTACAAACAATCCCACCATATACTGTGTCATTTTGTTACCATTAAATCATGTCTTAACCCCATCTATTTCCTCACATACGAGCCATTCCCATCCCACAATTCCAATGCCAAGACACATGGACATTTATGGTCCATTTCATACAAGCGGAATTTATTTTTTGCGGTCCCAAGCAACCAGTGGGCTATCCACGGGCAGCCCTCCCTCACCATCGGTTCTCTTTGGTGGAACCGATTTCCATAACTCTTCAGGCCTCATACTTACCAACATACAATTTAATTCATAAATTATCACCCAAACACCCAAAACAGTCCCCAAAGCGCTCTGGACTGCACAAATGGGTCTCAAAAATTCCAACACTTATGTTCCAAGATTTGGGGCAGTCAAAAAACAGAGCCACTCACGGCCTCGAAATCAAGCAAACATCATAAACGCTTAAATAAAGTGTAAAACAAGTAGGATGAAACCCCTACCTTTATGGGGGTTTGTCAAAAACTCCCAAAACCGGTGTCTACGCGTCGTCCTCTCCGAGTAGAACAACTCTCCTTCTTGTCTCGAAGAAATCAGGCGAGTGGATCCACGATCTGAGAGAGAGGGAGGACCTCTCTCTAAAAATGTGAGGTGACTTCTGCATCTCCTTTTCCTTCCTCCTTACGTTTGGTCTTTTCCTTTTCTTATTTCATTTCCCATTTGCTTTTCTTTCTTTTTCTCATTTCTCTTCTCGTCCTCTTTCTTTTTCTCTTTCATTTTCTCCCCATTTCTCTTTTCCCTTCTCTCCTCCTTTTTGGAGCACATCCCACATCCGGTCAAAGGAGGAAATTTCCTCCCCTTTTCCTCTAACCAAATATGTGGCTCTCAATTTTCGAATCGCCCAAATCCTTATTTAACATTTCCTTTGTGACATCGTCCCGGCTTAGAGTGGCTCATTTAATGAGCCATGGGATCATGCCACCCATGTGGCTCAATCGCCAAATATTTCTTTTTATGCAGAGTGTCGCCTTTTGAGGTTAAGTATGGCGTCTCCTTCTCTTCTTAGTGTGTCACCTTGAGCCTCTCTGTACTCGAAAAACGTGAAATCCAGGCCGCAGGATCAACGAAATTTGGCGTGGTTGCTAAATTTTTGCGAGACGATTTCAACGGAGAAGTCAGTTTCGTCATCAGAGATCTGAAAAATTAGGATTTTCTGAAGTACAATTTTTCCATTTTGAAAATTGGATTTTCTCGGGTCTTACAAAACGATTTTTTTTTATATATTTAACATTATTTAAATAATTATTGGAAGCATTGATAAAGTGCTGTGACAATACTGTAAGAATCATTATTTATGTAGCCTTAACCGGTGTTTCAAAAACGATAAGCCGACCCGGTCCAACCATACCAAATCTATTTCGGTATGGTTGCTTATTAAATCAGTGCCAAATGAAGTAGATTGTAAGCATTTACAAACTAGGGGCGATTCCTTGACAGAATGGTTCATTCACACCTCATTTTAAAATATAATTTATATATTTATGACTTTATTGGATTCAGTGCAGAATTCGACCCTTTGGTGACCAATGAACCATGAATTGGTAACTTTTCCTAGATGGCCGTCAGGTTTAAAACATGACATAACGATTTTTAACAAAATGTCATCTAATACATCAATCAATGTCATGTTGAATGATGAGGGGGGCTGAAAATCATCATCGTTAGTCCCGACAACAAGGATGCAAATTGAGGCGATAATTTGCATAGTGAGAATGTGGTTGAAAGAATTATTCATTACTTGAATGTGTTGGTTGAGATGATTAGCTTAATGATCCATAATTATGAAAATATCACTTTGGAGGTTGTTTAGGCTCAACATCATACTAATAGTATTCAAAACCTCGATATGCAATGCTGCTACTGTTAGACGATTGATCATATCAATAGGAATCACTAGCTCGTGTTCTAGTAGTTGAATATCGATCGAAGTCATTCCTACTAAAAGCATTGGAAGAATTATCACTATGCCAGTTATGATGATTCCATCTTCTACTCCCCTTGAATGGGGTCTTAATCCACAGAGTCGATGTTTGGAAGTGTTCATCAATCTGGTGATAGTTGGATCTATAATCATGCCTAGTGGAACATTATTCGTCATTAGGAAATGTAGTTAGTCTTTCAGTGTTTTGTTGTTCTGTATGCCCTAGTATATATCATGATCTATGTTTTATGTGGCGTAATAATTTAAATGCCCTTGTAACCACGACGTACCATGATGACTTGATTAACATAACCATCGTTAACAACACCGCTGGCACCACAATGCCACCACTTGCTCCGTTGTCTCCATTAGTGTCTTCATATCTTCAACGCCCATGATATTTGCTACCCTATATTAGCTCTGTCGTCACCATCATCACTATTGAACTTCAATAGATTGTTCGTAGTCTTACCTGCAGAAGAACCAATGTCTCTTCCTTAGCAATCTTACTTACATGCCTTCTTCTATAACTTGTGCCACCAGCATGCCAGATTCAGAAGTATACGAGTACAGCAATCTTGTGAGGCGTATCTGACACTAATTGTTGCATTATGCTCATGGAGATGAAATTAGGAAATTATAAAGCGAAGAAGACCGGAATTAATAATAAAATGAGAGTAAATGAGTATTTGCTGGGGATACAAAGTGGTCATAAAAGGAAAGACTAAGAGTTTAATGCAAATGTTTAAAAGGAAATAAATAGAAGAAGTTATGGGATTCAAGGCAATTAGAGAAAGTTGGAATAGAAATAGGAGAGAAATGGGGGACCAAGATGCAAAAAGGAGAAAGTTAAAAGAAAAAAAAAAAGGGGTTTTGACTTGGCCAAACATGGCCTTAACAAACATGGATGAAGGCCCAGAATTTGGTCTCCGATAGAAGGCAAGTAGAGAGGGAGAGAAGAGAGAAGAGGAAAAGAGAGAAGAAGAGGAAGAGGAAGAGGAAGAGGAAGAAGAAGAAGAGAAGCCAAGCTCAGGTATGGAACTATAAATTCTTATGAATCTCCATCTGATAGCATGGTTATTAGTTGTCCCCGACTGGGCTTATTTAGGATTTCATCCTAATCAAAGATTGATTGAAAATAGGGTGGTAAAACCCATATGGTACATGATAGTTATGGAATCCTCTCTTTTAAATTGGATTCATGGGTAAATTGAGAGTAATTGAGTTAGGGTTTAGAACAAACCCTAACTAATCATCATATTTGGGTTGAGTATGGGTCATAACCCATATTAGAATGGTATTGGGAGAAATTCATGGAAAGGTTTTGAAAGAAGATAAGTAGTGAAAGGATTTGAATAGAAAGAGATGTCAGATAGAAAATGAATGGTTTTAAGTGTATATGGACTATGAGTTGAATTGGATGGAAAAATATGGAAAAATGGAAGCAAAACCTGCATTATGGGCCCAAAAAATTAGGAATTTGTCTCGGTACGAAATGCTCTTGTTTTCTGTTTCGGCCAATTTTCGTATTTAGTATGGCATAATTATCCGACCCAGGTGATTCAAGTGGCTAATTAAACTAGACTTCAAGGAGAATCAAACATCCAGAAATGGCATTGTCGAATTCTAATTCTATGTGACCCAAAAATTCACTCAAAGTAGGGCCGTATTCGAAGCCAATTTACAGTTCGATTTTGAACATAGGTGCTTAGGTTGTTTTGGACGTAGCATTGAGTTCCGGTGCTCGATTTAGGTGATTCAATTGGAGAAGAACCTGTAACACCTTAGCTTCAAGCGTATAAAACCAGTGTCAAATATGGAGTCAAGACATGGGAAAATGGGTATGTCAAGCCGATCCGTGTGTAAATCGGTAAAATGATAGTTTGGCATGAAAATCTCATAACTTGAATTTGGATGAGTTAATTAGGAATGATTCCAATTTCTAAGTAAAAGTAGATTCATAGAGGAACAAAAGGATTTGAATTAGAGGGCATTAAGGTCATTTTGTAAAGAAAATGGTAATTTGGTAATTTCCTTGATTATGTATTTTTTTTTAAGTATGGTTAAATGGGATTTAAGTGAATGTGATGTGGTTGGGTGAAAATGAATGTGTATGGTGGATTAAATGGAAGTTATGGTTAATGGTTAGTTATTGGTTTTTTTAAAAGTGAAAAGGACTATCGGACGGGAAACGAGAATTCGACGGGAATGACGGGATTGACGGGTGGTATGAGTGTAAGAAATGATGTTTGAGTGAGTTTTGCAGAAAGTAGGCAATTTTGAATGTAAAATAAGTTTGTCTTTAATGTTTATCTTGCATAATATATATCTTTATATTAAATTATATATGTATGCATGTGTTAAGGCATTATGGAAGTTTAAAAATGTGTAAAGAATGTATAAATGTATAAATGATAAAGTAAAGGATTTAAATGGATTTAGAAATGTATTTTGAAAAAATGTTTTATTGATGGTTACCCTAACCCCATATGGTATTATGGCTGATATCGGCCGAGGTACCTTAGCGTGTAAGGATTTGGGGGTAAGTTATAGGTTACTAGCGGGAGGAAATAGGTGTTTGAGTAATATCCTTACACGTGATAAGGTGCTATGGTGGAACCCTATGCAAGCGTGGGTTTCTCCACTTAGCGTAGTGGTTATGATTGGAATGAGGCGTCCCTCACCGTCGTGCCAGGAGCGTGGTGTGTTTATCCCACAGGTTCCATCGGAAAGAAAGAAAGAAAGAAAAAAGAAAGAAAAAAAAAAGTTTAAAGGCATAAAATTGATTTTTAATTTGTATAAATTATGTATTACTTTGATATATACTAAAAATGTTATCTTAATGAAAATGTACACTCGCTGATACTTTAAACTCTGTTCTTTTGTATGTTTAAAACATTTTCGGGACAGAGGCAGTGCGTCGGTAGAGTACCCTCTTTGTCACGGTGGTCGAGCCGTTGAGGAAAACGACATTTGTGATTTCATTTGTATATACATTTTATATTAGCATATATTAAATATTTTTGTCATGTATATAGGTATATATGTATATATTTTGAAAAGAGACTCACTGGGCTTTTTGATCCTCGGTGGGCGAGTGCGTGGCGTGCGTAAATTAAATCAGGCCAAATCTTAATTAAAAATGTGCATGGTGAAGAAAGTTGAATCTTTTTGATGATTTGAAGTGAATAAATGTATATGTGTATATATTGTGTGTTTGATTGGGTTGTGGACGAAGATTCTGCTTGGAAGATTGAGAGATGGATTGAAGATTAAAAGTGTTTTTAAATGTTTCGCGGGTTTTGTAAATTTGGGAAAGTCAGAAAAGCAGAGAAACTGTGATTTTTACAAAAATCAGTGTTTAAAAAAGAAAGAAAAAAAAATTTATCGCCGCTTCGCATTATTTTCCTAAAGATATGTTAAAAAAGGTTGCCTTTATAAAGGGGTTATCTGTGGATTTATTTAAGTTGTTTTGAGGAAAAGTTTCTATATCCATTGGAGTCTTAGGAGGAATCTCATCGGGTTCATGAGAGTTGTCAGGGTCGGGATCCTTCAACGTGGTATCGACCATAGTTTGAAAATGTTATAAGATTTGAAATTTTTATTTTCATATGATTGTTTTGGCGCCCAAGCCCAGGGTGTCAGTTGACTACCGTCGGCCGCGGAAATCTCGTGTCTCACGTCGTGAGGCAAGTACATGTGTAAAATAGCCCGATGGGCCCACTTCACATCCCTTCAACCCAAGTATAAATGTTATACAAAAGAGGATTCATTTACAATTGTATTTATTACAATTTATACAAAGAATGGGTCACTTGCCCCAAATTTTACAAAAAAAAATACAAGATAAGGCCGACTTGGCCATTTCTTCCCCTCTAAGGCCCCGGATGCGTCCCATCCCCAAGTCGTCTTGATTGCACGAGAAAGGGGTCCCAGTGGTGAGCAATGCCAGTAGTGGAATTTCCCTATGGGTTACTCCCCACCTAAGTGCGTCATGATAGCTGTAAACATTCAACACATGCTAATATATCACTCATGCATATATTAACAAAATTAGCTCACATGGGCTAAGGCATAATCCGACGGTTCATCTTGGAACCGCCCACAAACTCACAATCAGCATATTATTTACTCATGGCAATAACACAACATCACAAAATCCATAGCAGTCCAGATCATCCAAACCATTCGAATTTATTCACTTTCACGGTCCAAATCTTTTGGGGCAAAAATCCACGACCATCGGGCCTCGACAAATCATCAATTCTGTAACTTGCCACAACGAAAAGTAAAGCGAGTAGGAGAAAAACCCTACCTTTTGGGTTGTAAACTCTCAAATGCAGGCAGCGTGTAGTCCCTTGCCATGAGGGAGGCGACTTTCTTCTTTGCCTCGTCGAGCTCATTTGGTGGATCGTAGGAATTCTAGAAGGTAGAGCCTCTCTCTCTAAAAACCCTCTATTTCTTCACCTCTCTTTCTCGGTTGGTCTCCCTCTCTCTTCCTTTCCCTCCCAAATCAGATTGGTCAAGATTGGGACAAGAGAAAAGTCCTCTCAATGCCACATGTCAAATTCCTATTGGTTGAGAGGATTACACCTTATCCTCTTATCCAACCACTTGAGATTTCCCTCTAATGGCATGATGCCATGTGTGTCACATGTAGGCCCCACTTGAGCTCAATGTTTATTTGTCTGCCTTTGGACACGTGGGCGCCTCTTGGCCCACCCAAGCGTGCCAAGTGTCACCACATCCTCTCGGTGCCTCAGAAAAGCGTGAAGTCATTGTCTCGAGTCGACGAAATTAAGCGTGGTAGCTAGATTTGAGGCAATTCGATGGTGAAGTCGCAGTTTATTAAATGCGAGATCTAGAAAAATTTAGTTTAGTGATGCAGTTTCTATCATTCCTTGCATCTGGATTTTAGAATCTAGTTTTAATGTTTTATTTTAAAATTGCATAAATTATTTATGTGATTTTAAATCATATATACGATACATGACATTAAATTTTGAATTCACAGAAAATGCGTCGTCGGTGACCCCCGCTGAGAGCTCAGGGGCATTAGTACCACACGGGAATATGTTGATGGAGTGCCTTATGTTCCTCCGCCTGATCTGGTGACCCTAGCACACCACGAGGACCAGGCGCGACGCCTCCTGAGGTCGTAGGAGGGACGGATACCTTTAGGCGGATGGCTCGGTTTTTAGCCCTTTGCGTCGTGACCCAAAGGCCGTGGCTTCCTATGGGGGCGAAGGCCCAGGGACGCGTGGCTATGATGGATTGGGAGACCGGAAGGCCGTGCTGGTTAGAAATGAGCGGGTCTACCCGGGTGATCTGATGTCTGGAGGAGTAGATGGTTACTTTTACGCCTTTCTCCTGGGACGAGCATTAGAGTGGTGGAGACGATTCGGAGGAGATACTGAGAGGGTGTCTAGAGCCGCGATTCGAGGAAGAGGTTATAGATAGGATTTGTTCGACCCGATTCTGAGGAGATCTGTTGGGGTTCTTTAGGTTAGAGCAGGGACACTCTCGAAGTGGGTGCGGCGGCGTTTCTGGCTCTTGAGACGTGTCCCGTTGCTCGGGGATGATGGCGAAGTTTAGAGACCCCGAGGGTTTCTTGTGGTCTTAGTCCGGCGATTAGGACCACAGTGGCGTCGACTTGACCCACACACGATCACGGCCCGGATAGTAGAAGCTGCAGTTAAGTTGAGGAGGAGCATGGGGTTGAAATCGGCTGCTACAGTCGAGGCGAGAAGCGAGTGGTCGGCGTGGGTTTTGGGGAGGTTCCGATGCTTGATTCAAGAGGAGGAAGAACACTGGTGATGGTGGCAGCCAGGCCCGGTCGAGGGCCTGATCTAGCCCGGGGTTCGGTGGGATTACAGGCGAGTAGCTCAAAGGTCCAAAGTCGAGTGTGCTCGGTGTGGGAAGAACCATTATGGTGAGTCACGGTTGGCGGGCAGTTGCCAAGTCGCGGACAGTAAGGACACGCCATGAAAAATTGCCTGAGATAGTTTACAGCGATGGATCGAGTGGGACGAGACAAAACGAGGCGATTGATCTTTAGTAGAAAGTCGGTCAGTGAAGAGGAAACCGCGAGGCCTTACATTACTAGACACGGAGGACCCAATAGTAGAGGTCGAACATCAGGAGGGACGGATGAGGCGACCCTCAAATATAGGCTAGGGTGTTTGCGATCCACCAATGAGGCGGATAGCATAGGAGGATCTTAACAATTACTATCAAGTTTTGGTAGTGATGCTTATGTCTTGATAGATCAGGGTGCTACTCACTCTTTATTTACAACGAAAAGAAATTTATTGCGCAGTGAACATGAGATACGGCCCATAGATTGTAGTATGGTGGTCTCTCTTCCCTCTGAAAGATTCATATAGCGGATAGAGTATACATGGGTTGTAGAGTGATTATTAAGGGCCATGAGTTTATAGCCAATTTGGTATTGTTGGACATTCGGGTCTTCGATATGATATTAGGAGGATGGGTTGGTTGTCTGACATCAGCCGTGGATTGCAGCGAGAAAGTTAAGTTACGTAGGCCGGGGGAACCCGAGTTACTTTTGTGGGGTAAGGAAGATGTGTCCTCGAGTATGATGTACGTAATGATGGTAGGGAAGATGCTCCGAGAATTATATAGAATTATCCAGCCTGTAGTTGAGTGAGATATGATGTGGGGCGGAAGACATTAGGTGGTCAGGAGAATTTACGGATGCTTTTTCCGGATGATCTTCCCAGATTACCCCGAGATAGAGATTGATTTTCGGTCGAAGGTTAGCCCACAGAGACGAAGCGGAATTTGAGCATCTGGGATGGCCAATGCAGTGAAAGAACTTAAAGGTGCGGATGGAAGAAATAGGTGACAAGGGTTCGTCGAATGAGGACATCTCCTTGAGAACCAGTTTATTTGTGAAGAAGAAGGAGCGGAGGCATGCGTTATGTATTGATTACGGAGAGTTGAATATGGTAACAATGCGTGTCGATTGTCTCTTCGACGATTGATGACCTCTTTGATGTCGATTCTGAGGAGCTAAGGTATTCTCAGGTGATTTGAGGTCGGGCTATCATCAGGTTGAGTTCATGATGAGGATGTTTCCAGGCGACCGAACCGCAGTGCGGGCATTTTGAGTTTCTAGTCATGCCATTTGGACTACAGATGCCCGGCAGCTTTATGGATCATGAGCGAGGATTTTCGGGCCTTGCCGTCAGTTTGTTATACGTGTTTATTGGCCCGATATATTGATCTATTCGACGATGGAGAAGAACATCACGAGCAATTGAGATAGTTACGCAAACATTGCGGGAACATCGGTTATATGCTAAACTCGGTAAGTGTCGGTTTGGCTCGGCTGATTAGCCGCTTTTTGGGACATAGCGGTTTGCGCGGGTCTCTCGGTGGATCGAGAAGGTCGAGTTATATTGAGATTGGAAACCTCCTACGAGTGTTACGAGATAAGGAGTTTTACGGGTTTAGCGGTATTAAGTAAAGTTCGTTGAAGTTCGAAGATAGCGCACCTTTGACTGGGCGACGAGGAAGAGGGCCGTTTTATGGTCGAGAGGAAACGTCGTGAGTTTAGTGAAGCCCAGAAAAGGAGAGATTGACCTCGGCTCAGTACTTACACTTCCATCGGGGCGGGATGAAGCTGCGGTGTATTGTGATGCCTCTAGGCAGGCCTAGGTGTGTGTGATAATACGAGAATGACAAGGTGATTGCATATGCTTCTAAGCGATTGAAAAAGCATGAACGAATTATCCTGCACGACCTTGAGCTAGCGGTAGTAGTATTTGCCTTGCGGATATAGAGGCATTACTTATGGAGTGCTGCTGTAGGATTTTACAGATCCACTTAAGGCAGAATTATCTGTTTACGAAGGAATAAGCAATTGAGTGAGTTGAACAATCAAAGTTATGAGATATGTAGATTGAATATCATCTTGGAAAGGCGAGTGGTATGGAATGCTCTTAGTAGAAGACCCATGAGTTTCTCGCGCGAGGCGTTGTCTTCTCGACTCATAGAATTGAGGTCCTTGGGTGTGAGGCTAGGCCAGCAGTTAGAACCTTTGTTAGCCACATTTCATGCCGTCTGCATTGATAAGCGAGGTCAAGAACTGATTCAGATCCATGGATAGTGAAGTTGAGGGTGAAGTAAATTCTAGGCAACGAGGATTTATCATTGAGAGAGAGGATGATGCAGTGGTCATGGGACGGAAGGTTGTGTGTACGGATGTAGGTGATGTGAGGAGAGAGATTATGAAGGAAGCCCATTCCTCTAAAACATGCTATCTTTGTCGGGAAGCCGCAGATGTATCATACCCTAAGAACACTCTTGGTGGGAGGGTATGAAGGGATATTGGAGTTAGGTCTCGGATGTCTCACATGTCGGCGAGGTGAAGCCGTTATCAGGCTTCTTGGGACTTCTCTGATCCTCCCCATCCACAGTGGAAATGGGAAGATCACTATGGATTTTGTGGTAGGACACACGTTCTTGGGAGTGCCACGATGCGATATGGGTGATTGTGGGTGAAGTACGTAATCGGCCCATTCCTCCTATCGGGAATAGTGATTCATTGGATAAGTTGGCCCAATTTATCGTTAGAGAGATTATCGGCTGCATGGTACACGAGTTTCCATTGTTTGGACAGAGATCCGGGTTTACCTCCACGATTTTGGCCCGAGTTTACAAAATACCATCAACACTAAGCCTGCATTTAGTCTGACTTTTCATCCCTGAAGCAGATGTGTCTGAGAGGACTATCTGGGCTTTAAGAGGATATGCTTAAGGCATGTGTTATGGAGTTTAGAGAGCTGGGACACCCTTCTACCTGATGGAGTTTGCATACGATAACGATTATCGGACCCGGTATTGGTATGGCCTGCAAGGGCTCTTTATGAATGAATGCTCGAACTCAGTCTGTTGGGGCCGAGGTAGGTGAAGGAAATTAATGGAGTGCAGGAAATTGTTCAAGTGACTTGTGATAAGATCATCAAAGTTATAAGGGATAGACTGAAAATTGCACCAAGGCAGACGAGAAAAGTTATGGACAATCGTAGTAGGAACTGGGTTCGAGGTAAGAGGATATGGTATTTTGCGATTTCCCCATGGAAGGCGTACTTCAGATTTGGGAAACGTGGAAATGCGAGTCCACGATATATTGGGCCATATAGGATTGTTGAGAGGATTGGAGATGTGGCATATCGATTGGAGTTGCCATGTCGACCTCAGTAGCATTCACGATGTTTCCATGTATTTCTATGCTGCGATATGCGAGACCCTTCACATGTATTAATGAGCAACAGTGGAAATCTGGGGAAATTTGATATACGAAAGAGGAACCAATCACGGATCCTCGACCATCGAGAGCAAGTTACGCGCAACAAGACTACTATTCATTTGGTGAAGGTATTGTGGAGGAGTCATACGGTGGAGCTACTTGGGACGGAAGGCTCGAGATCTGCGAATCATTACCCTCAATTATTTAATCGAAGAATTTTCCTTTCCTTTCTTTTGGAGTTTGGTTTATTCATTTTAAGGGATGAAATGTTCTAAGGTGGGAGGATTTTGTATTGGATTCAGGAGAGCCTCTGATTGCAGTGATATTGTAGAGTATCTGAGCCTCAAAGTCGTACGATGTAAATATTTTGGAGATGAAATTAGGAAGTATAAAGCGAAAGACCAGGAATTAATAATCACGGGTAAATAGGTAATTACCGCCGGGGACCCCAGTGGTCATAAAAGGAAAGACTAAGGGATTAATATGAAATGTTTAAAAGGAAATATAAATGAAGTTATGGGATTCAAAGCTGATTAGAAAGTTGGAATAGAGACGGAGAGCTAGGACTGGATGCAAAGGAGAAAGTTAAAAAGAAAAAAAAAAGGGTTTTTGAGCTTGGCCAAACATAGTAGCCAACAAACAGGATAAGAGAAGACCCAGAATTTGGTCTCAAATAGAGAAGCCGTAGAGAGGGAGAGAAGAGAAGAGGGAAAAGAGAGAAGAAGAGGAAGAGGAAGAGGAAGAGGAAAGAGGAAGAGAAAGAAGAAGAAGCCAAGCTCCAAAAGGTATGGAACTATAAATTCTTGTGAATCTCCATACAATATGGTTATTAGTTGTCCCCAAACCTAGGAGCTTGTTAGGATTTCATCTAATCCCAATGATTGAAAATAGGGTGGTAAAAACCCGTATGGTACATGATAGTTATGGAATCCTCTCTTTTAAATTGGATTCATGGGTAAATTGAGAGTAATTGAGTTAGGGTTTAGAACAAACCCTAACTAATCATCATGTTGGGTTTGAGTATAGGTCATAACCCCATATTAGAATGGTATTGGGAGAGAAATTCATGAAGGTTTTGAAAGAAGATAAGTAGTGAAAAAGGATTTGAATAGAAAAGAGATGTCAAGATGAAAATGAAATGGTTTTGAAGTGTATATGGACTATAGAGTTGAATTGGATGGAAAAATATGGAAAAATGGAAGCAAAACACACATTATGGGCAAAATTCAAGAGTACATCTAGATGCGGAAATGCTCTACATTTTCTATTTAAATGAGTTTATTATTTTTAGTAACTTGCTCATTTCTTATCCGATTTAGTGGTCAAGTGGCTGAAATTAAACTAGACTTCAGGAGAACCAAACATCCCGAAATAGGCATTGTCAGTGCTGCGATTTTGAGCGGGCAGCAATCACGGTAAATCGAGATCAAATCGAAAAATCTTATAATTGTATAATCCAATCTAAACCACGATGGCTAATAATAAGCAGTAATATGCATATCATGATTAATATATCCAGGCCTTTCATATTATGATTTAAATAGAATCTTTATTTTATTGAAATTATACACAATTAGCAGGTCCACTACGCTTCCATTTATCATTTCCCTTTTCTTGTTTTTGGCCAGAGATAATATTCGGAAGGCCAGCCACATCTCTGTTAATCCAGCGGATCGATAGCGGACTATCTCTTACCTTCACCGTGGGGACACCTTCAAGAATATTACCTTCGGCCTAGTGGTTTCCTACCTTAGGGCGTAGGCGATCTTGAGAGGAATTTTAACGAATTTAATGGACCAATATTCGCAAACATTTTCTAAATAAAATAAAATTTTATTTCTTCATAATACTAAGGCTTAGATTAAATCTAGCCTTCCATTACAACTTAGAAATTTACAGATAAACAAAACAAAAAATCAAACTTACAATCTTTATATAGCAGAGTAGTTCTTCCACACGCTATCTTACATAACTAGGAGGAGAAAACTCAGATTTTTTCGAACTCCCTCTTTACATTTATCGATTACATATTTATAGCCATTCTCGGATTTGAAATCCGGAATTCAATCTTGTAAAGGAATCTTGAACAGTTCTAGTTTTCTGAAACCGTGTGCTAAAACCAGGGGCTGAAATTTCTTGTGGGCGACTGCCTTTAATCAAATCTTCTTATCGGAAAACAATCTGCTTTTCTTTTTGTCAAATCTTCCTTTTACTTTGTCGGGGAATCTTCACTGTTCGAATCTGCTTTTCTTTTTGTCAAATCTTCTTTTTACTTTGTCGGGGAATCTTCTGTTCGTGATTGATCATTAATCCTTTTCTTCTTTAACTATTCTTGTCCGTTCTTGCCGACGGAATCTTTGCGGATAAGCTTCGTCAGTCAATCTTTTCTCAACATAGTCTAAAGCATATTGAGAAGAGGTCTTCTCTGCTTGATCAAATTTATCTTCTTTGATGAAAATCTTTTCTTGAGTCGGGGTGGCCACTGCGATGCGATATCATTATAGGGCCGTCGATGCGGTTTGCCATAGCTTCTGAATGGTCGCTTCAATGCATTCTCCATTTGTCGTTTCACGACAATCAATCAAATCGCCACATATTGAATATTTTCTTCATTAAAGGGCTTGAAAATCTTTTTTGTGTTTGAAATCATATTCCTTTCCTAGATCACTTTTCGCATTCGAATGAAATGCCAGACAGGAAATCTTTGGTTGTATTCAAAATCTAGACTAGCACTGAAAAAATCAAGTGCTATTGTATCATTAATAGTTATAAGGGAGTTATTTTCAAAATTGTCTTTTACTCCCTCTTTAATCCATCCCGATAAATTATGAATTTCCGGAAAATCTGGTGTGGTAAGGTAGATAGTGGCATCTTTGCCAAATGTCGTACCCGATCCACGGAGAATCTCTTCGAGGATCTTGCTCCTTGTAGAAAATAAATTCTAGGATGGGTGCGATTTATCAATAATCATATTTTGGTATCGGATAAACCAAATAATCACACATCATATCGAATGTAATTTGATAAGTTCCTTTTAGGACTTATTTCATTAACTTTAAAAATAGGTTTGTTCTAGAAGTTTGTAGTCGTAGCGAAATCACATTTGTTTGGATTCTCACTTTTTTCCATTTTCTTTTGATCGATTGCACGAATCCTTTGAAATATTTATTTTGAAAAATCGTGCTTATTTCAAATGGAGGTTAAAATCTTTTCATTTTCGGTGAATGTTTTAACCACGATTTTTTGAAATCATTAACAAATCTTTTTGCGTCTTGTTTCATTAATTAAAGTGGATTTTGACTCGACAAGGCGATCAAGACAATCGTCAAACACTCAAAACAGTCAAAGCTTTTAGACATTTTACGATAAGCTTTCTACGGCTTCATCAATCTTTGGTGTTTCCTCCACGTCTACGGTTAGGAAATGCAACGATAACATTTTATGAGGAGCGGAATTATATCAATATCAAAAATATATTCAGAACAATAAGTTTGCCATCTAATCAATCGTTTGTATTCAGGTTTGAAGGGTAAATTATTTTTTATAAAGGCCTTAACTTTGAGTATTATACATTTCTAAGCAAGAATCTTTTAGGTAATAAAAAGTGAGAATTTATTTAATCCTTTTATATTGCCAATTCTTTTCATTTATATGATATCTTTCTTAGTGAGTAAATGTTCGGAGGTATACACATAATTCTTAGTGTTATTTTGAATCCTTTTAGTGCGCAGCCCGTGTGCTGCTCGGATAGATCGAGTTTCAAGTATTAAATCATCATTATCAAGTGGGAGCTTTAACTTTGATGTCGATGCAATGGGATTTTCAAAT